>JAKIRV010000019.1:0-178428 GCA_022577725.1 Wickerhamiella dianesei | reverse complement strand
GAGGTTGTCCCTACTTGACGTCTGCATCATGCAACTCGGCTACGAAAAGCTCGCACATCTGACGTCTCGCTAATGCGCTTCTGACAGATGTCATTCTTTTCATGAAGGTTGGCCTTAGATCCTCTGTGTGGACCCCTGTCATGCAATATGTCATATGCACGAAGGACGCGCGGATCTCGGAGATGGGCTTGTGCTTATATGCGCGCTTACACCGACACTTGCTGCTTGACCTAGCAACTTCATAGACAGAGCTCTAAATCCAAAACTTCGCATCGATGTATATTGTTCCAGACTTGTTCTCAGTGCCTTAGTGCTTTGGAGAGCACTTCATGGCGCGTTAGCTGACAGTGCTGCAAAGACGTTGGCCGGGGACAGTCTATTCTAGTCCTAATGTAATCTGGTTAGCCGTCTGGCTCTCGTTTCTGCCTAGCCGTCTGGTTCTTATCTTTGTCGTTCGTGACTATCTGTAAAAACTCCCCATTGAGAATGTTTAGTTTAAAGACAAGACTCGCGGAGCCACAGGCTCTTCCTTTTGAGAATGGCTACACTATGAGGGTCGAGTGTGTTTTGACGAAATTGGCTGGCCTTGAGATACATAGCGTGTTGAAAATGGCCGTTTGTTCTGGAACGGCCTCAATACGAGACTTGAGGCTGTAAAAATTTTTTTTTTCTCCCTATTTTTTTTAAACTGGTTGAATGAGGATGTTCGAAGCTGAAACTTTCAAAACAGCTGTGAAAGCGGGCTTCACGGTTTTTTTTTTTCTCGGTTCTGTAAATTTACGGTTAATCTGTAGCGTATTCCTCCGTCGAGGTACAACAACTGTGCGTGAAGGTTTAAGAAAAAAAAAATCGCGAAATGGTCGAGAAGTGCGGTTCGATTCTGATCTTATCGTGATTGGCAGTAAAAGGCGGTATAAAGATGACTCTTTTTATCAAAATGGCTGAAATGAGGGTTGAACTTGTTCTTCTGAATTATGCTTCAAGAATAGGAGCGGTTCTTCGAAACTGGCGGCGGTCCGAGGGTCGGAGGTCCCTTTCAAATTGGCAGATATCGAAGGGTTGCAGGCTTTTTCAATCAAGTGATTAAGGTCGAGACTAGAAGGCAGGAATGTGGGATTTGAAGGCTATTTCGGAGATTGCCGCCCAAGATTCGTATGCTAAGAAAATAGCCATCACAGATACTACTCACACAAATTCGCAGAATTATTTCATTGCGGTTGCAAATATTGCTATCGCCGGTAAACAACTCATGCAAATTATAGAGTCTCATATCCTTGTATTCTCTGAGTCTGTCAGATATATGACTTTCTCTGTAGCAGCTGAATCCAATTATTCTGCCTGTGAAGCTACTTTACGTCGTGCATCTTGCCGTACACAATGGGTATCGTCGGTATGCCTTCTGAGCTGATGGCCACAGCTGTGTGGACAAGCATTGCCCGTACTTCCTAAGTACAGTATACGTTTGAAGCACACTCGGCTTTGCCAGGGATAAGAGAGGAAAAACGAATAAAATAGCGAATGAAGAATAGATAGAATAAATAACGAGCCATGTACTCAAACTTCTGGTACCTCCTCAATGGCAAAAATGCGGTCGACATCGTCACGTCGAGGTTCAGAATCGAGAACATAAGCTGTGGCCAGCGCGTCGAGGCACATGCTCAGCGTATTTTCGCATGCTCCAACCACAGTCCAGCCAATGAACAATGCGACAACGGCCACAAGGTAGCCGTAAGCACTAGATGCATCGCTGATGCGGTCGGCATGGACCCAAGCAAGGAAACCGACCAGAAGTGCACAACACGCCCTCGCGGCTGTCAGAACAAGCTTTGCGACTCGGAAAGCGCTACGGTCAAATTGTTGGAATGCAGGGCTCTGGGATACTAGCTTAGCGGCTGCATGGAGAGACAGCCGACGTGTCACTGCGCACGGAAGCGTAAGAGGATTGAGCAGTTTGTTGACTGGCGCATCTGTTCCACCAACGGCAACAGCTACAGCTCCAGCAAGCCAGTTTGCAGGTCTTCGGGGCAACACCAGCAAAGGCAACCGGATCATGACTTCGACCAGCGACGAAAGACACGCAGTGCCAAAATGGTGCGCCACGACACTGGCGAGAACCCCCCCGAACCGCGGCTTGCGTTTGCGGTACCACTGGGCAGTCACGCCTGCCATGAGGCAGCGATGCAGACAACAAAGCATGCGCCACGTCCACAAATACATAAACGAAAACCACGCTGCCAGCAACACACCAAGGCTACCCTCAAGGAAGGCTCTTGACAGAAATAGAGCCCAGAGAGCAGCGCATCCTACGGCAATGCCGGCTGCCAGTAATGTAGCTGCTAGAAGCGCTGGACTGCTCTCGAATACCTGGACAGTGAGAGCAATCATCTCTGTGGCTCGTCCAGTGGCTTCGCGCTTTCTACGGAGAGCAGCAACCCACAGCACTGCGAGGCCAAGAGGAACAAGTGCAGAGGATCGCATAGCGGCGTGAGCAAGTCCATGGCCAGGCGCCCCGGAGTGTACGGACATGCTCACAGAATACAGGCTCACTCCTGTGAGCAACAGCGGCACGGCAAAAGTGCTCACCTGGACAACAGCTCTGGGGTGTCTACGCATGCAATACAACCACACGATGCCAACAACTATTGAAATAGTCGCGTATGCCAATAGCGGAACGGCCATGCGCACAAAAACCGGGTATACCTGCGACCGTCCCGTATCAGGCGATGTCGTGAGCACGATGAACGATGCTGTAGTGAGCGATAGCGTTGTAAAAGCGATATAGAGCACACCAGCAAGGGAATCTATGCGAGATGAAGAGCGTCCCGAGGTTGGATCAGCCGAAGGAGCTGAGGATTCTGCTGGAGCTGGAGCTGGAGCTGGAGCTGGAACTGGCCCTGGTGTTGCAGCCGAATCCGGGGCCAAGGCCGGCTCTGCCGTCGCGCGTTGCCACTGCTCTACATTCTGGGCCCACAATGACGCGACAGGCCGTTCAATCGCTATGTCTGCTGGCGGATCATCGCCATATTCAGACTGCGACTGTGCGCTGAACCCCCCACTGGACGCCATCGACTCCTGAAGAGGCCCTAGGAACCCACTCAGGTCATCATCAGCACCCTCAGCAGGTACAGCACCCTCGAAAAGCGGCGCAGCCGGACGCTGGGACCGGGTGAGGAATTTAGAGGCGTCTATTTGGGTTAGTATTCTGCAGGGTGGCACCTCATCCATTGAGGCCAGAGCCGGCGCTCAATAAGCTTGCAGGCTCTGCAATTGGTAGTACTTACACTCGCTGAACATTTCGCATCCCACTCAAGTCACAAATGGAGGTTGCTTTTATCCAGATTCACCACTCTAGTGATGTTTGCGTTGACAACAGACCTCACTTGGCGCCTCCCCCATATCCGACATGTTAGTCATCTATCTTATGCTGTTCCCAAAACACACGTGAGCATCTGTCACCATGCAGCAACTCCGCAGGTGCAACGTTACGCTATGCATGTTACGTTGAAAATGATAACGATCATAGGGATCGACGTTGCCTGAATGTGTCAACATGGTTTTGTCAATCTTCTATTGGAAATGAAGCAGAAGTTTTGTAGTAGTATACTGTATTCTAAAGAAAGGTGTGTTTGACAAGCAGCTTGTTTTAATCGTGGGTGATTCATTCAGTCACTTGCTCTGCGATTCTTGTCTTGAGACACGCAAAACTAAGGTGGACTTGAGGGAGTGAACGCCACGCTGTGTCGATTCAGTCAGAGGTCGTTGGCATTTCCTTGCAAACTCTATGTCGCGTATATTCACCCGAATGCACTGACCACAGAAGCATTATATTGGCAAGAGTTCGCTACATAGTCTTTACCGCGCTTGTTGCACCCTTTTCTTTCTTCCACACCAAGCACAGCGACTACAGATGCAACTCGGCACAATTGGCGATAGCCAAGTTGCCATCCAGACTTTGCTTCATTCTTCCAAAAGAAGTTATAACAAACAAAAAAAAAAAAAAATGCTAAATTTTTAAGTGCATGGCTAGGCCAAGCAAGATGGAATAATTAGAGATTGTACTAATGAAACAGGGAGGCACCACCAGGTCTCATGACGTTCGTCGCGTGGTCGGCTCGGTCTTGATTTGAGGCCCAATGGCACCATGCATGAATTGGAGGAATCGATCGCCATACTCCTCGGCAGGCACCGCAGACAGCTCGCTGCGCTTATGCACCAGACCCTTGCAGAACGTTTCTACGTGCTTGCGGAAGGTGTAGCCGGTCAAGAAGTCAATTACGCCGAGGTAATAAATCACATCCAACGGCTCATTATTAGCATCAGTGGACCGGAGACCGCCGTGGTCCTGGTAAAAGTACGAGGACGACCGGTGGTCTGTGGCGAAATCAAACTCCTGGAGCTTGCGCGGGTTGGCCTTGCTAAGACGTTTCTGAAGCTCGGCGAACTCGTGCTTTTGGTGGGCGGTAGTGGGCTGCTGCTGTTTGTCGTCGCAGCCTTTATTGCTAGGCCCAAACTCACGGAAACCTACCAGAGCATCCAGAGCAGCATTGCCCTTCTTCATGTCGTGAATTCCAACCAACAAAGAGTAATCCATGACGTTGACGCGTTCAAGAAAACGCACATCCGCCTCGAGTTGCTTGATGAGCTTCTGCCGTTTCTCTGGCCCAACAACAATGCGCTCGTGGGAACGCAAAAAGTCGAGGTCCTTGTACACCATGTACGGCTTTGTCGCGCCGGATCCGTGCCGCAGTTCTCTGCCGAGAAGACTACCTTTGAGGTCGTAGCGTTTGTGGATCTCGTACAATGCGGGGAAAACGTTGTTCATAACAACAAAATGGATCTTGCGTCCTAACGGAAGCCTGACACGATGCAGGCCGTAGAATTGGGACAGAAGCGTGTCCGGGTATAATTTCACGTGGGTGTAGTAGTCGCGAAGTATTGAGCGCAACCGCTTGTGCTCCTCGTGCCTGATGGTCTTAATGATGAACCGATAGTCGCGCGAGTAGTAAAAGAACGACCCGGACTTGCCTGGCGATCCCAGCTCGCTCACAATGTACTTGGCCGTCATCGACATGAGATAGTCTGCCGGGTCCAGCCCAAACAGTTCTCTGAGGTGCCGGAACACCCATGGCGCGTAGTCCTTGAACCCAAAGTAGTGCTTGCTGCCGTTATCATAGGGATCGAAGTATTCTTCAACCGTCTGCGTAAAGTCAGAGTCTCTGAGTGGCCGGTCAAGCTTTGCCGTCGTTTTCGACACTGCAAACCGGATTCCCGTCAGCATGTTGTAGGCGGTTACAAAGTTTTCGTGGCCCTCGGCCACGCGGGTTCCAATAAGCACGTCATCGAGCTCATCCCGTGCTCTTCGTCGTCGTTGGCTATCCTGAGTTGTACGTCCTTTGAGAAGTGGTTCGTCGGCGCCGATTTCATCCTCAGCATCCGAGTCCTGTTCTGGTTGCGGATGTGGCTGATCGGTAAGGGTTCCGCTGCTCTCATCTTCGTGCTGCCGTCTGGGCAGACCGTGTTCATCGAGATCTGGCTTTGGCTGTGGTTCTGGCTTTGCAGTTTGCGACGATTCGTCGTCCGACTGGTCCATATCGAGCTGCACGGTGTGCTCCGTACGCGTTGGCGGAACTGCAGTATTTTCACGCGCAGCAGCAGCCACTTCCGGGTCCAGATCGTCGAGATCCTTCACGGAACCATTTTGGTCGGCAGTCGATTTCGATCTTGTCGACTTCGACTGGTTTTGCTGCTCGCCCGGGCTCTGCCTCTCCTGCCTCGTCTTGCTCGACTGCTTCGTCGGACTCTGCCTCGCCTGAGTCCGCTTTGTCCGCTCCCGTCGCTCTTTAGGCTCGGTTTCGCCCTCGGACGTCTCCGTTGCCGACGAGTCCATCGCATTATGCTGCGAGTTCGTCGACGGAGAGCTGATCAGCGAGTCTCCGTCCTTATCTTTGTCTGTCCCTGACGCGGGAGGTGTCAAGGGCTTCTCGGAACGGACGTGTCCGGATTCTCTGCCATCCGCAGACTCCTTATGGTCCGGAACCAGCTCCGAAGAGCGCAAACTCGCGCCGTGAGGCACCTCAGACTGGCCACCGCCGTCGTTGCGCACGTGGGCTGCGTGGAGCCGGCCTTGGACAGTTGCCAGCGATCCCACGAGCGTGGACGCCATCGTTTAATGCCAATGGGTCGTTGCCTAGTGCCTGGAACGGGAATGTGGTGATGTTGGTTTGAGGTGTGGTGCGTGGTTGTGCGCTTGCAGGGGACTGTTGGTGGTGGTAACAACTTATGAAGACTTTCCCCCCATAGCGGAAGTTATTTTCTCATCAAGAGGCGAGGAACCTGCTCCAAAGCAGGGGGTTTCCCCCTGTCTGCTGACTCAGTACTGACCAACATCCCGAAATACGTTCGACGGCATCTGGTGGCCGGAATCCCAGACCCAGAGGAGGGGGGGAGAAGGGTGGGGATTTTTGGAGAGGTCTTTCTTGCACGTGTCATTTCTGCCTTTCGAATTAAACTACGATTTAGACGACAAATGTTATACATGGAAACGTAATTGTTAGGCTAAACTGATTTCGCGTGGACAAAACCGTCGAGCGAATTGAGGGGCAATCATCTCCTCGTATCAGACAACTTAGCTCTACACGACGAAAACACCAACATCCACCTCAAAAACGCAGGAATGACTCCGAACTCACGCGTTTTCGCTCACCCACGTAAACCATCGCCCCTTATCCAATCCGCTTGATTTTGTTTCTACCAGTGGCCGTTGGACGCCGCACTCCTCGAGAAAATTAGCCTCGCGCCGACATGGGTGCCCCTGTCAAGCAGTTCCCTACCTCAAACCCTTGCCCCGCAAGAACAAATAATCGCACTAAGCCCAGCCCGGAGTCAAATTGCCTCAAGAACGGCTGAACTCCCCGCAATCTCGCTAGTTTTGACACTCTGAAAACACTTTTGTGCTAAATGCACCCTGATAAACGCGTTTAACAGAGCCAATTGCCACAAGACGGTTTACTTCCTTTTTCAGAAGAAGCCTCACAATCACTTGTAGATGTTTTTCTGGGGGGAAAAATTAAAATTTTTTGCCATTCACTAGTGCCAATTGGGCCCTTGTCCCTTTCGTCGGTTGGTTCTATCAAAATTAGGACCTTGAGTTGGCACTCTCCGGGTACGCCTCTACCTCTATACTGATACGAAAGTGTTCTCCAATACCCTTCACTATATCGAAAAATAATTAAAGTGAATACAACTCCACGGATTAAATCAATCAAGTTGGCACAGATCCTTGCTGCTTTTTTTAGAACAAGACACTCTTCTAGACGTTATCCTGTAGCTCCTTCTACGTCAATTAATACCGTCACGAAGCATCCAAAAGGGACCAAAAAAAAAAAATTACTAGCTGTATGTAGACTCATCAAGTCGGAGTGAGCGCACAGATTCGGCTAAGTAGTCGCGAGGTTCGCCTGTGTTTGCTACGAGCTCAACAAGTAGTTGGCGACCACTTTGTGTCGGATGGGCTAGACGAAGACGTGCAGGGCCCGTTCCGACCAGTGCAATGTCTCTGCCGACAATGAGTTGAACAAGACGACCAGGTAGTTCGCTCACCAGTCGGATTTCGACCATGTCCGCACTCACGACAACCAAATACGGTGGTTCATAGGCTACAGCAACCGCCCGGCTCAGGAACCACGTAACAGGAGCGTCCGTGACAGCATCACCTGAGGTTGTACACAGAACACAGCACATTTCATAGCACAAAAGCAGGCGCGTCGAGTCGATCTTGACGACCCTCAGCGGTTTTCCGTGCTGCTGCCAGCCTGGTGGCACCACTGATGGAACCGACTGAGGTATTTTAGCGTCAAGAGTCAAGTGCTCAAATCCGCGCGATGTGTTATGCACTAGTATGCTTCGTACCAGCGGGGTCAGTTTCACAGTGTCGCCCTGGAGCGTTACGCGGTCGATCTCGCGGAAACTCTCAACGCATGCCGCTGCCTGAGGAAGACCAGGGAGTCGCCGCATAGGTCTGAGTCCACGCGAACGAACAGGCTCAATCACCTTCAAAATTTTTGCCGAGTTGAGATGGAGTCCTCCAGCGAGACCCGACGAGTCCGCTTGAAGGTACATTACAACAACTCTGCCACGATGGAATGCAACGCCAAAATCGAGAACCCGTCTTTGTCGCGTCAGTCGATGTCCTACAGCCACTCGCGAGTCGCCTAAACCTCGTGCAACCACCTGGTCAAGCGCATACCACACCAGTCCTTTTTCGCAATTCACCAACAAAACATTAAACGTATCAATCACCTCGAGGGCAGTCACTTTCCCAAGATCTAGCGCTCGTGTCCAGGTCCAGCCTTGCTTTAAGTGTCCCAAGCACACCCCAAGATCATTACCCACCAAGTAGAGTGATGGGCTAATGGCGGCAAAGCAGTTGATTCGCCGTTTGACCAAAACCTGGGGCAGCTCTGAAGGCAAGCTTCGATGTAGCGCCGTCGATGTGATCGGTACTGGCAGACGGGGAGCCGCAGCGTCTGGGTATGCGAAGCAGGTCGCTACAGCATTGAGACGGAACGGCTCAGCCGCTCTCGCAAATGCTGCAGCAGCTCTCACTCGCTGAGCCTCAATAATTGCGTCTGCCCACTCTTTTCGAGCTTCTTCCGACGCCAATAACAGCAAATAACTCTGGCCCTTGATGCCAAGATGAGTTATGCGAAGGGGCCATGTGTACTCCTCTTCGTCTTGAACCGAATTGGAGCTCGCAGACTTGACGAGGTTAGAGCCGGTTAGCCGATTATGCATGGCTGGCTCGTCCGGCGGCTCCAGGACCAATAAATCAAGAGGGATGGGTGCTTTGGTCACATACAACGCCGTTCCGTTTTGTCCTTCCCTGAGTTTGCTAAGAACTAGGAAGTTGTCAAGCAGTAACAAGTGGATTCTGATGTGCTCTACACGCCCACGACGCACAGCGTCGCCTCGTTTCAAAAGACGCCGATGCTTATCGCCCAGCTTCAAGTCCGCAGCAACATCGGCAGTCTTGAACACAATGTGGGCACGCAGATTGTGCACATCCAGTAACACTTGCTGACGGTCAATACGCGCATCGCATTCCCGTGCAAGGGTCACCACCGCGTCTTTGGCATCCTCCAACGTCTCTTTTTGCGCTTCCGAGGAATGCTTCGCCACCGCCTGTAAGAGCATTTCATAGCGAGCCAGCCGTGGAATCACTCGGTGGAAAAAGAATGAGTGTGGACGACCACGAAGACGGCTCTCGCGGCCACGCTCAGCCATCCAATCTGTCAGTCGAGGGTTCTGCGGGAGCTCTTTACGCAAATGGTTCTCTGCCCAGAGATAATCATCTGCGTACCCACTATAAGCCTTGAGAGTCTGCGGGGATCGAGCCCATGACACGACGAGATCCGTAACATCGCGAACAAACGGGCCCTGCTGTTGTTGGCGGCGTCTCAGTGCAGCTACAAAGGGTTGATTAACCGCCAGAATTTCTGCAATACGTCCAAACACTCTTCCAGCAAACTGAGCCTGGTTTTCCATTACTGAGGGAGTGGTTTGCTCCAGTGACTTGCCGTAGACATCCATGTACAGTTCGAGATCGCGGACATATGACTCCTCGGACATGATCAGCTCATGCAGCGCATATTGACGCTTTGTTTCACTCGAATCGACATCGGGGTCCACTGCCCAGTAAACACTCCAGTCCATTTCAAGGTTTGCAGGTTCGGAGGCTTTCTCACGCAAATCTGCGGCGCGGCCAGCGCGACGAAGATCATCAGGAGTCAGTTTTCGAGGAGCCTCACGAAGACATCTTGACGAATAACACGATGTCGAATTAGGGAACGACCACGAGTAGCAGCCATGGCCAGTGAGAGCTGGTAACACACCAGACGCTGGAGCTCGGGTGAGCACTACCTGCTCGCTATTTTGGCCAAACCTATTCCCCTGAACAATACAAGTCAAAACCCCTTGCTCCTCGAGCGATTCGACTGCGCCAGTGGCCAAAGCCTCTGCATCGGGCCAATCTAGCTCTGCTATGCGAAACACAAACAGCTTCGCTAGAGCTTCCACTGCAGAATTTCGACTCACATCTGCATCATACGCTGACATTAGCCACAGCAACCAGGCTGCCAATCCCGAAAGAGACCACAATTCCTTGCACCAATCAAAGTCTGCGACTGTCAACTGTTCAGCACTGAATGCAGCTCGTGCTGCTGGAGGCAATTCCGGTAAATCAAGAGCCACATCAAGTACACGCTGAGGTGGTGGTAAAACTGGCAGCAGCTCTTCAGGAACCCAAGTTGGTTTTAAAGTTGGCATCGGCATTGGTATTGGTTCTGGCACCGGCATCGGCATTGGCATCGACGGAATCGACTGTGACGGACTCATCGACGAAAAAGAACCTGAGGGACTTTTAATTGAGCTTTGCATCGACATAATCGAACTTGACGGGCTTTGCAATGGCGGAATATCTGTCATTGAACCTGGTTCGACTGGGTACGGTAGATGATGTTCCCGTTTTGGAGGTTCCGGCATTTTCAGTCGAGGTACAGCCGGTGGGAGTCGTGATACCGGTCGTGGTGATATTGGGGAGTCGGGCGCGACTCCAGGACTCAGAGTAGGCGTAAATGGACGGGGACCAACAGGAACACGTCCAGCGAGGCTAGGAGAGCCTCGAGGAGGTTCGGGCTGATATTGTGGAGGCTTCGGCGGACGAGGGGGCATCTGAACCTCAGAACGTGCACTCTGAGGTCGCCGTGAAGGCTCAGGACGCGGACCCAGTGGCATTTTTACAGCCAGCTAAGGTTTGTTTACTGTGCTAGTCTAGGCGCGATTGTTTCGTCCCAAGTCACGTGAAGCCACGCTTCGATCAGTTTGAAGTCCTGTGTGGTTGGAATCCTCGTGAACTGGTCTGAGTTGCAAGCACATTCAGATTTAAGTTATTTTCGTTGACTGTCCTCGATGGCCCCGTCAGTATTTAGTAGAAACCCTTGGACGTGGATAAAGCTCGTTTGCATTACTCCCAATCGGTCCCTGTTGGGATGTAATTGAATGTCCGCCTGATGTCTCAGTTATGATGTTGGAAAAGGTGCCTCGGCATCTCTGGCTTAAGTCGAAACTCGACGTTTACTTCTACTATATTCTTGTCAACTAAATCGCCTTTTTGTAGTTAAACCAAGCTGACGATATATTGCCAACCCTGGCAGGTCAAAGTCGCCACCCCACCGCGTCGAATGAGCGTAGCCTGGGGAACTGCGACTACGGGTAGATCACACATGGGAGCATTGTCAGTGGTTTAGGTGAAGAAGACGCAGTCAGTCATTTATTGCCCCTCTGAGTTCTTCGCCACTAACATTTGCTTAACGGCTCTTGCACAGCGGCGCGAACGTCTAAAGGCATAGCTATCTTCATGCATATGCATAGGTATTGGAGTGAGTGGGCTAGGGTATTCCTGCATTACCCAGCTCGCTCATTGGTCACAATCCGAGATGTTGATCTGCAATAGTCAACCTTTCGCGTGTATCGACGAATGTTTCATTTCTATTTCTTATTTTTTTTTCTAGTCAACTACTGGTGGTCACTTAACAGCATGTAAACTTGCAACAGCCACTAAGGTCAATAATCTGTCACTTTGAATCCGAAAATCAGGGGCCTTGAATGACTGTGCCCACGCAGCTGACTGGAATCGACGTCACAACGAGCTCTGAACCTCTCTTCGGATCTAGGTTAGGGCGAACGAGGCGCAAACGATGTTCTTTCATTGGTGAATGGTATAAGATGCAAGGTGAAGCTAAAGTAAATAGATTATTCTCATTGGATCATTTCAACATGCAACAGGCGTGTGAAGGGGCATGTCACCAATAGACTACAACTGCCTTCTGTTACTGTAGTCAAACTACAAGGCGCGGAAGTTTTGTCCAAAGTCTGGAAAAACAACGGGTGTGAGAGGCTTTCTTCCCATAGAATTGGGAGGTCTCTCAGGATAGGCTTCAAGCTTGTTGGTCTGAGCAGGTCCGGTGTCAAGTTCGGCACCAGAGTCTCTCTTGATAATTGACTTGAATAGTGACTTGAGCCAAGTGAAGAGCTTCATCCTGTTCGTCCTTTGCATCCATTTCTTTTGAACCAAATATATAGATGGTAGTTCTCACAAAATTGTGATGATGCCCCTTGCATATACCTAACCCATGCAGTAACCAAGCTCATTGGCTAACTGGGCATTCGTTTAGACCACATCTGAATCATAAGGCACGAATATTTGATAGCCAATGAGAAGTTGGCGACGCTGATATTCCAAGTTGTCTTATATACGCGAATATATTTTTGATTTTGGGATACCTCGAAACTTCAACGCCAATAACAATATGAAAGTGCTCGAGATTGCCTATCCAACTAACTCTCGCCAGTGGAGCGAAAAGGGTATGAGTCCTGAGGTTGAGAAATTGTGCGCCTCAGCATATGCTGAGCCGGCGACTCCTGCGGCACGCGCCGCCATATCATACATTCATCTTACTATGGAGCCAATTAGTGCCACATATATTCTCCCACCCTCCTATTTTAGTACTCCACGTCGCCAAAGGTGGGGCGGAACAAATTAGCTCCAATTCTACATAATTCGAACTATCACTGATCGGAGAGCATCGTTATTGAAGTTTTAATAAAGAGAATTATGCTGCAGCTGAACAGACGAAGTAACGCTTTCCTCAGTGCTACTTGAGAGTCCAATGGATCCTCTCGTTGACCCAAACCTCTTTCGACAATACCAACAGTTGGTCCCTGTAACCAATAATGATGACGATTTATTCATCCCAGTGGTATTGATAGCATTTCCTAAATCTCAGAGCGTTTGTGCATGGAGTGATACCTACCCGATCTTATGATTGCAGTTGACGCTGCCCCGACAAAGGTCAAGCGTGTTTCAATCGGGATTCAATATGTATGCATTGTGTTATATTCGTATCACGCCTTATCGTGTTCCAAGCAGTTGTGATAAAAGTGAAACATCTTTAAGTCGATTTGCCCGCCGATTGTCTAGCTGCTGCTGGTCGCTATATGAGTCCTCGAACGTAAACACGTGATCCATCTTTGTAACGTGCATATGAACATTGATGAACTTGTCGCCATTCTCGATCAGACAGTGTGTGCACCTAAAGGGGCTGTAGGACTCGTTTTCGCATTGTGGATCCATTCAGGATGGACACAAACCTATAATTCTCCACCGCGAGCAGTGTGGGCTGCACTTGTGTGGGCAGCGTTGGTGTGCATCGTTCGTGGCCTGCTCTGGGTTAACGAACGGCTCGTTTCTGGTATCCCACAAAAGTACAATAGCAAGGATGACTATGTAGTTATCACTGGTGGTGGAAGTGGGTTGGGATTGATTCTAGCCGCGTTGTATAGTGCAGACGGTTTTGAGGTTGAAGTTTTGGAGAGAGAGGAGATGCCAATCACATTAGCTCATGTCAAGTCACGCCAATTGGATGTCAGTGATCGTGACAGTGTATTTAGAGTTGCTCACGATATTGTCAAGAAACACCAACGTGGCCCCGCAGTTGTAATCAATTGTGCTGGAATCGCTCGCGGTGGGCCGGTAGAAAGTCAATCCCCGGAACAAATCGTGTCAGTTATGAACGTGAACTTTCTGGGAAATGTTTGGATCTTGCAGGCATTCGCTCCACACATGCTCGAACGCGGGGGACACATTGTTGGAATTGCATCTGCTACAGCCATCGCATCACCAGCCGGATGTGCAATATATGCAGCGTCAAAAGCAGCTGTGCGAAGTTTATATGCGAGTTTCCGGCTAGAGCAACGTTGGACTCGAATCAAGAGTCTTTGCGTGATTCCAGGTCAGCTCGATACGCGTATGTTTGCCAGTGTGAGCACGCCGGATCCGTTCTGGGCACCGGTAATGCCGGCACATGAACTTGCAGCTAGTATCTACAAGGCGATTATGGTTCAGGGAAAACAGGGTGAATTAATTGCTCCTTTCTACGTGCGGCTGCTGCCGCTGTTAATGGATCTAGTGCCTCAGAGCATAGTGGATGCATTGCGAAAGTGGAACGGCATTGACCGTGCCATGGACACTTTTGTTGCACCAGAAGAAGCTACTGAACCAACTTCTTGAGGACGCGTGAAAGTTCCGATTTGATGACGTTGCCATTGTAATCGACAAACGCACCAAACTGGAGAGTTTGTGACCGCGGAGCTTTACCGGCACTAGCGACAGTAATGACATATGTACCGGGAGCCTTCTTCGGCGACTCGGTCTTGATGTAGATAGTTCCATTCTTAGAAGTGCCAATATAGTTTGCACCCTTTTCAACAAAGTGCCAGATGGCGTATGCAACGCTTTGGAGAACAAAGTAAACGGCGCATGCTGCTGCGATAATTGTATAGCTTTCGCGGAACCCGTTTTTCTTTTCAAGCCACCAGACACCAGCAGCGATAGCCACACTGCAGAAGCTTACGGTAAGGCGCGTAAACTCAGCTGTATACTGCTGAGTGTAGCCCATATCATCGAGCAGTAGCATCAAAGACGTGTCTGCACTCTCTTTCTGCTCATTGCTCGAGTACAGGTTAAAGCGCGGCATGTCGACCTTGAACCTGCCAACTGGAGACTGTGGAGAGGTGTGATGTAACGATACCAGATGGTCACGTGTCCCATCAGATATTAAGACCGCAACTGATTAATCACGTGCCTTCATATTCGTCACCGAACCACCGGTTTCGATGAAGTTCGTTCCATTGGAGCTTGATTTCGACGACCCAGACCTCCTTGAGGGGCTCTCGTTGTCGTCGACTGCTAAACATGGCCGCAAGAACGTTAAAAAGAGGGGTCCTATTCACCGAGAGACGCATGTGGCGCGACAACTAAGTGGGCCTGAATATATGAACATCTCGTGCCGGTTTGTTGTGCGACCAGGAACACTTGATCCGCTCAATTGCGATGTTGACAAGCCTCTGCCTCGTCAGAGTATTCTAAGAGCATACGCACCACCTTCTGAATGTCCAATTTGTCTCAGCAAAGCTGTCGCCCCTCGCATGCTCACGGGATGTGGCCACGTGCTATGCCTTGTGTGTTATTTTAATCACTTAAAGCACGCAGAAAGAGCATTGTGTCCTATTTGTGCAGATTTCATTCCCACCAGAGCATCCGATCTGCTTCCAGTGACGTTCCTCGATAGTGATCCCCGTTTTGCGCCTCAAGCGGGCCATGAGGCTGTACTCAAGCTTGTACGAAGGCCAATTAGGTCAGTGGTCGCCATGCCTATAAGTGAGTGGTCCGCCAAAAACACTGTAAAGTTCCCCAGTCCAAGTCAAATCACCTACTCGAGGCTCGCAGAGGAAACTTCAGAGCCCATTCAGACGCGTGCCGAACTCAATCGGGAACTTGCAGAAGTAATTCAAGAACGGGAAACAGCTCTGCTTCTAGGTGATGTTGATGAAGGGTTTACGGAGGCTCTAGATTCAATTCGCTCCGAACTCAGAAGACTACCTGAGCGGTTCAATGGACACAAAAAGCCACTGGCTGGATCAGAAACCGACTTTTATTTCTATCAAACTGGGTTTGAATATGGCGGGGACGTGCGCGTGCTCAGCCAGCTTGATGTTTCAATCCTAAAGTCAGCGTATGGGTCATTCGATGCGTTCCCAGCCACGATGGTAGCACCCATCGAAGACATTTCGCACGTGGAACTTACTGGGGAACTTCGCCAGCGTATGAAGTATCTGTGGCACTTGCCGGACCAGACTCCGATCGCTCTGTTGGAATGCAACTGGACCGGAATTATCGCTCCCGAAATTCTCAGTAAGTTTGGGAGACAGATTGCCGAACGCAGACGGAGACGGAAGCAACGCACCACTAAGGAGGAGAGAGATCGCCAACGAGCTGAAAAGGCACTCGATGCGCAATTCCGTCAGACTCTACGAGAGGCAACACCCCGATCGCATTTAGACACTCCCATCAATATCAATGCCGCAGCTCTTCCCAGTTTGACGAACTCGACAGGTGAGCACCGACCAGAACCGGTTGCACATCAATGGGTTGATCACCAGGCACAATACGAAGAGCTTCTTCGAAATACATATGTTCCTAAACGGGGACGCAAACAGATGATTCTCAAGTAGCCGCAGGCGGCGATTAAAAAGGATGAATGTCAAAACTATATAGAATACAGATTATTTCTTTTCGAGATTTTCGACGCGTTCAATTAGCTCTTTAAGCGTGTGCGCAATCGTCGTCTCGAGTTCGTTCACACGCTTGTGGAGGACATGCAGGGCTTTTGCCCCGCCATCGGCCAATTCCTCGAGGGCTGAGTCGTCGATACCGATCTTTTGGATCTCTTTTTCGAGAGTCTTGGCGAGACTGACAGTCTCGTCATTCTTGGCCTTATCCTCGGTTTTCTTCACCTCGGATTTCTTGGTCTCGGCTTCGGGTGACCTAGTCTCTGACTCGGACTTCTTCACCTCAGCTTCGGGGGACTTCGACTTAGTTTCCGGAGACTTCGACTTGACTGATTCAGTCTTGGTAGGCTCTGGAGACTTCGACTTGGCAGCCTCAGACTTGGGAGGTTCAGGCGACTTGGATTTGACAGCCTCAGGTTCGGCAGATTCAGGCGTCTTAGACTTGACAGGCTTCTCTGCCTCAGCCTCATCCCACGCGCTGTCGTGATCAGAACCAGCTTCCTCAGCCTCATCCCCGTCCTCGGCTTTAGCCAAGAACGATTTGACCTCCTTACTCTGGAGGACATCGTAGGAGTCCTGCTTCTCAGCCTTTTGCTGAGCAAGAATCTCCTCGGACTTGCCGTTCTCCTCCTTCTTGGATACCTCCTTCTTGGATTGCGCCTTCTTGGATTCCTCCTTCTTGGATTCCTCCTTCTTGGGTTCATCCTTCTTCACCTCCTTCGTGGGTTCATCAGTCTTAGTCTCTTTCTTGGATTCCTCCTTCTTGGGTTCCTCCTTAGCCTCCTTCTTGGACTCCTCTTTAGGCTTGGCAGCGGAAGGCTTTGTGGAACGACCCTCAATTACGTCTTCCCATGAGACAACAAGAGGACGGGAAGTCTTTCCAGACGCCCACTCTTCAGCAGTCAAAGCAGGCTGGTCCGACGCAACATCCTTGTAGATGTCCTCGAGGAATCCCTCGACCTTGCGAGGTACATAGAAAGGAATGGGCTCCACAAAAGACTCGTGCACCTTGTAAAAGCGAGCAACCTCGTGATTCGCAGCATCAAGCTTGTTTTCGGGCAAAAACGCAAGGCCACGCTGAGGAGACGTCGAAGAGTATGCAAACAAATCATGAAGTTCATCATCCACGAACTCGTAGTAGACAATGTTACCATCACCACGGCCACCCAAATACACAATTGACGTACCCACATCGTAGAATGGCATGACAATACCACTCGAAGGGTTCGCTTGCTTGCGGAAACCACCAATAGGGCCCTTGGCGATGTCGGTAGTATCCCACAATGCCATTTCACGGTCGCTCATGAGAGAAAAGCCCGTGGTAAGAATGCGATCATTATCTCCGAGCCAGATAACCCGTGACCCCTTCGCACCAGCGTGGCCAGAACCCTCACTGATGACTTTTTCAGCCCTGACATCCCAAACACGGATTCGTTTGTCCTTGCAAGCAGTAACGAGTTTCGTACCATCATAGTTCCAGTCGAAGCTGGTCACAAACTGCGGGTGCTTAAGAGTGTATAGAACCTTACCCGTCTCGACGTTCCAAATCTTGATCGTGTTGTCGACCGAGGAGGAAGCGAGGATGTCCTTCGCAACCGGGTTGAACTCTACGTGTCCAACGCGCTTCGTATGACCCTTCAGGAACTTGACGGGCTCCACGTCCTTAATTGCCTCGAGTGACTCGTACTCTTTGTGGAGATCAAAGTCCTCAGGAACCTTCCACACACCAATGGTTCCATCATCGCTGGCCGATACGACCATGGAATCGTCGAAAGGGTTCCAGGCGGTATCCAACACAGGTCCCTTGTGTCCGTCGAACAACGGGAAGCGATCCGGAAGCTTTCCCAGCTGGTCGGTTGGGAGCACAGCGAAGGATCCACCACCAGAAGCCTGCCAACACACGGCTACGTACTTGCCATTGGTGCTTGAGAGGTTGGAGTCGAAGGCATTTTTGGTGAGACGGATGTTTTCAAAACACTTTTCCTTCTTTGCCGGCTGGCCATACACGTGTCGGAACTTGGACACACGTACTACGCTCTTGACAGGCATTATTTCGATATATCGTTGTAGCGTCGGTATCGAGGTGGTGGCTTATCCTAGCCATCCGACCAGAGTCACGTGTCACATCCTCGAGTGGCTCCGCTCTCCTTCCTCTTTTTATCTGGGCTTTGGACAAATTCCCAACTGCCATTGTTGCAGTGGGTCTCCTTTCTCTTCTAATAGTGCTAAACAGCTGCGAGTGGGGCGGATAAATCACGTGTTCGCTCATAGAGAGCAGAGGCTTTCCGCCCATGTCTCTACATGGTGTAGATGCATGTCGTTCTGTAGAGTAGCTAAATCGGACCTGCCAATTGCATATTAAAAGCGGACGAGACGATCTGGCATTTATTCCAGCGGTATCGCGATGAGTAACTGCCCTGACCCTTGGTCTCCCTAGGTTCGAGATCGGATGGCATGCGTCGAGGGTCGAACTCAAAAGACTCAAATGCCGCAACTAACGACGGCTATTCCAGTGTGTCAATCGCGTGGATGCGACCTCTTCAGACGACTTCAAGGGTCACAACACGGGCATATCGCATCTGTTCTTTTAACCGAACGCAACATATGTTGCTCGTCAATGACTTTAGCGCACGTGATATGAGGCAAGTGCTCGACGTATGACATCCCAGATTGCCATATGCACACAATTCCTTGCCCTGGTCAATCCCCGCCCCCCATGGCAAAAAAACCCACCGGGTATATAAACGCCGCACCTGGCACTTTAATCAGAGTACATCGAAAAAATGTCTACCACTCTCCGTCTCGGCTCCAAGGCCCCCGACTTCTCTGCTGAGACCTCGAACGGTCCCATCAACTTCCACGAGTACCTCGGCGACTCGTGGGGCATTTTGTTCTCGCATCCTGACGACTTCACTCCTGTCTGCACCACCGAACTTGGTGCATTTGCCAAGCTCGAGGATGAGTTCAAGAAGCGCAACACGAAGCTTGTTGGTTTGAGTGCCAACGGCGTCGAGTCCCACAAGGCATGGATCAAGGACATTGACGAGGTGAACAATTCTCACTTGACGTTCCCCATTGTGGCTGATAAGAGCCGCCAGATTGCTCTTACGTACGATATGATTGACCACCAGGATGCCACCAACGTAGACAGCAAAGGATTGGCGCTTACGATCCGCTCGGTGTTTATCATCGATCCTAAGAAGACCATCCGCCTTATTCTGTCGTACCCTGCGTCCACTGGCCGTAACACTGCCGAAGTTCTCCGTGTTCTCGACAGTCTCCAGACAGGCGATAAGCACCGCGTGACCACGCCCATCAACTGGACCCCTGGTGACGATGTGATTGTCGCTCCTTCCGTGAGCGATGAGGAGGCCAAGAAGCTGTTCCCCAAGTTCCGTGCCATCAAGCCGTACTTGCGGCTTACGCCCCTTGAGCCTGAACAGTAAGTTTTCCTTGGCTGTTAGTGATACTTTTGTTATTCTATCTCTAATTTTTGCTGAACATCTACTAACCAAAGACGCTCCAAGCTCTAACCAGGACCATGTACATACAATCTCGTAGAGAAATTCTACCCGTATGAAAAA
This sequence comes from Wickerhamiella dianesei, assembly GCA_022577725.1. Classification (NCBI taxonomy): domain Eukaryota; kingdom Fungi; phylum Ascomycota; class Dipodascomycetes; order Dipodascales; family Trichomonascaceae; genus Wickerhamiella; species Wickerhamiella dianesei. Next base: position 158,659 of record JAKIRV010000019.1, on the reverse strand, counting down.
TAAATTTGCTTTTACCTTTGTTCAGGGAGTTTGGATTTGAATTTAACCATGCATACTTGAAGAGTTCTAGTACGTCACGTAAATACGCAACATATCTGCGGATATATCTGGGAGAGCCTGACTTTAATTTGGACGGTTTCTCGTACAGGCGTACAAACGGATCCTCGAAATAAAACAACACCGTGTCAATGTTGAAAACGTTATAAAACTTGTTCATGGTAGTATATACCGAGGTTTTTTTGGGGTGGGTATCTTTCTGGCCGGCTGACTATCACTACAAGCCATCTTAGCTCAGTGGGAGAGCGAACGCCTGAAGAGCGTTAGGTCCTGTGTTCAATCCACAGAGGTGGCATTTCTTTTTGTTTGGCTCGGTGAGCTACTTTTTTTTCTCCTTAGTGACTTTTATTTGCTTGATGATGAGTGGATTGACTTGGGTGCGACGACGCACTTGCTGTATTGACACCTCAAGAACTGGAAAGGATGATTTCTGCTTCGCAGGTACTCTATTAACCTAACAGCTAACTAACCTAATTTTCCCATCAATACACAAGACTAAGCCCCTTTCGCGGGGTAATGTTTCACATTTCTATTGCTGAAGCTTTTGGATCTGCTGGCGTAAAATGTCAGTTTTAGGCTTGATCAGATCCACAGAATGGACTCGACGCTCACTGGCGTCTTGCTGACAACAATTAGCCATCTTAGCTCAGTGGGAGAGCGAACGCCTGAAGAGCGTTAGGTCCTGTGTTCAATCCACAGAGGTGGCACATTCTTTTTTTTCCCCCTTTTTTAAAAGGGGTGTTTCAGGTCATGTTTTAGAGTCAAGGCTGTTTCGCCTCCTGTCTCAAATATTATTTTACGCGCCCATGTAGCAATGTTGTGACGTGCTTTTGTTCTCCATTGGGAATTTTGCCCCTTGTGAATTAACTTATCAAAAAAATCAGGGTTTCCCAAGGAGCAAAAAAAAAGATGATTCGCCCCAGGATCGAACTGGGGACCTCCTGTGTGTTAGACAGATGTCATGACCAACTAGACCAGCGAACCGCTTATTGATAACCTTTGACTGTGATCTGCCCAAGACCACAAACATAAAGTACCACATTAATAGACCCCAATTGGCATGTCGACAAGTGGAATCCGCGGCGAACGATCTGGAGGTTGTAAAACCAAACTTTATAAAGAGGCATAACTAAAAATTTGCTGAAATCGACAAAGTCATTAGAGGCTATCCGGGCAAGGGTTAACTTTTCAGGCGTTTTAATGTTACTTAAGGCTTGGACGGGCGGTCCCGTTGAACACACCATAAATTCACAAACCTCAAACCTCTCCAAACCGGATGGCCCCGGAACATGAAGCGTGCAAAAGTCGAAAGCGTGCGTTCTCGGTGGCAGTCCACGCATTCTGCGGAGGACTATCAGAATTTTGCGCTCGAGGCAGCTGCGTATCTCGAATCCGACGAGTTTAAGACCACGACAAATGGCCATTGGTTCTGTACCGATGCCGAAACACGCGAGTACGCCATGGCGTCACTCGTGGTACTGTCGTACGAACCGGATAATGCGGAAATTGGTCGCATGTATCGCGAGTTCAAGGCGTTACTCACGCAGGCGTTGTCCACGTGCGCGACTTGCGCAGTAGTGTACCAAAGGGAGCAAGGTCCCCTATACGAACGGCTTCACCAGCAGCTGGGACTGCCAATCGAGGCCGTCCGCGCGTTTTTTGTCAAGTTACACGCGTTTGATCGCGAGCGTCTTGAGGAAAGGCTTGGAGCGCTTGTTCTGACGCCGGAAAACTATGATGCGGTTATCATCAACTTGACGGAAATTTTCAACAGCCAGGCGTGTTTGGGCAGTGGCGCTTTGTTGGGTGCGCTCAAACGAAGCGGTGTTCCTGCTCTGCGCGTTCCGCAGATTGTGTCAAAACTACCAGGTCTTGCCCCTGGCTATATCGCGATGCTGTTCAGTTCCGACGCATCTCTACACCAGATAGGCAAGGAAAAGCTTCGCCAGAACTCTGGAGAACTTGTAGCGCGTTGGACGCCGCTTTACACGGTGATTTTCCGCAATTCTGTGAGCAGAAATGCTGGCGCACTGCATTCAGCCGATATGACATGGTTCAACTGCGCGATCCTGCTCCGGTGGCTCCGAGCACCCGTGTATGGCGCTGGAGCTGCTACGAGCGATATTGAAAACCAACAGGCTCGAGTTTTGCACCAAGTGGCAACGGAAACAACGCGAAAACTGGCCATTCTCAGCGAACAGGAGAGTCCACTCGTGGCCACTCTTGGTATTCATTCGCTGCTCAAGACGCTGTTGTCGCCACGGACAGAACTCGAGCGAGAGGCTTTGATTCCTCCGCCGGAGACCCTCGCGTCGGCAGTACGCTACGCGTGTCGACCTGTGTCTCTCGACATGTTCATGTCGTTTGCCGACAAAAACGAAGCAGCCAACTACGACACGGACTACCGTCGCACGACGATGGAGGAAACGCTCGACTGGATTTTTGAAGAGCTCCCTGCAGCTCAACCGCTCAGTTCGACGACGTCGTCAACGTACGTGGCTGCCCACGCGTTTGTGCTGCAGTTATGCGCCAATTCGCGTTACAGCGCGTCCCCGCGTATTGTCGGACCATTGCTCCTGCCGTCGAGTGCCACCGATGAGCCGGCAATGCGGTCGCTCGTTGTGCTGCAATCAAGCGAGACGATGCTGGCTGCGGGCGGCTACAATGCCATCAACGAGTACAGCACGTTTGTGGCGCAGGTGCTGCCGGATTCGCAGGCTGGAGCCAATATTGCACAGTCTGTGATTTCGTTCGGACTGAAACAGCCTGTCCTTGGCGCCATGAACTTCTGGGACAAGCTGCAATTCCGGCCAGACATCTTTATGCGCCCGTATTTGGTGACTGCTCTTTTACGTGCATACCATGTGGTCGCATTTATGCACCCCAGCGACAAGAAACACCAGCACGATCAGCCTTTGTCGATCGAGAAGAACGTGGCCGACTTTTTGGGCAATCTCAGTGAATCCGAGGTTAGCACTGCCGCCCTCCGCGACTCGTCAGCATACAAGTCGCTCGTGGCTCTGTCGTGTTCAGGAACTCCGACACTTAGCTATGCCGCACTCACGCTGATCAACGACAAGTTTGGCGTTCCGTCTGACGACGATGACGATCAGTACTGGGGTCCCAACAGTGGTATTGGCCGTCTTTTACAGGAAGACCCCGTGTTGGTGGTAAATACTGCGGCAGCAGTGCTTTTGGACGGTGTCCAGAGTGAGGAGTCGATAGCGTTCCCGACATACCCGGGGATTCTGCGCCATGCGACACACGTCGTACGGGCCCTGTTCGATGCGAGAGCGGGAACAAACCCTCAAATGCGCCAGAAGCTCAACGCTCGTGGTCTCTACATTGAGCTGTGGCGCCAGAGCTGGACGTTTATCCAGTTCGCTGTGGGTAACTCGCGCGAGTGGGCAAAGAAGTTCTCGCAAAACGCCGTCAAGGATATTCTCTATGTCACCCTCGACTACTGCCTGCTGTTACTCGACCACTTCCGACTGTTCGAGGCGGAATTGTCCGGTGGAGAAGCGCTTGCCGATGGCCAGCAGAGCTGGGGAGCAGCGCTAGCCCTACCTGCGGCAGATTGCGTCCCGCAAATGAAGGCGCTGTTCTTTTTGGCGTTCGAGGATATGCTGTCAAAGGCCCACACGATCTTTGTACAACTACTCGGACTCATGCGCTCGTTCAAGGTTGTTATTCCGGAAGAAACTCTGTACCAGTTCCACCAACTTGCGTCGCGCAAAAGCAACTCGAAGCTCACGGATCAGCAGCTTCAGGAGCTCCTGGAGGCGTCAGGCGAGTACTCGAGCGACGAAATCGACCGAATAATGGACGATGGTCGTACGCCCACTCCTCCTGCTCAAAGTTCGCCTGCCCAGACTGGTAGACGTGCAGTGAATAGCGAACGACAGACACGTATGACCGACTGGTATGCACGTACGAATGTCGTTCCGGTTCCGCCTCCGTCTTCCCACCGTGGAGGATCGGTTGTTCCGTCTGCTCCGCCAGTTCTCACGCAAATGCAACAGATCAGGCTCCGCATGTCTGGTCAAGCACCACCGCAGCCTCAGTCTCAATTCCGGCAAACGTATACGACAAATGCAGCTCCGGCGAAGCCGGCTCCGGTTATCCATCCGGCCCGTCCGGCCGGATTTAATGATCGGCGTGCGCCGAAAATGAGTACGCGACCAGCTGGAGACAGCAGCGACGACGACGACGACGAAGAGGAAGGTGCACTCAATGTTCTTCACCGCAAGGCGCAGACTCTGGGTATTCCACAGCCAAAAGTACTTCCGCCGACTATCCGACCGCCCCCGCGGCCAATGCCGAGCGACAGAGAACTCGAAAAGCGTCGGATGCGTGCCAGACTTACTGTTGACGCGTCAGGTCTTCACAGAGTGCTTCTGGGATGGCGTTGGCAAGACCAGGGAATCTATCCGCTCAACTTCGACAAGGAAAAGCGAAGTGTTCCGCCAGTATTCCGCACTGTTGACGAATACGTCTCCGTGATGGAGCCTCTGCTCCACCTGGAAGCGTGGCAGCAAATTCTCCGCGCCAAGGACGAACCCGATCCTGCATTTGCAGTGTCCGTTGGTCGTCGAGTTGCCTGCGACGATTTCACTGACGTGTACTTGTCGGTGGACGTCGCTGCATGGTCCAAAGGACGCGCCTCCGATGGCGATTTGCTGGTTGTGGCATTCAATTCGCGCGATCCGTCCGCGGAAAACCCGGATGTGCCTGTTACCGGTGATATTCCAACGGCATTTGCGCGCGTCAAAGATGGAACGGTGCGCATGCGTGGAACCAATGTTGATCTTGAACTGAGACTGTACGAACCTAAGGCTATTCTGCCATATCTTTCGCAAGGACGCGTCTTTTCGGCCATGCGTGTGTGTTCGTTGACGACTGTCGAGCGCGAGTACTGTGCCCTCAAGGCGCTTAACTACTACGATCTCAAGAATGAGGTGCTGAATGCCGAACCGTCGAAACTGGTGATCCACGACGACATCAAACCCGAAAATGGACTTAACCGCTCTCAAACAGCTGCAGTACAGCAGGCTGTGACGGCACAAGGCTTTTCGCTCATCCAGGGACCACCTGGAACGGGCAAAACGAAGACTATTTTGGGCATCATCGGTGCGTACTTCTCGCAGGGTTTGGCAGGTCGCCGGATTCTTGTGTGTGCGCCTTCGAATGCGGCCGTGGATGAAATCGTGCTCCGTCTTCGCCAAGGAATCACGACTGGTGCAGGAAAGGTCATCAATCCGCGCATTGTACGTCTCGGCAGGTCCGAGGCAGTAAATGCACGCGTCAGAGACTTGTCTCTCGAGGAACAAGTAGCTCAGAGTGTTGTTTCGCGTACAAATGCCGTCGATGGCACTATACGCGAAGAACACACAAAGCTACTCAAGGAACGTAATGCATTACGAGCCCGTCTTGACAGATCCACGCCGGACAAGGAAGGCGAGGAACCGCTCGGACCTGATGCGCGCGACAAATTGCGCACTTTGAACAAGCTGCTTCACGAGAAGGGCCTCGAACTCGATCTCCAGCGTGAGCAGACGGAAAGGGCCAAACGCCAACGCGATCTCGATTTCCGCAAGGCGCAGCAACAGATTCTCAGCGAGTCGCAGATTGTATGTTCGACTTTATCTGGCTCGGCACATTCCCTTCTCGCAAATATTGAGTTGTCATTCCCCACCGTCATCATCGACGAAGCAGCACAGTCCGTCGAGTTATCGGCCTTAATTCCACTGAAGTACGGTTGCAAACAGTGCATCATGGTTGGTGATCCAAACCAGCTTCCTCCAACGGTAATCTCGCAGCAGGCAGCGAAACTTAAGTATGATCAGAGTCTGTTTGTGCGCATGTTCCGCCAACACGCCAAGGACTCTGTTTGTATGCTTGATACACAATTCCGCATGCATCCCGATATTGCCGCGTTCCCGTCGCGAGAGTTTTATGGCGGTAAACTGTTGACTGGCGAGGGAATGGCAGAGAAGACGGCAAGAGAATGGCACTCAAACCGTGTGTTCCAACCCTACTGCTTCTTCAGTGTTGCTGGTCGCCAGGAGCGAAGTAACACGAGGTCTCTGGCCAACTATGCCGAAGCTGAGGCTGCTGTTTCGCTTGTTCGCGAGCTTCTCCGCAGATTCGGCAACAGCTATGATTTCAATGGAGCCATAGGCGTCATTTCTCCTTATAAGGATCAGGTCAGAGTGCTCCGAAATGCGTTCCAGAAAGTCTTTGGCCAAGAAATCTTCGAAAAGATCGACTTCAATACTGTCGATGGCTTCCAGGGCCAGGAGAAAGATATTATCATCATGTCCTGTGTCCGTGCCGCAGCAGACGTCGATGGCGTCGGTTTCCTTGGTGATACGCGTCGTATGAACGTGGCTGTGACCCGCGCGAAATCGTCGATGTGGATCCTCGGCCACCCTAATTCCCTCAGGAAGAATCCAGTGTGGAACAGGCTCATTACTGACGCCCAGAATCAGCACTCGTATGCGGAAATTCGTAAACCACGAGAGGCCTATGTCGATGCGCAACGATATCATCAAGAGCATCCTAGACCTCCTCCAGTGTCGCGTCCTTTAGCGACACCTTCAGCCGCACCATCGAGCGCAACAGCCTCCAGTTCAACGTCGATCGCCTCGAGTTCTTTAACAAAGGTCCCAAGCTCAACTGTTCCAACCACTTCCGTTCCAACACCCGCAGCTGCTCCTGCAACTGTTCGAGCTGCTACCGGTCCAACTGCAGGCGGTCCAATGACAACTGCTCCTGCAGCTGCACCTGCAACTATTCGAGCTGCAACCGGTCCAATGGCAACTACTCCTGCAGCTGCTCCAACACCTGCAGCTTCTGCACCTGCATCTGTTCCCACGTCTACATCGACAAAAGTCACTAACCAAACTACGGAATCATCGAATACAAAAACTGCCCGTCCATCGGGCCCTATTCGATCCGTCACAAAGTCTGCCGGACCTTTGCGCTCAAACCGCAAAGTTGCCTCTGCGATTCCAAGGAGACAATTGTCTTCTGCTCCGATTTCGGATATTTTGGCATCGCAGATGCGTCCCCGTTCGGCTGGACCTGTACCAGCCCCGGTACAACCACCATCTGGAGCCCCAACGAAAGGTCCGGATCCATGGGATCCAAACTCACAAAACCATTCGCCAAATGTACGTGGTACGGCAGAGCCGCCTCCATCGAGCGGTCCGAGCTACGGCTCATCCATGACATCCCAACGCTCATTTTCATCTGGACCAGTCCACTTGAATGCTCGTCGTAGTTCTGACTCGAGCGATACTAACTCAGTTCACTCTACCACTCATGAAGATATTCCCGTCACCGGTGCGAATGCTATTGGAACTGGCACACCATCATCAATGACTCCATCCCAACGAATCGTCGACGGCTATTCTGGCCACGGATTAACCGGAAAACGGCCATTGCCACATCGAGATTCTGACGAGTATGACCAGTCAAATTCGGGTGGCTCACCAGAGCAAACTGGCCAAAAACGCAGTCAGCGTTCGTCGCTTGAACGTTCGGAGAGTCGCTCTTCATTGGATCGATATGCGGAAGGTAGACCCTCACATAACCGTTCGTTCGAGTCTGGACCTTCCTCAGCCAATCGCCGTTCCACGCCAGGACACTCAGTGGATCTAAATCACGGATCCGGGCCTCCATCCGCTCCGTATTATCAGAGTTCTGGCGCAGATGAAAGGTCATATGAATTCGACGGTTCTGGAAGAAGCTCTATGGCTGAGGGCCCTATTTGCTCTGGTGCCAACAGCATTTCTCTCGGAAAGAGAAATAGGAACATTCGTGCTCCACCTCTTGAAGATGGTGATGAAGAAGCTCTTCCTAGGAAGCGAGTCTCGAGTGACAGCGCTGAACGGCCAGTCACTCGTGGAGTTGATTTGGTACCTCAGGCTCTCACAGTGACCGACCCACGTCTCAGAATCCTTGCGTCGATCGATCGTCTGCCAACAGGATTCAAAGAACTGGAAAAAGTAGCCCCACGCGTTACCCCAGTAAGCCAAATCCTCACCCCAGAGTCAATCACTAATCGCACCCCGGACCCTGATCCCCACAACTCAAATCATAAAGCTGACAACTCTCCTGCTACAACCGCTGAAACATCATCTGTTTCCGAAATTGCCGGTTTGAAGTCGCGCGAGCATGAGTCTGTCGACGATGCAAAAGTGATTGAGGCCCACACTGACAGCGTCACGCATGATGAGGTGTCAGAACCTGATACAGGTTTACAGAACAACGGGTCAGAAGACGAGACTGATCGCGAGATTGGTAATGCCAGGTCGGATCATGGACAGGATGGAGATAGTGAGGGTGTAGTGGAAGACGCAGAGGCTAAGGCTAACCACGGCGTCGGGCCTGAGGAAGCTTTCCATGAAAGCGGTGACGATGAGATGTGTATCGATTCAGAGATGGCGGATGATATTGACCACTCTGAAATTGAGCTTGATGAACATGATCACGACGAATACGAACACGATGAAGAACACGATGAAGAACATGATGAAGAACATGATGAAGAACATGATGAAGAACATGATGAAGAACTTGATGATGAACATGATGATGAACCTGATGATGAACCTGATGGATATGATGATTTACATGATGAACACAGCGTAGAACATGGCGAGGACCACGACATGCTCGATGCCAGCGACTTCGACTCCGAAAATGAGGGCCAAGCACCTCACTGGGAAACCTACAAGAAGGCCCAGGAGGGTTATGCCAGTACAAGTACCAAGGGAATGCCAAGGCTCATCAGCGCTGTAATGGCCGGTGGTCCTTCCGAGTCCAACGCAGACTACAATGCTCGTCCGTCAAGTAGAAGGGGGCGAAGAGGCTCCAGGTCTTCACAAAAGCGTCAAGACAACCCCAACCTCACTCGCACCCAGAAGCACAAACTCAAGTTACGAGCGAAGAAAGCGGCCAAACTCGCAGCTACGCGTTTGCCAAATCGTCCCAATAACTCTCCGAAGCTCAACTTGGCTGACAGACTGGGTGGGGAACCTCCAGCATCGAGACCAAGACATAGGAATCGGGCAAGTCGCCGACAGCATAACCAGGGAGGAGCAGCAGTAGGCGGAGGAGGTCATGATGCGCACACACAGGCTGGCGTGGCCAAATTCAACCAATAGCTTTATTTATTGAATTGTCGTTTTTTTTTTTTTTTGATCGTACTCTAGCGAAGCTAGTTGTCACCAAAATTTTGCGTTTAAAAGAACCCAAAGTCGTAAATCATGAACTAATAATAATGCTACATCACAATGCACTTGTCTTTCTTACGCGGTGCAGGTTCTGGCTTGGGGCTCCGTTTTGACGGTGTAGGCGCAAGAGAACGCTGCGTAGCCTGTCGAAGAGTAGCCGCATTCCGATCTTCAAGTTCCAACTGTCGCGCCAGTTGTTCGTCCTTACTTGTGTCTGGGGGAGGAGTAGGATTTTCAAATTCACCATTGGCAAACTCTCCGGCTCCACCTAAGCTAAGTTCTTCCCATACTATTTGGGGTCGCTGGTCGTATCCAACGTCTGTCACCAAAGTGTATAACGTTGAGCCATGGCGCACAAGCACACTAAAATGATTATTCCAAAACAAGATCGACGGCTGCTCTGACGCCTTGTTACGTAGCAATTCGAACCCGCTCGGAGTCAATTGACTTGGGTACTCTTGCACAAAATCGCTCAAAAGATGTCGGAGGTCAGCATTCTTTGCGTCCTCACTGAATTGCAGCTGAGCATACTGCTCGTAGCTAGACTGTGCTGCTGCTTCTGAGTACTTGTAACCCAACATTGCGCTCTCTGCAGGACCCAAAACCCATCCATGGAGCAATGGAATGCCGAACATGCTAAAAACCTCCAGCTCTTTGCTAGGACTGAACGTACCATCGAATTTCGGGTTTACATCCAGTCCGTCCATCAATTGAGGTAAAAAGTGGAACAGCACCTCGATTTTCTCCGCTTCTGAAGCATCACCATCTTCCACAAGCTGTCCGAGCTTCATTACAACATCTGCTGCAGCCACCTCGCTAGTTTCTTGGTCGCCAAGCCACGCTACCAGTGGAGTGTCCCGCAACACAAGACTATTGACGATGGCCACTAGAGGACAGGGGCCATTTTCGTTCTGTAAGGCAATGGTTCGAAGTCCATTTGCATTGACCTTTCGAGTGTGGAGAGACATGACCACCTTCGCCTAACCCGATCCTGACCCGCCTGGAACAAGGGTGCTTATCTCACTCACGGAGGCTTGGATTTCAATATACATGTAGTGTGTGTGATAGGAATAAATAGCTACTGTACAAAACCAATTAGTATCATTTCATGCGCCCAAACTTGCGAATGCATACAGACTCACCAGTCTCGAGATAATCCTGACGTGTAATGCATAATTCATCAAAATTTGGTTCACCGCTTAGAGTTACACCGCCTGCCCAAGCTGCCTCCACAGGGTTTCCGGGAGTTGAGACATCAATGAAACAGTCGCTGGGTGCGAATTCGCGTATTTTGTTCCGGATACGATCTTCAAGATTGGGCAATTGGGCTCCACCTCCTGTAACAACAATATTGGCCCATAAGAGAGGTTGGATTTCGGCTGGGGACGCAAGGACGGCTCGTGCAGCAGCTTCTACAATACCAGCTTGGTCGAAACCAAGTACACGAGGTTCAAAGAGTGCTTCTGGAGCTGTGAATCGCTCGTTTCCAAGCACAAGTACCTGGTGTTCCTGTTCAGCCCTCGCTTGTTTTATCTCCTCAGGACTACTCAGGACGCGGCCTTCCGTGAGTCTGTGGTCTGGCAATGCATATCCGAAATCAAACACGTGGTTGTCGTTGTGCCATTTGCGCAGAGTCACGTCAAAGTCTGGGGCAACAAAACACGCCTTTTCTTTTAATGAGCTCAGGATCGCCGATTCCTCGAGCATGTTGTAGTAGCGATGGCTCACCATTTCTTTAAGATAGTTGGTAATGACTTTTCCACCAACGTCGACGCGTTGGATCGCGTTGGAGACAGCCATATTCTTGTACACGGGCACAATCTGCGTTGCGGAAAATCCAAGATCTATAACCAAATGGCCCTCACTTTTTGTACACCCAGCAGCTACCAAGGCCTGAGGAGTTGTACGTCGATATCTTCCAAATTCGTACTCCTCGAGGATGATTTGATCTGTATTTACAGTGACTGCTGCCAGTGACCCCGGAGCTTCAGTGAGTACCAGGGTGGTATCAACAAAATCCTTTGGGGGTTCAATCGCCCGTGTATCGAATCCCCAGTCCCAAATCGCCTTTTCGAGCTCCCATGATATAAGTTGTCCGCGCTCAATCGGCCGTCTGATTTGAAGACTTGTCAGGTCCCGACATTGCTGGATATCGTTTGCGAGCCAGACGCGTCGGTCCCGAGAACGCATGATTGCATTCTGTATATGCGTACACTCGCCTCCAGCCCAGCCAGCTTTTATTTCAAACGCACCATTGTCTATAACCAGCGTCATGTCGAAAACGCGACTTTTTGGCTGGAGTCTAAGAGGCTGGTGAGGTGGGAGAAAACGCATATACAATGTTAGACGTGTTTACGCATACAGTCACTTGTCACATGACCCTCACGTGCCCACAAGCTAAAATATGAAGCCAATATATGAGACTGCTGTATATAGCAAAGGATTGTATAGATATTTAAAAAACTTAAAACTAAAAAAACTTTAAAGTTTAGCTGCCGTGATACGTGCGAGCTGGAACTTGTGTACCTCATCAGGACCGTCAGCGATACGTAGAGTACGGATGTTGGCGTACATGCGAGCCAAGATCTGGTCCTCGCAGACACCTTCAGCGCCATAAACCTGAATTGCGCGGTCAATGACTTGGAGGGCCATTGAAGGAATACGGATCTTGGCCATTGCAATGAGTTCCATTGCACCCTTTGGTCCCCTGACGTCAATTTCGTGGGCAGCAGCAAGAACAAGCAGACGCGACTCGAGAATCGAGATGCGGGACTCGGCAATCCAGTCGGAAATAGTTCCGTGCTGAACCAATTTCTTGCCAAACGTCGAACGCGACTTCGCACGCTCGATCAACAGAGCAAGAGCCTCAGCAGCAGCCCCCAAAGTGCGCATACAGTGGTGAATACGACCAGGGCCCAGGCGTCCCTGGATGATTTCGAAACCACGACCTTCACCAAGGACGATGTTTTCGAGAGGAACACGCACGTTTGTGAACTCAACCTCCATGTGGCCATGGGGGGCATCGTCATATCCGAAGATGGTCAATGGACGAACGATTTTAACACCGGCAGTTTGGGTAGGAACAATGATGATCGACTGCTGGCGATGCGGGTCCCTGTTGTTAGGACTGGTCTTGCCCATAACCAGCAGCACCTTACAGCGAGGATCACCTGCACCAGAGCTCCACCACTTTGTACCATTGATGACCCACTCGTTTCCTTGTTGAACAATGGAAATGCCGATGTTGGTAGCGTCTGAAGATGCAACACCCTTTTCTGTCATGCAGAACGCGCTACGGATCTCACCGTTGAGAAGTGGAACGAGCCACTCCTTCTTCTGGGCGTCATTCGCGTACTTGGCAAACACCTCCATGTTTCCGGTATCAGGAGCAGAGCAATTGAAAACCTCCGCACCAAGGTGACCTGCACGACCCATTTGCTCGGCCATAAGGCCATATTCGAGGTTCGTGAAACCAGCGCCTTCGCCGTAGTTCTTCGGCAAGAACAGGTTCCACAGACCCTGAGCCTTGGCCTTGGCACTCAACCGAGCAGCAACCGGTGGATACTCAGCCCAGCGGTCCTTCGCGTTGTTGATGAAACCTTCATACTCCGGCAGAGCAGGAATAATCTCAGTATCAACGAATCGACGAACCTTCAGAAGGGTTTCGCGAGCCCGTTCACTTACGAGCGGCTTCACCAAGTTCGGAATATCCAAGAGCACTGTGTTATCTTCAGAAATCATTTTTTGTTTGCGCGCGGTTGATGGTCAACTTTCGGTAGAGAGGTTAGAAGTTTAAATATCAACGCGGGGTAGACTGAAGGAACGTGGGGAGATCAGGGTTAGGTCCCCTCACAGCCGTTGTAAGGCGAAAGTAATGTTGGGGATGCTATCGGGACGGGAAGAAGCGGGTAACTAAGGCAGACAACTTTCCGCTTCTCCCACAAAATACGAGGATAAGCTCTCGATCACGCATCTGCATATAGGTCCCAACCGTTATCGCCCCATATTAGCCGAGGCTCTCCTCAGTTGGCGTTGTAATCTATCTGCAGCGTTGCACGACAACGAAGCATCTTTATTTAACTCTTCTGTGGAGACTAAATGCATGTTTTTCGAGAGGCTTGAGAATCTAAATAGTACTGGTAAGCCATCGACATATGAGGAGATAATTGTGAGTGTGGAATTCTTTTTTCTTTCAAAAAGGAGAAAAAAGAATGATCTTTCCCTTTTGAGGAATGGCGGCAAAGCTTAAAAAAAATCGGATTCGCCAAATTTTAGGGCTGTGTTCGTAGTTATCGTAGGTGCTCTAACTTGTTCTTGCTATAGTTCGGAGGGGCAAACTCCCCCCCAAAAGAGCTTTTGCTTCTTTTTCGAGAGAAACAACAAAATTGATGAAAGATAAAAATGGTCTATGAATTAAAGCTGCAATGATAAATATTAAACGTCCGCACCGTAGAACTTGCGGAATACGAGCTTCAGGAGCCCGTTGGTGCTGAACCGAACGACCTCGTTCGACAACTCAATGTACTCAGTCGCGTTGTACTGCTTGTTGAGTAGCTCGTCCAGAGTGAGTTGGGCTGAACCTCCAGGGAGCAGGGCTCCCTTATACCCAACATCGACGTCGAACTTGGCCACGGCATTGCAGCTGATGGTGATATGAATGTCCTTGAGCTGTTTCGCACTGTAGCCACGTAACCTCAACAAAATGCCCTTCTCCATGAGCTTGTCACCAGTGGCGCGGTACGAACCGTACTTTGCGTAGTCCGAACTACCACTTCCAGGTCCAAACGGAATATGGGAACGCGACTTGCGCTTGTTGTTCTGGTGGGCAGTTTCTTGGAGCGTAGCCATGGCTTGTTCGATGTAACTCGTATACGTCTTGAGACGCGTCTGCAAGTACTCTGTCTTCTCTGTAAGTCCGGCCAGACCAGCCTTTGCACTTGCGAGTTCGCGCGCACGAACATGGCGGAGATGATCCTTGTCGCGTATGTCACCAGCAATGGAGTTGAGCAATGTCTGGTAGCCATCCTCACGAGAAATCGCGCCGCTGCTCTCGAGTTCGATAACTTTCTCAAGGGTGAGAAGCTTAAGCTCACGGAATGTCAGGTTTGCCAATTCACCAGCAGCTTCAGCCTCGTTGTTCTGCGACAACATCAGGTTGTAGGCGTGTTCATGTTCGTGTTGGACAGGTGCAACCAGAACCTCGAGAATCGTATTGCCCTTGGCCTGGATGCGAAGCACATAGATGAGACATCTCTTAACAGTGGCCAGCAATCCGTTACCACCAGCATTCAGCGTGTCATCCTCACCGTTGGCCTGATGCCCATAGCTCGCGTTGAGCTCGAGGGTAATGCGGTCAAATCGCGCGAGATCGAGAATGTCTCTTGCGTCTCGCGGAAGACTGCCAAGTTGTTCAAGGACAGGTCTCAGCAGCGCATCGTGTTGGTCCGGAGCCAGTTTGTTGAGTTCATGGAAACATACAGAGTGGACTGCAAGCATGTAGTCAGTGTCGATGCTCAGACTGGGTCTGTCGCGACGCGTGACATCGTCCATGGTTGAGAATCCGTAGTGGGCATCGATCTCGTCGGCTTCGGCAATAAGCTTAGCAAACAGTGCAGTTAGATTCTGGGCGCTGCTGGCAACAAACTCGTTGAGAGGTTGCAGGAACATCTCCTCTGCCTGGGAAGGTGAGAATGGTGCCATCAGTCCGATTTGCCGCAGGATGCGTGCGATGGTAACCAAGTTCTTGGCAGTGTGTCCATCGAGAGCTCCGTCCACAAGCTCCATAGAGTCGGCATTAACCAGGGCTGGTACCACAAAGTGCGATATGACAACTTGGCCAACAGAGACGAGTGCCTCCTGCTTCGACTGGGTGCGTCTCCACGCTCCTTCGAATGCCTGGCGGGCCAAATACTGCACATGGAAGGGAATAGTGTTCGAAGACTCGATCAAAGCGTGCACAAAGCCTGATGTGAGTTCGCGAAGCTGTTGCAGGTTATGCACAAACTGCTGGCGTACAAGCGGATGTTGAATAGCCGATTCAGAGGTCTGGGCAGCCGCATCCGGCAAACCAAGACTACGGTAAATGGCGACCGGACTCGACTCGAGATCCAGCTGCTTGACGGCCTTGACACGACCAATACCAGGACCAACGAGTTGCTTGATTGCGTTCAGGGTGGCTGGACGACGGTTCAGCAACGTGAATAGCTTCTGGGTAGTAGCTGAGGCTCCGCTTCCAAGACCATAGTCAGAAACTGTCCGTCCAAGTAGCCTCAGCAAGAAGTACTCTTCACGAGGACTCTGAGCTCCGCCGAACACACTGAGAACCAATTGGGCGGTGTCCAAGTGGCCACGGTTGTTTTGGACTCGAGAAGGGGCCACAGCCAAGAACCGCGACAGATAGCCGCTGTGGGTTTGCAATAGGTAGAACAAGCCTTGGTAATGCTCGACGCGCTCACGGGAAGCCTTGGAAAGAGACTTAATATCGAAATCCGTTGTCTTCAGTGAATTACCAGTGGAGGGAGGCGGCTGTTCAGCATTCTTCATGAGGGCCACTTCATCCAGGGAGATCTTGTTCTTGACCAGCAACGCAATCTTTGTATCGAGTTGGGCAATCAGGTTCTCGAGACGCTCGTTGTTGCGCACTTTCTCTGCCACAAGCTCCTTGAGCTCATCGAGCTTCACTGCATCGTGGTAATCGCTCGCGCTGTCGTTGATAAGAGGCAGGAATCCACGGAGAGACTGCAGAGATGGGTTCTTTTCTGCCATGAGAGCACGGTATGCCGTCTTCTGCGCCTTTGCGCGCCAAACTGCCTGCAGAGTGATGATATGCTGTGTGTTTGCGTTCCAGCTGTTGCGAGTGGCATTAAATTTCCGTCGAACAAGCGCAGCACGGAAGTGGACCTGCATCGCAATGATACTCACGTACTCCTGGTCGAGGTCGTCGTACAGGCACCCTAGTCGGAACCGGACCATGAGTCCACGGAATGCCGACTGGAGACCAGCAATGCTTCCAATCTCGGCTTGAAGCTCAGACTTGGTGGTGTTGACGCGTCTGCGAGCAAGCGAACCACGCGCAAGCGCCTGCAACTGCGTCACAGTGGCTGTCTTGCGCTGAGAAAGGCTCACAGACTTGCGTACCAGCGAACCACGACACAGGGACTGGAGTTTGACGGCAAATACTTCGGGAACGTCGGTCTGGATGGTCAGACTTTGTCGCAAAAGGTGTCCCCGAGCCACAGACTGCAACACAAGAACATCAGAGACAGAATCTGCGAGAGCATGACGATCTGACTGGACGCGCTTGCGAACGCAGTTTCCGCGGTATGCACTCTGGAGATTCGTGACCCAGGAATCGTCAGAGAGTTTCTTGGTGGCAATCCGAAGAGCTTTACGAACGGCGAAGCCTCTGCAAATGGCTTGGAACTTGATGGTATCGGGCTCGAGAGCCTCCAGTTCCATGAGCATCATCTCGGCAGTCTGGAGATCGCGATGGATAGGGGTCAGAATGCGACGCGAGTATCTAGGCATGGGAAGGTCGTCGTCATAGCTGAAGTCATGTCTCCGTGGCGAGTACTCGGTGTTGGAGTCAAGGTAGCTCCGTCGTGGAGTTTCGGAATGGTCATGATAACGGTCTGCGTAGCTCCTGTGAGACGTACTGCCGACATAACTCCGTCGTGGCGCATACTCAGTATCCGAGTCGAGATAATCAGTAGCATGGTCAGAGTAGTCACGGTAACTGCGGCGTTCAGGGCTGCGACGGCGACGACTGTTCTCGCGGGAATCACGACGACGACGCGATCTGCGGGGAGAAATCTCGCGCTCAGAGTCGGACTCGCTCTCTGTGTCTGCGTCCAAACGCATCTTCATCGATCTTGGCGATAGTTCTCTGACCGGAATCGCGTCAGGCTCGGGTTCGGGCTCAGATTTGATCTCCACAGGCTCAGGGGCAGTTTCCACTGGGGGCATCGCCTCTTGCTTGCCAGAGAAGTGACGTTTAGCAGCTCCAAAGTTGGGCATGGCGGCACCAGCAGCATCCAAACCTTTTTGCGTCGATGTGAGCTGGTCGTCAGTGAACTGAACTTTACCAACCAGGTCGTCAATTGCTGGAGCTTCGCCAGCCAAGAAGTGAGACAGAGCATGGATGCAGTAAATGACCTTGGGCAGATTGCGCTTCTCGTACAAGTCGGTAACATCAAACGTGAACAAATCCGGAATCTTGAGATCCTCGAGCATGTCCATGAAATAAGTAATGTTCTCAATATGGCGGTACTGAAGACGCTTGTGGGTGAAAATTGGACGCGTCACGAGATCTGGTCGGAAGTGCTTCGTGACAGTGGCAAGAGTCACACCATCAACTAAACTCTGAGGGAGCTGTGGAGCATCCGGCAGCTTTTCGCCAAGCACTCCTTCGAGCCACTCCTTAGCCTCCTGCACATGGCACAAGTACTCATATGCCTGCCAATTTTCGCGTTCTGCGTCCCATTTGATCTCACTAGGCGTCAGGTTCTCGTTGTGAAGCGCAGGACGACGATCAGGGCGATCTGATGAGCTGGTGCCAATGTTAAGCGACTTAACTGCCGACTTTAGCGAAGTCATGTCGGCAGTTTGTTTGAGAGGAGATGATTTGACCGGCGAGTATTTATCTTTGGTGTCAACCTTCGTAGCAGTCTTTGTAGGTGTAGCCACCTTAATGGGCGAAACCACTTCCTTCACAGGAGACTTGACAGATGGTTTGACAGGAGACGATTTTGTCGTGTTAAGGGGCTTCAACGGCGACTTTGCCGGAGATTTCGCTTGTGCCTTCGACGGCGAAGTCAGTGGTGATTTATTTTCGGCATTGTTACTCTCCAACGTCCGCAAATAGCGGTCTGCCAGACTCGGCATTGTGGTGTTTTGGGCAACAGTGAGGGTGAGGAGGAGGAACAAATCTCCCAGATGTTTGTTTACATCTGCCCGATTCGGGTCCAGGGTTAGTCACGTGTTTCTATTTTGAATGCGCGCGTTGTCAAAAAAGGCGTAAATCTCCACTTTTCTATTAAACAAACTTTAAAAACAAGATTAGAATGCTCCACGAACTACATTGACGCGACGCATCACATTCTTGGAGGCTTACATGCTATCCCTTGCCGAGAACCACAATCGGCACAGAAGCCGGCGCAGCTAATTGGAATCAAAGTTTTGCTTTTTCTTTTTTCTTTTTTTTTTCAAATAAAGGAACTTGAATCAAAAAAAAAAAGAACCCACTCAGTCACATTCCACAACTAAGAACTGACCGCTAGAGTTCAGACATACGTTTTATCTGGTGATTAACTAATTTCTCCACAGGCACGCGTTTTGCTCACGCGTCGTCGATGGACCTTCGAAGGCCAAAACTCACGGCAGAACAATGTCGTGTGCTATTCCACAATCTGACGTACGACTTTGAACAGGTGTTTGATGAGGTAGCGTCCGATGAGGACGAGGCTGGCTGGCTGGCCGCGCTTTCGGAGCTGAGACGAGCCTATGAACAGACGCGTTACGGACTTGTGGTTGAAGGTCATCCAGACATTGATGACGTTGAGGTGTTTCGCAACAATTGTGAGGACATTGGAGGCGTCGAACCTGAGGACCCTGTGTTAACGGACCAACTGGGCAGTCTTTCTTCAGATATCAATGACAGCACACTATTAGTGGCAAGCTATCGACAATCGTTACCGGCAACAATTCTCGCAAAATTTGAGGCGTACAAAACAACGCAAAGAGAGAAACTCAACAAGATCACGGAGGACTTAGTGTCTGAGCCTGCGCGCAACCGTGAACAAGAACAAGCGCCCACAGATCCAGATCCGTTGAGCGACGGTCCTTCCATACAAGATATCACCGACGCATTATACATGATCAGACAAAATCTCACAGACATCAAGCGGGATCTCGAGGCAGTTGTGAGTCTGAACTAGAATTTGACAAAATTTACAAATGTGTATTTATTCGTTTAATCCTGCTTTCCGGCCTTCAGGGAGGGCACAGCCTTGTCATTGGTGGTCTGGTCAAGAGCACCGCCGGTCATGTCGCCAAACATCGACGGAGCCTTGAACGGACGCTGGAGATCACCAGTAGCGGGTTTGCCGAACAGGTGGATCTGGACAATCTTGCTCTCGAACGCAGACTTGAGAGGCATGACGCTCTGCATCACGAGAGGGTTGGTGTACTTCATGTACAGGTGCATGAAACCCATCATCGCCACACCCTGAAGGACACCCTTGAGGGCACTGGTGATCTGCTCGAGATCGTAGGAGTGGACGGTAGTGGTGATGAGCTTGGCCTCCTCGCCGGAAAGGGCCGAAGGAGACGACATGTACTTGATGGTGGTGAGGTCTTTCTTCTTGTTGATGATAGCCCGCGTGTAGAGGTAGATGAGGGCGATGATCACGTTGGAGGCGATGTAGCAGCCACGCACAATGTTGATAGTGCGCTCGTCCTCGAGGTCAAGCATTTTGCTGACGCGCATCATGACGAACATGAGCGCCAGGTTCGTTACCATAGGGCTCACCATTTTGAAACAAAGAGTTGTGGATGTAGATTGAAAAGTTGGGTGCCACTAGAGCTGTATTCCAACTCGCGCCTTCTCTTTCCGGTTAGGTAAGCTGTTTCGAGCCAGCTGGCGGATTAGGCAAGCTCATGCTGCATAGAGATAGCGCTTATCGCCTGCGTAGTACTAGAAGCTTCTTAATTTTGAATTCTCATGGAGTGAAAAATTAGGGGTAGTTTCCGGATTGGCAAATTTCTAGGGCCCTTCGTTTGTAACTTACAAGTAGTTCCGATCTGTGTTAATTTTATCGACTCGTTCTTTTGCATTACAATTGGCGATAGCCAATTGCGACAGCTTTGATTCTGTTTAAAAAAAAGTCACCCAAGAAGTTACGAGTTGTTCCGACCTTCAAAACATGTTCCTTCTCAAAGGGAAATACCAAAATGCATTACATCCATGCCATCTAGATCTGTAAAAAAATTGCGCTTGTGCTGAAATAAAGGTCTATACAAAAAGCAGCACGGGAAGGGCAACTGTGGTTGTGATAATGCTGAGAACCATAGTTGCCCACCAGTAGTGCTGGACTTTAAATGGGCAGAGGGAGTAACTCCAGTCGTAGCCGTAATCGGTGCGAACACCACTCACAAGGCCACTATTGCCTCCATACTCACCCATGACGCTGCGAACAGTGGCTTCTTTGATAGGATAGTCGAACCCTTTGGTCACGTCGCACTCAAGAGTGTATGATGCAAGACAGCCCTCGTGGTCGTGGCCAGTGAGGATCATGCCCCGTCCAGCGGAGCCAAACACAGCCTGAAGGAGTTTTTTGGAAGTATCAAATGTCAAATGGTTTTGTTCCCGGATTCCACCACCTTCGTGTTCGGGATAGTACTCGAAAAGCGGACCGTCGCGACATATGCCGGCTGGTTTGTACAATGGAACATGTACGAGCAAAAGGGTCGAACCATCAAAGTCTTCGAGAGAGTGGACAAATTCCCAAACGGCTTCGTAGGCTGCATCGATTGGCGGTCCATCGAGGGCAAGGGAATCCAGGGTGACGATGCGTACATCCGGATAAGGATAAACCACAAAATTCACCGGACCATATCGACTTGTGTATCTACTCAAACGCTCGTCGGTAAATTCACCATGGTACCCGATATCGTGATTTCCTGACACATTGAGAACTATCCCCGGTCCGTTTCTGGGGAATATTTTTGAGAAGCGGTTCGCTCTGTCATGGAACTCGGGGGTATCAATCCACTGACTGGAAATTAGATCGCCCATTACCGCGACATAGTCCGGCTGGAGCCATCTTCGGACGGTATGCACTGTATGTTCAAGGAACTTGTCGTTGCCCGCAACGTCAAGTCTTTTGCGAAGGCTCATTTTGTCGTTGTAGCCTGTGATTTGCGGGTCTCCGAACGCAGCGACTTTGAGTTCTGCATTTGGAGCCCAACCGCATCCGTTTTTGTACAGAGGATAGAAATGGATGACGATGTTGAACGCGAGAGTCACTGCTGCAACTGCTACTGCGAGTTTCCGGAGCCTCTGCCTCCGACTCAGTTTGCGTCGATGTTTTCGATGATGATGCGAATCTTCATTATTATGTTCGTGACCAATGTGGTGATCGTGTTCACCGGCCATTTTAAAAACAACTTCGAACGGCTGATTCGAGCTGCACAAAAAAAAGGTTAATTCGAAATCGGCTGATTCGCAGTGTCTTCCCGGGTTAAAAAAAACGCGTAACTGCGGGAGAGGCGTATCTCTCCTCCACCTCCCTAGGGAGGGTGGGTGGTGGGTTATTAAGCACATCACGAAACCTCGCGTTGAAATTCTCCCTGTCACATACATCTGGGTGTAGTCATGAGCTCGCATAGGGGCTTTGCTGGCGTAGGCGACAGCAGCGACTCGGAAACGGAAGTTGCCGAACGTGCTCCGCCGCCCCGTGCTGCCACTCCAGAGGCTGCAGACGTGTCGATTGCAGACGAAGATGCAGACGAAGGAGAGGGCGATGAGGTCGCAGATTCGAGTGAGGAGAGCAGCGACGACGAGGAGGAGGCCGCTCGTGTCCGCGAAGGTTTCATTGTCGACGAAGACGAGGATGAACCCGCTGAGCACAAGAAGAAGAAGCGAAGACGTCACCAACACGACGCAGGTCTTGAGGAGCTGGAGGATGACGATCTCGAGCTTGTGCGCGAAGCCACGGGCGAACACAGCTCAAGGCCCGAACAGAGCAAGTTCAAGAGACTGAAACGTGCCGGTGGCGAACAGAACGAGGGCCGTGGTCTCGAGGCGATGTTCAGCGATGAGGACGATGAGGACGCAAATGAGGCGCCTGGACGCGGAGAGTTCGACGATTTCATCGAGGAAGATGAGTTCAGCGATGACGAAGAAGCCCGTAGGCGCCAGGAGGAGCTCGAGACTGCCACGGCCACGCGACGAGGCAGGACAAAGGCCGGTGGTCGTAAGCTCGACTTTGCCCAGGGACTCGACGAGGATAAAGTCAATGAGATCTACGAAGTATTTGGCGATGGCGAGCAGTACGACTGGGCGCTCGAAGGCGAGGAAGATCTCGATTCGGCCAACCCTCCAGGACTCGAACGTGACGAAGGATCTGACGAGGACGAAACGGAACGCGGAGTCAAGAAGCTCGATCTCAAGGACGTGTTTGAGCCAAGCGAGCTTCAGGAGCGAATGCTCACCACCGAAGATAATGCAATCCGTGCTGAAGACGTTCCTGAACGTTACCAGCTCCGACGGAGTCGTCTCCGACATGGCTACGAACTCGACGAAAACGAGGCGTACGAGAAAAAGACATTTGTGGCCGATGCCATCTACGAGGAGAAGCGTCAGCTCCTCAAGTCGATGCCCCATCTCAGGGAGGCTCTGCGCAATGCCATCTACAAGGTTGTGGAATACATTGATGTGGACAACCTCGAGGTCCCGTTCATCTGGCACCACCGCCAGGATTATTTGGTAGAGTGGCAGGGCGACGAACGCATTGAGCTGCTCAATCGCGACGACCTCTGGAGATTGCTGGATGTGGTTATGGACTTTTACGCCATGCGCGAGAAACGTCTTGCGGTGCGGGAACTGTGGCGTTCTCTTAACTTGGAGGAAAATACTCCAGAGGACGACGAGTTCAGCTCGCAGCTCAAGGCAGCTGCGTCGCTCGTGGAGTATCAGGACCTGCTGGACTGGATCCAGTTCGCGAAATCCGGCGATCTCCGTCGGGAATCCAAGAGCGAGCGACGACACGCGCGTTTCGGTGTCTACGACCGCATCAGAGCGTCCCCGACCTACCGCATCGTCGAAAGCTTGGACCTCAAGCATGTTCCCGCGTCCCTCGACACAGACTTTGGTCGGAACATTTCAGATCCCACATTGTCAGTCGACGAATCGGTAAAAGAATACTCTCCCGACACAGACCGCGACCAGACTCTTGTGGAGGTTGTGGACATCGCTGCTATGGAGTTGGCCCAGGACCCACGTGTCCGTCGCTGGTTCCGCCAGGCTTTCGAGGATAGGGCCAGAGTCGATATCGTGCTCACTGAAGAAGGTCGTCGGCGCATCGACGAGTTCTCGCAGTTTGCCGACATCAAGTATGCTGCGAACTGGACGTTTGACGAGCTTAGACTGCGCCCTGAACTCTATTTGAGAATGCTGGCTGCAGAGGAGCAGGGATTGTTGGTGGTACGAGTGCAGTACCCGAACTACAAATCAACATTGTACGAGGACTTTGTCGCCAAATGTACAACCTCGCAGTCGAATGACTGGAACGACCTGCGACGACGCGTAACGAAAGAAGCATCTCGACGTGTGGTTCCACTTGTGTGCCGCAACATCCGCGAGCATCTGCGTATGCAATGTGCGCGATCTCTAGCGCGTCTTGTGCGTGAAGCATTCGCCAAGCGTCTTGATCAGGCGCCATACAAGCCACCTGGCTATGTTTTCGGCACGACGCCAAGAACTCTGACTCTGAGTGCCGGAATGGCTGGCCCCAGTGATGCTGTTCTTGCTGTGTTCCTCGATGAGGAAGGCAGATTAGTGGAACACGCGAAACTTGGCGATGATCGCAGCTCGCAGTTTGAAACCAAGTTCCTCGATATGATCCGACGCAACCAGCCGGACGTTATTGGCGTTGCAGGCCTGTCTCCTAAGACAAGGCGCATATTCGGGCGAATTGCTGGTATTGTCGAAGAAAACAAGCTCACTGCTGGCGAAACAGACAAGGCTTTGGCCGTCGTGTGGGTTCAGGACGAGGTTGCACGTTTGTACCTCAACACAAAGCGGGCAGCCGAGGAGTTCCCGCAACTAGTTCCGAATGCCCGCTACTGCGTTGCTTTGGCGAGGTATCTGCAAAACCCGCTGCTAGAATATGCTGCTCTCGGAACGGATCTGCTCAAGTGTCTGCCCATCCACCCGAACCAGGGTCTCTTGAACAGCGACGAGCTTTCGTGGGCTCTCGACACGACGTTTGTCGACTATGTCAACGTGGTTGGTGTCGACTTGAACCTCGCAGCGCGTTCTAGTTACATTGCGACGACGTTACCGTATGTTGCTGGCCTGGGTCCTCGCAAGGCGTCGCATGTCCTGCAGGTTGTACAGTCGCGTGGAGGACTTCAGGGCCGCACGGAACTTGTTACTGAGGAAATCACCACTGCGAATGTGTTCATGAACTGCGCATCGTTCCTCAAGTTCCCACTGGCGACCTCGGATGACGGTGGAGACCAGCTCGATAGCACGCGTATCCACCCCGAAGACTACGAATTGGCCCGCAAGATGTGTGCCGATGCGCTTGAACTTGATGAGGAAGATGTTGCCGCTGTCGAATCTCGTGGAGGCGGTGGTGTAGTCGGTCAACTCATGGATGACGAAAGCGAAGCGCGAAAACTCGACGATTTGGTGCTCGAGGAGTACGCCGACGAGCTAGAGGTCAAGTTCCACCGCCGGAAACGCTGCACTTTGGCGAACATCCGGTCGGAACTCCAGGACAACTATCGCGAACTACGACACTCGCTGGTTCTGCCGAGTGATGCGGTTGTGTTCACGATGCTCACCGGCGAGTCTGAGGACACCCTCAAGTCTGGATCGGTTGTTTCGGCGGTTGTTCGCCGTGCGACTGGTCGCCAGCTGGTTCTGACGCTCTCGAGTGGTGTCGATGCCATTGCGGAGTCTGGAAACATGAGCGACGACCGTTCGGTGAGTGTGCAGGCACAATTCCAACCTGGTCAGGCAGTGCAGGCTGTGATTCTCCACATTGACTACAAGACGCTATTAGCTACTGTCAGTACGCGTGCGAGAGCTGTGGCGGACGCTGTTGCAGACCAAAAACGTTCTCGCGTCATTGACTACGCACACTGGAATCAGGCCGCTGAGGATAGGGATGTCGCAGCCACAAAGGCGAAGATCGACCAAGAAATGCGCCAGGGACGTGTGATCAAGCATCCGCTCTTCCGCCCCTTCACCAGCAAACAGGCTGAGGAGTATCTTGCGCCCCTCCAGCGTGGCGATTTGGTGATCCGACCATCTTCACGCGGAATGGACCATTTGGTAATTACCTGGAAGGTTGCCGAACAGATCTACCAGCACATTGACGTTCTGGAGCTCGACAAGGCGAACGACTTCGCGGTTGGACGGACCCTCCAGATTGGCCAGTACAAGTACAGCGATCTCGACGAACTCATCATCATGCACATCCAGGCCATGGCTCGCAAGGTCGACGAGATGACGCAGTCGGAGAAGTTCCAGGCTGGTAACCGTGGCGATGTCGAAAAGTGGCTCACTGCGTACACGAACGCTCGTCCGAACCAGAGTGTTTACGCGTTCTGTTTCGACCATCGCAGGCCAGGTTACTTCATGTTGTGCTTCAAGACCGGTGCTCGCTCCAGCGTCAAAGAGTGGCACGTCAAGGTCATTCCTAACGGCTACGAGCTCATGCGCAGCGCGTACCCTGACGTGCCTGCTCTCTGTAATGGGTTCAAACTCATTTTCCAGAACATGCAGCGACGATAGCTTATGTATTATGTTCATGTATATTCTTTTGTGGCACTCTGCACCAATTGATAGCTTAAAAATTAATGTCTAGACGCTTTTGATCTTCTTCCATTTTTATAATCATGTGAAACTTTTTTTCGGAAAGATGTCTTTATCGAACAAGAAATCCTCTTTTGAGGCTTACTCGTTGCAACTAGCCTCGATAATTGATAAATCATTCAGAAAAGCAATTGGTGGAGTCAATTGTCACCACAGTCTTGTCTCTTTTCGGAAGAAGTCTCTATCGTGCCTGATGAATTTTTTGAAAAAGAGGCAAACCTGTTGTACATGGATCCGCCAATTGAGATTCCGAGAAAAGAATTGACCGAGTCAATTGCCACAAAATAAAGATTATCTCATTAAAGGTCCCTCAAGAGAAACGGACCCACCGAAACCAAAAATGGCAGGATATGCGGAAACTATGCCTATCGTGGGCACATGCACCTGCACGGCTGACACTTTTTTTTTTTTTTTTTTTTTTTGAAAAGTCCCAAGCGGAAGAAATTTATTTCATTGCATCCTCACACTGGACTGTTATCCGATAGGCACTCTTGGTGAAAGAAAATGCCAAGAAAGTTCAGACCGCTGTCTGATAGCGATGTGGCCTCGGCCACGCCGTTTGTGCCTCAACAGAGCCCACAATTAGGCTCCCAGTTCGGGTCACAGGCGACTTCCCAGGCCACGTCGGGAACGGCAACTCCCGCGTCCGGTGGCAGCTCGCTGAACCTCAAGGAGCTTGCTGCTGCGCTCTCGAGACTCGAGGAGACGCCGTTGACCGCTGACATTTCGGCAATTGCCGAGCACGCAGGTACGCCTGCTGCTCAGGACGCCATTGCGGCTGCTACGACGAAGATTTCGGCGAATCCGGCGCTTATCCGCGACTACAAAGTCGTCGAAAACCTTCAGGCCCTGATGAAGATCAAGAAGAGTGCTGGTGCCCGCGAGGGAGCACTCCAACTCGTGGCATCACTGGCGACGTCTCTCAAGGAGCCCAGTGCGCAGCCGTTTTTGCTCATGTTGCTGCCTGTGTGCTTTGATGCGTTTGTCGACAAGGATTCCGGCGTTAAGCGCGCTGCCACAGCCGCCCAGACGGCTCTCCAGCGCGCCTTCACCCCAGAAGCCATTTCGAGCGCGTTTTTGAGCAGTGTATGGGACTATCTCGAGTCTGGTGCCAAGTGGCAGTGCAAGGTTGCTGCTCTCGATGCTGTGGACTTTGTTTTGGGCCATGTTCCCGCCGACTACGTCGAGACGGAGTTTGTTCGTGGTATTCCCGCACTGACGGACCAGCTTCACGATTTCAAACCCGAGGTCTCGAAGCTTGGCGACCGTGTGTTGCGCCGATTCATGAGCAAGCTCGATAACCACGACGTGACGCCGCGTTTGGACGTGATTATCGCCGCTCTGGCTGATCCCCACAAGGTCCAGGACTGCATCAAGACCTTGAGTGCGGTTACGTTCGTCGCTGAGGTCACAGAGCCGTGCCTTGCTGTTCTCGTTCCGATCCTGTCGCGTGCTCTTGGCGTGTTTTCGTCGCAGGATTCGCTTCGCCAAACGGTTACTGTCACCGAGAACCTGACGCGTCTTGTCCACAACCCCTGCGAGGTTCGCCGTTACATCCCGTCGCTCAAACCCGGCGTTGCGCAGGTCGTTAAGACTGCCGCCCAACCTGAGGTGCGTGGACTTGCTGCGAAGGCTCTGCAGGTCCTCGAGAGTGCCGAATCGGAGACGTCCGAACCGAACAAGATCGACGTGGCCACTGCGAAGGCTTCTCTCCCCGAATCTGTTGCCGAAAAGGACTTTGTTGCCCAGGTTGTCCAGTTGTGTGTCAACTGCCGTGAGTTCTCGAAACTCACAGAGGCGCTCAAGGGCGCTGGAGTCGACGATGCGAAGGCACATGAGATCACCACCCACTTTGAGAACATGTTTGCCGACTCGCGTATTCCTTCTGACGAGAACGAGGGCATCGAGGTGGTGAACGCCAAGTTCTCTCTGGCCTACGGTGGCAGAATGCTTCTCAACAAGGCTGTTTTGCGTCTGCTCAAGGGCCATCGCTATGGTATCTGTGGCAGAAACGGCTGTGGTAAGTCGACGCTCATGCGTTCGATCTCTCTTGGAAAACTCGAGGGATTCCCCGACAAGTCTGAGGTCCGTACCTGCTTCGTTGAGCACCGTCTCCAGGGCAACGAGGGCGACATGGATCTTGTGTCGTTCATTGCGTCAGACGAGGAAATCTCGAGCTCGAAGCAGGAGATCGCCGATGCGCTGGCCGAAGTTGGTTTCGATGAGGAACGTCGTGCCCAGGCTGTTGGTGCTCTTAGTGGAGGTTGGAAGATGAAGCTTGAACTTGCGCGTGCGATGCTCATGAAGGCCGATATTCTCTTGCTCGATGAGCCCACGAATCACTTGGATGTGGGCAACGTCGCGTGGCTCGAAAACTATCTCGTGAGCCATCCCGAAATCACATCGCTGATTATTTCCCACGATTCTGGTTTCCTTGATGCAGTGTGTACCGACATTGTGCACTATGAGAACAAGCGTCTTGTCTACTACAAGGGTAATCTGTCGGATTTCGTCAAGGTCAAACCCGAAGGTAAGGCATACTACACGCTGACGGACTCGAACGTTCAGATGCACTTCCCTCCTCCAGGTATCCTCACTGGTGTGCGCTCCAACACGCGTGCAATTGCGCGTATGAGCCATGTCTCCTTCAAGTACCCTACCGCTGCGAAGAATTCGCTCACTGACGTGTCATGCTCCGTTTCATTGAGTTCGCGTATTGCCATTCTCGGACCTAACGGTGCCGGAAAATCGACTTTGATCAAGTTGCTCACCGGTGAACTTGTTCCTACTGAGGGACAGGTTGAGAAACACCCGAACCTGCGTATTGGATACATTGCTCAGCACGCATTCCAACACGTTGAGAAGCACAAGGAAAAGACTCCCAGTCAGTACCTGCAATGGCGCTACCGCAACGGTGACGATCGCGAGGTCCACATGAAGCAGTCACGCCAGATGAGCGCCGAAGAGCAGGCTGCCATTTCCAAGCCACAAGATCTCGGCGATGGTGGCCGTCCGCGTGTTCTCGAGGCGATCATTGGTCGTCAAAAACTCAAGAAGACGTTCCAGTACGAGATTCAGTGGAAGGGATTCCTGCCCAAGTTCAACACCATGATGTCGCGCGAAGAGGTCATTGAGCGCGGATTTGGCAAACTCATGCAGGCATTCGACGACCACGAGGCGTCGCGTGAGGGTCTGGGCTACCGTAATCTCGAACCTCCTGTCATTCGCAAGCACTTTGAGGATGTTGGTCTCGATGGCGACATTGCTGACCACACTCCTCTTGGCTCTCTGTCCGGTGGCCAGCTTGTCAAGGTTGTTATTGCCGGTGCCACCTGGAACAACCCGCATCTGCTTGTTCTTGACGAGCCCACGAACTATCTTGATCGTGACTCTCTTGGTGGTCTCGCAGTCGCCATCCGCGAGTGGTCCGGTGGTGTGCTGCTTATTTCGCATAATAACGAGTTTGTTGGTGCTTTGTGTCCTGAACAGTGGATCATCAACGATGGTCGTATGGTCACAAAGGGCAAAGTCGAGGTCCAGTCTGACCGTTTCGACACCGACTCGCCTTCTGCCTCTGCCCCCAGCTCTGCGGTGCCTTCTGCTGCTGCTTCGGACGCTGATAATGCCGATTCGCCGTTGAACATCAAGGTTCGCCAAAAGAAAAAGAAGATGACCCGTAACCAGCTCAAGGAGCGTGAGACGCGTCGTCGTCTTCGCTACATTGAGTGGCTCAACTCCCCCAAGGGCACTCCCAAGCCTGAGGATAGCGACACAGACTAAGTGTTTAAAAAGTAGTTCTAGCAAATTAACGTTTAATTTTACATCCCTCTATCATTCACCTTGACGATGGAGTATAAAGTGGTGTTTTTTTTGGACAAAGAACTAGCCACGAACGCTTGATTTGAAGAGAATAGACCACGTTATCGGTTCTAACCCCTAGACAGGGGCAGATATTACACTGGAATAAAAAATTTTACGATTTACCATGCCGCTGCTTCCTCCTCCGGACTGATTTCTTTGCCATGTACAAGCTCCTCAACTTCTTTGGTGACTTCATCAAGCAGTTGAGGCTCGTCAGGTCCAATTATACTCACTGTGGCTTTTCGGAGGTGGTGGTGAGGGTATGACCCTATTTTGATGCCGTGAGAGCTATATTTTTCGTGAATTGTCGATAATGCTGCTGCCATGTCCGACTCTGCCGTCTCTGTAGAGACATATCGACGCTGTTTCGGGAGCTGGTCAACGCGTGCAGCAATATGAGGTCGCAATCCCTCGAGCATTTTGCTGAACAGGGAGGGGATCCCTGGAAATATGTAGACACGATCTTCTATGGAGACAACAGGCACCCAGGAGTTTTGCATGGTGAAATATCGCTTCACGAGCGGCCCAGAAGGGAACGTGGCCATGCGCAATTGCGCCTTCAGTGCTTCTCCTTGTCTCGTTTTTGGTTTCTTATTGGCGTAGAGATCCATTCGGCCAACCGTTTCGGCATCCTCTGCCAGCGTCAAATCATATGCGTGGGCAATGCTCTCGTAGGTGATATCGTCATGAGTAGGGCCAATACCGCCAGTGGTCACCACGAGGTCGTACTTCCTAAGGGACATGAGAGTACACTTGATGTCTGCCTCGTCGTCAGGAACAACAATGACTCTTCGCAAATCGATTCCCATTTCGAAACAGAAGCGTGCGAACGCCACGGAGTTTGTATCTTTGATTTTGCCGTTCAGGACCTCATCACCGATGATTAGCGCCGCCGCAGTGCGGATTCGGTGCGGTGTGGACGCCATTGCAGACATTCGTCGTAGCATTTACTTTGAAGCTCTCATCCGACCTGGTTTTAGGTAACTCTCAAAGAGAAAACCCCCTCACTTATCTGAGCGTTATTATGGGTTCATGCAAAGTCAAAGCCGCACGGACAGGGGGATACTTGCATGTCTTATGTAGCAAGTTTTTGGGACTCAGCACCGAAATGGCGTAGGACAATATGTCAAAAACGATTTGGGATAGTGATTAGCAACACACCTTTGCCGAAATGCATATGTACATTGGAGCGGGGCAACTGTCATTCGGCAATTGGCCCTGCATAGGTCCATCCAAGCAATGCCAGTTTGACAGAATATGACAGGCAATAATTTTTTTCGCTCCTACCGGTAGAGAGAGCTACATTGTATTCCAGTATCCAGCAATTGCTAAGCTGCTCACATGCTGGGAAGGTGCATGGAGATCACCTGCGGTTTTTTTAGTAACCAACAAAAAGTAAACCACCAAAAATGGCTAGCCAGTTCAAAGCAGAGGACGCTGATAATCTCGAGGATATCGAGAAGCAGTTCGCCGTCAAGGCTGTCGAGCAGGCCCAGACCTACTGGATGCTGCTCGAGAAGGTTGGAGGGTCGAACCTGAAACTTACAAAGTGCGACGATGAGATCTATGACGACTTTGTTGCTACTTTCCCAGAGTACCTTGAGAACCCCAGCCAGAAGATTGACGAGGCCAAAATCAAGTCCAAGGACGGTAAAGAGAAGTGGCGCAAGTTCATTGAGCGCTACGAGAAGAAGGTTCCTGACTACAACTTTGGCACTCTGTTGCGGTTAGATTCTGCTGGAGAGTACTCGCAAGAAAACACAATGTTCGCTCTGCGTACACAATTCTACGCATTTGAGATTTTCCGTAACCGTCACGGTCTCAACGACTGGGTCAAACAATAAAAAAAAAACCAAATTTTATATAGTAATGCGAACTGCCTTGACATGATCTATTTGCAGCAGGTCGTGCCGAAGCTTTTCGGCAACATGCTCTGCACCCTCCTTGACGCCTTGGACACGTACAGTAACGATGTAAGTCGATCCGTATGGCTCAAGCATAAGATCATCAATCTTATAACTCGGGTCAATCGACGCGAGTTCCGTGCGAGCGCGATCGAGAATCTCGTCGTACTTGTCCGAAGTCATTGCACCTTTTGTGGAACCCGCAAGTTCGAGAGCAGAGTCCCGGGTGGGAGCCCATCCGGCTCTCAAAATCATCGCACTGACGATAAGTCCGCCAAGAGGATCGAGCCATGCTGCATTGAACAATTGGCCGCCAGCGATTGAAATAACGGCCACTCCCGAGGCGAGACAGTCTATACGATGGTGCCACGCGTTTGCGATAAGTACACGCGAGTTGGTCCGCATTCCAATGCGGTAAGTTGCCTGGAACAACGACTCTTTGATCACAATTGACGCCAATGCGATCCATGCTGCGTTCCAGTCTGCGAGCTGGGTATGAGAATGAGCATGCTCATTTGCAGACTCCATCCACGATGGCATCATTCCGAGAACATCCAACGTCGTCACGAGCGACCCCCAGCCCATTGACGCACCAGCGGCAAGTAACAGCGACGACACGCCAAACGCGCCAATCGCCTCTATTCTTCCGTAGCCGTTTGGAAAGTATTCCGTGACCGGTTTTTTGGCTACTGACACCGTTGCCAGCGTCAGGAAATCAGACACCATGTCTGTAAGCGCATGAATCGCGTCGGCAATGAGGCTCTGCGAGTGGAACACGACTCCACCAACACCCTTGCCTAGAGCCATACTTATATTGGCTAACAGACCAATCCAAGTGATCCTTACGCGCGGATCCCTGAGTCCATTTCCCTGCGTGAGCAGTGCGACGTTTTCTGCACTGTGAGAATGGGTGTGGCCACCATGACCATGGCTATGACTGTGTCCACTGGGTCCAGAACTGGCAGCATGACTGTGCTCTGAAGTGTGGCCAGGAATTGGCTTTGTACTTTGCCATCTTACGCCAACAATGCCACAATATGGAACACTGGCGAGACCAGGCCTGAGTCCAAGGCGTAACATATGTACAGCTCTGGATAAGGAATGGCGGGGAGTGAAGCCATGATTAAGCCGCACTTTGGGTGTTCGGATGGGAAACGAGAGAGAGAGAGAGCACATGCCTAGCACATGTCAACCACAACAAATTGTACGGTTTATACAGTACATGTAAATTACACAAAAAATAAATACAATAAATAAACATTACGGCACAAACCCGTAATGTTGGAGAAGCTCCGGTGAATAGTTGGCAATGGATGTGAGCGCAGGAACAGCTGCGAGAATAGCACTGAGATTATCCGGTCGTACGGCCAGTTCTCGCGCTTCCTGAATGATTTTGAGTAGTCCCGAAACAGAGTAGCTGGCGACGGGTTTTTGTGAGGGCAGATTAGACGCCAGTCCAAAGGCCTGTCTCGAGATGTTCGACCAATCGATGCCACTGGTCTTAGCCTGGAATTGAGCCAGCTCCATGAGGCTTTTCTTGATGTGTGCATGATCATCGAGGCCAACGAGCTGCGATGCCAGCGGTCGCTTGGCCAAATCGGAGCTGCCGATAGCGTTGACGACATCGACGTTGATACCAAAGTTCCGGATTCTTGATGCAGACTCCTCAGTAAGAAGAAGCTGACCAGGTTTACGGTCCCGCAACGACATGAGTTTCGCGAAATTCGGACCACTGTATCCTTCAAGAGTCCACTGCTCAATGAGCCCAGAAGCGTCGATCGACCGCTGTACCAACTCGGACAGTTGTTGGTAGCCATATGCTGTAGAGGGCACACCAACCTGTTGACAATATTGGAGAATCGACTGAGCCTTTTCGAGGGTTAGTTCCTCTGCGGTAGGTGCGTACTTGGACAGGGCGTTTACGCGTGCAAGCAACACCTCAAGGTCCCGTGGAACCTGCAGTACAACGGGTGTATACAAACCGAGCTTTGTGAGGCGCTTAATCGCCGACTCAATATCGCTAAAGTCGCCCTTTGCGAAGTACTCTCGAACAGCCTCGTCTGCCTCGTCAACTTCCTGCTTGACAGTCTTTAACCGTTCCCACATCTCACCGTTGACGCGTACAGGGGCATCTGGCCTTTCCTGAATCAGATTCATCAACGCAGACCGACGAGGTCGCGCACGCAGATTCTGACCAAGAGTCACCTGCACTGAAGCGTCCCACCGATGTGCCTGGTCACTGATTCCGACAAGAGTACGGGCCTGAGAAAGCGACACGATATCCGACGGACAGGCTTTACCTAGTGCGGCTAACACATCAGCGTCAGCATCAGAGTCGTTTCTGAACGCGTCTTGAACTTTTAGCTGCCATGAGAGACTGCCGTTTTCTTCAGAAAGACGGGATTCAGCAGCTTTTACTCTCTCGCGAGCATGCGTAATGAGGTCGTCGATGCGCGTAACCAAAGTTCCACTCGCACCCTTTTCAATTGCGGCTTCGACACTTAGGTAGGTATTCCCATCGTCTGGCTCGACCCACGAATAGTGCAGGATGTGTCCAGTGATTGCACATTCGACAGTGTGCGGATCCTGTGGAGTTGCTGGCCGCACCCGGCCCTTGAAGTTTGCGCGAATGTTCATTTCTCGAGCCGCAAACTCAGAGAAAAGGTCAGCAGCAACAACCACTGTCTCGATATCTGGTGCGTCTTGCAAAGCGACCTCGAGAGTACGCTCAACACAGTGAGTACGGCTCCGTTCAAGGGTTTGTTCCGGGAGGACAGTGGTGACACTCTCAGTAAGTGAAGAGCCATGACTCCAGCGGTACTTGCGAGCTCCATCGAACAAGACGAGAAGCTCACCAGGGTACAGGTCAGCGTAATAGCATTTCCCACCATTCTGGACTATCGACGCAGGGTGAGTGGGTCCTGTTGTCAAGGGTAGGATGGTATCCACTAAAGCCGCGGATTCAGGAGGACTAACATAGTACGTAGTTCCAGCTCCCCAGTCAGAAATCACCACTTCAGTATCGGTTACTGGCTCCCAATCCCATGTCGAGAACGTCATGCCAATATCCTGGGAGGGCTGGCCATTAGGGAAGTCTGTATCAATGTAACGCGTGAAAGCGCCTGTAAGCCATGGGAGCCGTCTGAAATTCCACTGATCTGTCCACCATACACCGATTTCTGGGAACACACAGCTGGTACGGCTATTTGCACGCTCCACTTCTATCCGTTCCTCGGTAAGCATTCGCCAGTATTCCTGTTCAAGCTCATGGGCAGGCGGCTTCGCAGAACGGCCATACCTGCGGGTATCGAACTCTTCGGAACGCGCATCAAACTGGCGTAACGTGTAATAAGCCATTCGTGGCTGGTTCGCATATGCACGCTGATCGGCCACGATCGACGCTTCACGTTCACTCAGGTCATCGTCCTCGGTCCGTTGACGTTTTTTGGGGTTTGTGGTTGCCCAGTCAGGTTTTGGTGTTTGCAACTCGAGCTCATTCCGTATTCCCGTGTGCACCACTGCATCGAAAGAGACTTCGAGGCCATTTTCGTCAGAAATCCGGAATTTCGGGATCGTGGTGGTTTCGTTGGGTCGGATATTCTTCTCATGGAGGTGGTCCGCAAAATCCTTGACGAGTCGGATGTAATTGCTTCTGAGGGCACTCGACAACGATGTTGTGATCCTACCCGAGTAACCGAGTTCACGACCAATCTGAGCCCACAGTTTGCGTTTGGTGACATTTTCGGCGCCGCCTTTGCTATTTACAACTTTGAACAGGCGGAAAAGATCGAGGGCTCGTCGGTCAAGAGAAGGTATGCGTAATGGAGAGCCCTTTCGATCATGCCACAGCGCCAATGCTTTGAGAAACTCTCTTCCCTCGGTTGAACTCGATCCGGCAGGATTAATTTCCTGTCTTATCGAGTTGAAACACAAGTTGTCGAGGTTGATACATGCTGGCGACTGCCATTCTGGCGGTGGAATGATTTTGATGGCACCATACTTTTTGCCGAGATGCGCAATGGACTTGATATATTCGTTTGCATTCCCGAATTGTCGCGCAATGGGTTTTAATGTTGGTATTGGCTCAACGAGACGAGGATGTTTTTCGTCAGAGTGAAATTTCGTTTCGCGCATACTATACAAAGCGACACGAATTGACGCATGCGTATCGATTTGAGGAAATTGCCAGACATTGAGCGAAGGTTGACCCGGAGGCGCATGCATTGGCGATATTTTCGTCGGGAGTTCTATTGACCGGACGACGTTTACTTTCGCAACGTCTTCTTCCTTCGGAACTCGGTCGGGAACGTGAACGTCCGGCGCGTCTGCGCCGAACTTGGCCTGCTCATCGATAACAGGACCTGTTACCACGGCAGGCGTGAAACGCATGTTCCCCCCAGTCGAAACGTTACTGGGCCGTGTGGTTCGGACCCTTTTTTGGTTGTGGTCGTTCCTATGGCTCTGGCGGTCGGGTGCTCTGGGGGTGGTGAGTTTCTCCAACCAAACTTCGCGCGATTACATCATCGTATATGAGCAGGAGGCGCATACTGGTCGACATCGGGCAAGTTCATCCTGAGATTGCAAACCGATGACAGATGTCGGTTCCCGGGTTTCTGGCGGTGGTGGGCTGAGACACGAGGGGTTTTCTCCCAACGAAGCGAATCTGGGCATTTTGGGTTAATGGGCGGGTGTGTCACGCGTTACGTCAAGCATATAGTGCTGATGTAACCAGATCCAAAACCTTAGCCTGGGGACGGGTTAAATTTAGCGTTGGCTAATGGCGCATAAGCGCGTCGTGCATGATAGGGTAAACATCCGACGCATAACGTCAACAGATGCGTGATATTGTAGATAGAGTCTATTGATATGAATGCTAGCTAGAATAAAACTACCAGTTGCCGCCAGATCCAGATCCGGAGTCACCGCCGTAGCCGCCAGAGCCGGAGTCGTTGCCGTAGCTGCCAGAACCAGAATTGCTGTTTCCGTAGCTGCCAGAACCGGAGTTGTCGTTGCCGTAACCGCCAGATCCGGAGTTGCCGTAGGAGTCGGAGTTGTCGTTGCCGAAGCCACCAGATCCAGATCCAGAGTTGGAGTTGCCGTAGGAGTCGTTGGAGTTCGATCCGTACGAGTCACCACCGCGTCCACTAGAGCCAGAGCCGGAACCGTAAGAGTCGGAGTTGTCGTTGCCGAAGCTGCCAGAACCGCTGTTGGAAGATCCGTAGTTGTCGCTTCCGCCACGGCCAGACGATCCGTAGGAGTCGTTTCCGCCACGTCCAGACGATCCGTAGGAGTCGTCACCGCCGCGACCAGACGATCCGTAGCTGTCGTCACCACCACGTCCGGAGCCAGAGCCAGATCCGTAGCTGTCGTTGCCAGAGTTGGATCCGTAGTTGTCGTTGCCGGAGTTGGAGTTGGAACCGTAGCTGTCGTTTCCGGAGTTGGAGCCGAAGTTGTCGTTACCAGAATTGGAGTTGGAACCGTAGCTGTCGTTGTTGCCAGAGTTAGAACCGTAGCTATCGTTGTTGCCAGAGTTGGAACCGTAGCTGTCGTTGCTGCCAGAGTTGGAGTTGTTGTTGTCGAAGCGGTCGCGGAGCTTGTCGCCGACGTTACCCTCGCCGAACTTGTTGCCGTACTCGTTAGCCTTCTCTTGTGCCTTGTCGAAGAATCCCATTGTTAAAAGTAAAGTTGATGTATCTAACGAGATCGAGGGAAACCTACGCCGTATTTATACTAGACATCTTTGCGTGCTTTGTCTGCAAACGTGCATTGCGCCTCCATGCAGCGGGTCACTCTAACCGGTGACGCAAGCGGGGCTAGGGTTATGCTGATGCGGGGGGTCCCTTTGGCACTAGCCAGGGGGAATATGTCCAGGGGTCCACATCATACCCCTCTTGGGTGGCCCCCGTCGAGATCACAAGAAAATTAGTGGGGAAAACAATAGACTCAAGTGTATGCTTGCCAGCGGGACCCATGCAGACTGGACGTGACAGTTACCGGTACGAATACCGGGCTTGCCATAGACATTGTCACGGGAACTAACACCATATCACGAGTACCAATCGCCCATTTTTACCAAACTCCGTTCCTCCCACAGTTCCCCTCTCTGTTTGATTGGTTGAGAGCTCTTCCACATGCATGACAAGACTAACACCTGCCTCTGGCCAAACTTCGACCACAACCCCCCCTTAAGCTAAACGTAAGCGCATACGTAAGGCTGTACACGACGGTTGCTCTTCGCCACGTAAGGCGGATAGCGCTACCCAACGGTGAGCTGGGCTAGGGGTTGTGGTTCAAGCGGGTGACCACGTGGAATGCGGAGGGAGAGTGGTTAAATTTTTGACTAGGGGCGAAACGCGGCGTTCACAACCACCATGACGATTTTTAAAACTAGGCTGGACACTCTTTTCAGCGATTAGAAATTACGCAAAATCATCCGTCGTCTCGTACTTTTGAGCCGTACGTCAAAATGCCAAGCATTTCGACTAATAGAGAGGGACATTTTCCTCCTCCTTAGTGATCTCCCCTCGCGCGCCGTGCAGAGATGGGGTCCAGAGTCGATCTAAGACTAAACTAAAATGCGGGTTTAACCAAAATTGTAACTTGAGGCCTTTATTTGGGAGGTGGTGGCCGTGGTGGCCACCCCAAAAATATTGGGGGAAGACCGGAACGGCTTGCGACCCCCCAACTAATCCGGGCCGGTTTCGAGGCATTTGCGATATGCGGGTTAACTAATATTATCTGCAGGTCACACTGATCACTGACGATTCCCCGGAACGCAGGAGGTACCATGGCATCGCCTCCTGCGAA
The DNA here is from genome assembly GCA_022577725.1 of Wickerhamiella dianesei. Taxonomy (NCBI): domain Eukaryota; kingdom Fungi; phylum Ascomycota; class Dipodascomycetes; order Dipodascales; family Trichomonascaceae; genus Wickerhamiella; species Wickerhamiella dianesei. The sequence goes on along the minus strand of JAKIRV010000019.1, from coordinate 120,182 downwards.
CGTGGCGAGATTGCGTAGGCGCCCGCGCCACCCTAGCAGCTCAACTCGATTCGAGATAACTGCATCGGGAAACTCCTCTTCCCCGGAATGAAGTCCGGGGTGACCTGCTAGAGATTAAGCGTCATCGAACCTTCTTCGGCGCACATGCCGAAGAAAAGTAATTTAAAGAATTTTATGTGCAGAAATCGTCGCCCTTCGTTCCAGGGCGAGATAAGCCACGAAATGCTAGCCAATCGCAGGCTTGTTTGGGTGGCTAAATGACCCACAGCCATTTTCGGCGACGCTGTGCATTCTGCGTCGGCGATAACGGATCGAATATCTGTGTATGTTAGTTTTTGCTCCCCACCAAAGAATGACCAAAGAAAATTTAAACTTACTCTTGCTGATCGCCAGCCGAATAGAACTCCAAGCTCGTGGGCAAAGATCTCGCCGAATCCGAGCATGAGGCCGTTGATGAACGGGATAAACAAGTTAACGGCGACGCGAGATGTCAGTGCCAGCCATGGAATCCGCTGCCGCACCAACGCCTCGCTGCTCTCGTCAAAAGACTCGCTATCCGATGTGCCCCAGTTATCCTCCTCCTCAGACATGATCGATGAGTAAGTTCCGTCTGCCGAGCCTAAAAGAGTGGTGGCCACGAGACGCTTGGCAGAATATTTGGCAGATTGGCACTGAATCGGTAAAATTCTATTTAACAATAAGAAAACCCAAATTAAATAGGGAGAAGAAAACTGGATATGTTCAATTATGCGGGTCTTAAATAAAGATTTCACTCCACTAATTTAATATGCTTAGGTAGAATCGCGTAAACAATTTAGACGCGTCCATTTTTCATGTCTGTCGAGACGCTCCAGCCAGACGCTCCCGTCGCCGACGAGGCCATTTCAAAAGCGTACCTAGCATGGAAGAAAAACAGCCCGTATCTCTACGAGTGTCTAGCAACGTTCGAGCTGTCGTGGCCATCGTTCACTGTGCAGTGGGGACTCGAGCTCAGGACCCAACCTCCTCCAAACAAGAAACAATCGCAGGCATTGCTCCTAGGCACCAGTACCACTGGACAGGCAGAAGAGTATCTCCGCGTTGGATGGGTGAACCTTCCGGAAACACACCAATTTGATTCCCTGGCTAAGTACGACGCAGAAACTGGTCTAGTTGGCGGATACACCCCACAAACCTCATCCGAACTGCGAATAACCCAGCGAATAGACCAGCATGGTGCCGTTAATCGTGCAAGATACAATCCATTGCATCCCAATCTCGTTGCGTCGTTTACGTCCACGGGCGAAGTAGGTGTTTACGACCTAACAAAGTTCCCCAATAACCCCTGTGGAATCGCCGACCCGAATATCAGACTAGTTGGCCACACCTCTGAGGGAATTGCTCTCGAGTGGTCCTCTAGACAACGTGGATGGCTTGCGTCTGGTGATAATGACGGAAATGTGTTCGTGTGGAAAATAGAAGAAATGACTGGTGATAGGAAACTCATGCCTAGTGCACGTATCAACCACTCTGGAGGAGCAGTTAACGACTTGAGTTGGCATCCTCACGAGGAAGGGCTGCTGGCGTCAGTCGGTGATGATACGATGCTTCGAATAACTGATCTTCGAGACAGCAACAAGGGCTGGGTTTCCAGTAGTCTCGGTAAGATCGCGAGTGCAGTGGCATGGAACCCTGTTAACACCTACTTGATGGGCATCGGCTTCGATCAGGGTGAAACGGAACTGTGGGATCTCCGTAAAGGTAATGTCCCGTTGGCTAAACTGCCAGACCCGCAAAAGGATGCAGTTACCTCATTAAGTTGGAGTCCTCACCAGGCTCATATTCTCGCAACCAGCTCCCTCGACTCGTCAGTGATGATTTGGGACGCTACAAGTTCTTCTGGTAGACCCCAGCTCTTTAAACACGCGGGCCATACTGCTCCCGTTACGGACTTTGCGTGGAATGCGGCGATCCCAGGTATGTTGGCATCAGTGGCTACAAACAACGCCGTTCATATATTCCGTCCAGGGAGAGATATTATCGGATTTTAATTACTTCAGTTTAAACAAATCAGCACCTGGTGCAGGAGGTTTCCTTGCTGTTTTCCGGATAGACCCAGTCTGTGCAACGGTGGTCGCGAAAGGAATGCGGTTGGCTTCTTTTTGGGCTTCAGTCGCTGCGTATTTCTGTTTGACGCGTCGTACTTTGCGTCCTCCGCGCTTCTTTGACGGCTGGTCTTTCGGTACTGGAAGCGCGCGTTGGTATATTGGTATTGGAGGAGCCAGCAGTCTATCTATGCGATCCTCAATGTTTCTTCTCCATTCTCGTCCCTGACTACCATCACTGCTAGACTTTGCAAGGTCCATGCGAGCAGCCATGACCACTTTCCCAGCAACAATGCGCACTGCCTGGCGACGAGACTGAAGTGGAACTTGTTGAATAAGATCATCACTCTCTAAATAGCCTACTCCTCCACCTTGTTTCCTTCCAATGGACGCAAGATTCGCTGGAGGAGTTTGTGCGAGTTCTGCCAGTCCACCAGTTGCTTCCACGAGCTGGGCAGCAACCAACGGTTGCAAAATTTCAAGAAGATTGGGTGCATTCCCTTCCAAATCGTCTGCTCGACTTGCAAGAAGCTCCTTCTTCCGGGAATACAGAGATTCAATACGACGAATCACATCAAGAACTTCTGGAGTTATTGGTCCCAATTGCTTGTCTGCCAATGCCATATTCACTGCCAGTGCAGTCGATTTAGGCAACAGATCATCAATATTTTGCTTTTGAAGTAGGGCTTTAACCGTTAAAGCGTACTTGAGTGGATCAGCTACTAATTGAGCCAGCTCGGGTAACGAGTCGAATAGCGACTCCAGTCTCGTGACGGACGACCTTATAGCAGCATCAACTCCTGCTCCATCATTTGGTAGTGTTTGTTCCTCTTCGCTTTCACTCAAGCCAGCCAGGAGATCCTCGACATCTTTATCCATACCTTCTCACGAGTTGGGAGTTGGCGGGGGGCTACCTTACTTACTATTCACCTGCTACCATGTCCTCAGAGCTGGATGCCTTGGCCATGGAAGTCTTGACTCTACTAAGAACTGCGCTAGACGGACTTGGACAGCTCGAACGTACGCGCTATCAGTATACTTGCGTTGCTAGCGAGTTTGATGAGATCAAACAGCTTTGGCTCGACTTCAATGGGCCCCCAACCACAGGTGCGGCTGAAGATAGACCACAAAAGGTTTAGAGTATAATAATAAGTATAAATAAATTTGCCAATGGCTTTGATGATCAGTTTCTCACGAAACCGTGCAATGGAATCGCTCGCGTTTGCGTTTGCGCTTTGTTTCTGGTTCGGTCTTGTCTTCTGCACGCACGCGTGGTTTCTGTGGGGTTACGACCGGTTTTGTTGGCGACAAAGACTCTTGAGGTGGTTTCGGAGATGGATTAATTGGAGCGATTGGAGGGCCAGTCTTAGCACTTTGCGGCTTTGGTAGAACAGTCGACAAGGCTACCTCAAAAACAGTCGCAATGTTGTAGTTGAGCAGAGCCGAACACTCCAAAAATGCTGCCAGCTTCTCTTCCTCGGCAACCTGCTGACCATCTTTCCACGACAAAACTGCGGCCCCATCCTGGCGACAGTCGCTTTTGAGCCCCACAAGGAGGAACGGAATTCCAGGACAGTAAAGTCTCACCTCTGGGAGCCATTTATCCGTGATGTTTTCCAGTGACGCAGGACTGTCGAGAGAATAGCACAACAGTAAAACATCTGATTCTGGATACGATAACGCTCTCAACCTGTCGTACTCCTCCTGGCCTGCTGTGTCCCACAACGCTAGGGAGATGTCATAACCGCCATATTGAACGTTAACGATCTCGTTGTCAAACACCGTGGGCACGTATGTGTTGGAATAGTCTCCCTTTACGTATCTTGTGAGTAAAGAAGTTTTTCCACAACCGCCGTCGCCCACGCACACTAACTTGAGTTCTTTCGTCGGTCGTGGTTTTGTGCGTTCCAATTTCGAGGAGGGAGATGAAAACGATGTGTTGTGGAGATTCGTACTTCGCGAAGGCGATGTGACTGAAGGCGATGCCACTGAGGGTGATGTGACTGAAGGAGCCTTGCCAGAATGCTGGGTCAACGATCTCTGGAGCGAAACGGTAGACGCGCCCTGAGGCTGCGATAGAAAGGATCTTCGCTTCTGAGCACGCAGATCCATTTTAATTTTGTCGTTCGGAATTAAATCGACGCGCCAGAAATGGCGACACTAGGCATTTGCTGCCTGTTTAATTATTGGCGGTTTGCCCGGGTAGGTGTGTGGTTTAGCTCAACTCAGATCAAGGCTAAAATGCGTAAATCTGAGTAAGTAAACAATCCGGACCCCTGATTTTCTTTTGGCGGGCGATTTCGTGTCACATGAACTGATGCTGCTTAGTCGCGTTGAAGCGCGCTGGATCGAGGAATGTGCAATGGCAGGATCGCGTCTTATCTCGTGTTTCAAGGGGGCAAACTTGCACACGAAAGGTTTTGTTTGTTAGTATAGCATAAAGTGAATTCAGATCGAGATGTCGTATATCATGTACCAAGTAGGGTCGACAAGATCTGGCCCTATCTACTAAATCGGTCAGCGTCGAATTCTGGCGTCGATTTCTCTGGCGTCAATTTTCGACATACCCAGACCTAACGTTATGGTTCCTCACCACCCTGGTTGGAGAGCCACCCTTGTTATGGTGAACTCGCCTGTCAACTGGCTACCGGCGTCTAATGTCATTCGGGGAACACATGTCATATGCAGGGCAGACTGAGTTACACTGCTCGTAATGGGTTACGCAGCGTAACTACACAAGGGCTCAGCCTACTTTTTCCAGGCACGAGGCTTCAGGGGTAGATTAGTGGTGGTCGCCCGCAGACACTTTTCGAACCGAAAAAAAAACAGCAGGCAAAGGTCTTACCACTAGTTCAAATTCAGCAAAGGGTTTTCTCGGCGGTTTCGGCGTTTGTTCGGCTTTTGGACTTCCCGAAGCCTTCCCGCTCGGGTTAGGTCTTGAGTTTTTAGTCAAAGAAAAGAGTGAGGTCATGCGCTTCCCTGCAGTCTGGCAGAGAGTTCTCAGATAATGCAGATGGCGCATACCAACCTGAAACTGTAACTCAGGTGCGTCTGCTTGCGCGATCGCCGATTACATTTGCTTTTCGACCTCCACCAAGCTCCGATAGACCATAACCCCCACTTGCCGAGCTCCACGAACTCCTAATCACTAACGAAAGGAGCTGTATGCGCTGATCGCATTCTCCCCCTGACGAGCCCTTGACCTAAGATTATTCTCCAGCCGAAGTCGAGCTGATTAAGGGCTGGAGCTGGTGCTAGGTCATGCATGCTTCAGAGAGACGTCGGTAAAGGAGGAACTGGCGACCAGGGAAAATTAGGGTGCCACTAAACAGTCTATCTTGCACGTATTTTTTTTTGAGCGTAGTAGACACCTGGCGGATTTCGTAGGCACGAAACCGCCCACCCCCCGTCACCAAACTGTTTAGTGGGTTTCACTACCGATAAAGCAATACTGCGCTATCCACAGCTGAAATGGCACGAGACGCTGGAACGCTCGCCTCGGACCATTATGAGAAGAACATGGCGCCATGGCGGTTCGCGGCGCGTGAAAAACTCGTCCACTTGGTAAGACACGAAACGGTGATTCTGGCGAAACTTCAAAAAGTAGCTAGACGACCATGGCTCGATGTCTACTTCGCGTGGTCGGCTAATCTCGGAACACACACATTCTACCTCGTGATGCTTCCGATGTTCTTCTGGTCCGTCAAGCAGGAAATGGGTCTCGATGTCGTGTGGGTTCTCGCACTCGGAGTTTACCTCGGAGGATTGTTCAAGGATATGTTCTGTCTTCCGCGTCCGTTATCTCCGCCACTAACGAGGCTGTCAATGTCCACATCTGCGGCTTTGGAGTACGGATTTCCGTCCACCCACAGTTGCAATGCGGTTTCTGTCGCGATGGTATTCTGGAAACACTCTCCATCAACCACCGTCCATGTCCTCAACCTCGCACTTATATTGACGTTGGTGTGTGGCCGTATCTACAATGGAATGCACGGGTTTATAGACGTGATTGGAGGATGTATTCTCGGAGTGGTCTGCTACTACATCAGGGAGTTTGTGATTCCGTATACAAGTAACACGGACGTTTTTTCGGCACTTATGTTCACTTTGGTTGCACTTCTCGCCGTTTACGCGTGTCCTGAACCCGTGGACGACTGTCCATGCTTTGATGATAGCGTCGCCTTCACTGGTGTTCTTCTTGGCTTTTGCTGGTCAGCTGTTGGCAACAGCAGACGCCTCACCTTCCCTCCGTTGCCAAAGGGTAATGCGTACTATGGTTATTTATTGGTGAGAGTCCTCCTCGGGGTACCGAGCGTCATACTGTGGCGTGCGGTCTCTAAACGTATCCTACTGCGAGTTCTTCCACCGGTTTGGCGCCTGCTCCTTTCGCTGGGTCTCGAACACCCTCGCAAGTACTTTGTGTCTGCATCTGAGTACACGAAATTATACCCTCGGGACGTGCCGGACGAATCTGTTCCCGACGACCCCGCTCAGATCACGAAGATGATCAGGAGAGCGCGGTATGCCCACCGCGACTCTGTGTCGATTGGGCCCCAATCTGCCGCAGACGTTTACGAGTCAATGGCCAATAAGCCCAGCGAGGACCTCGATACGGAGCTCCAGCATATCCGTAAACCCCGTGTCCGCTATGATGTAGAGGTTGTGATGCGCCTTATAGTGTATGCTGGTATCCCCTTCATTGGTGCCGTCGTACTTTCAAAGGTATGCTACGCGCTAGGCGTATAAATTTTTGTAGAGTCAAAGTTTTTCCTAACTTGTGTCGAGCCCAATCTGCAGTGAGAAGATCCTAAAAAAATTGACTGTACATATAAATAAACGACTAAACTGCCGGGTTCGGATACCGTCTGGATGCGTACACCTTCAGATTCCAGAACATTTTTTGTTTCGTTGGGGTCATTTGCTTCACTCTCGCCATTGCACGACCCTTGAAACCAGGCACTTGATACAGAATAAACAGGAACCTCGCCACATCGGGACTGTTAGGGTCCCACAGTGAATTAAGCTTGCTCAGCGCCCATTCTGCAGTCTCAGGATGCTTGACCCACCGCATTGAGCATTCGGCGGCTGCCATCAGCAGATGGAGATTAACGAGGTTCTCTTGGTCGGCCCTCTTCAAAATTGCATTCAGTCGTCTCCAATCCCTGAACCGGAGACTTCCTTCGGCCACTCTCTGGTAGACTTCCTTGTGTCGATCCACTGTCCCTCCCGCAGAAAACACTCCGAGAGGTCCCTCGAGGACGATGTTAGAGTACCCCATGAACATTGACCGGTCTCCTCTTAGTACAGACAGCTCCAATCCCAAAGCCAAAGTTGACCATCCCAAGGGTATTCGTGTCATTATGAGCGACTCGAGTGCGATTTGTGCGGGCTCGTAGTAACCGGCAATTATCAAGCGTCTCATAAGTGCCTGGTACGTACTGATTCGGTGGACTGAGCGAGTTCTTAACACTTTGGCCACTTCCCTCAGAACTTTGGACTGTTTTGTTGGGTCTGGCTTTTGTAGAAGCCAATGCAATCTCGTACTCAAGGGCGCATCACCACCTTTTGCTCGTCTCGTCTTTCCATGCGGCTGGTTTAACTCACCAGCGTCGACAAACTCTTTAAGAGCTTGAGTATCAATTGGACCGAAATCCTCGGCTTCCTCGTTTTCAAGTAGAGCCTGGTTCACGCTATCATACAAAAGAAACCGGTCTGCAATGCGTCTGGCAGCCGCCTCGAGTCGTGTCGACTCTATTCGTGGCTGTCCAAGAACCTCATCGCTTTTCGTGTCTAGCGTGTAATAGTTGGTCGATTCCGGTGTCCATGCAAACCATCTTCTAGCCAAACAAGAGCTCCATGGCCGTATCCGTACACCTCTGCATCCTCTTAACATGCAGGGGACCTTTGGGAACCAACAGCAGCTTCGCCCAAGCACTTGACAGATTTACTCGCCTAGCTTAATCACCAGATCGACCTCACTGCTACCTTAGACGATGATCGGCCTATCGTTAAAAGCCGACCTAGACGGGGTCACAGACTTTACTTTTGACGACACTCCAGTCAATGCATACTACTTTACGTTCAAGGTAGCCTGTGGAGGCTGCCACGAGGCTCACCCGAAGCCAGTTCGGTTTCAGATGCACGAAAAGATAGACCTTCCCAATACACGCGGCGAAGCGAATTTCACCTTCAAGTGCAACTTCTGTGGTAAGGACAACAACAACCTCAATGTCGTGGGTCCATTGGCCAAGTACACTGCCGAAGACAGCGGCAAGCCAAAGCAAATGGTGGCTTTCGACAGTCGTGGAGTCGTACTCGAAGAGTTCCTAGCCGATCAAACACCATTTCTTGCAAAGGGCGTAGGGTCTAAGTCGACACCTTTCAAGTTTGAGTTCGAGGACGGCGAGTGGTACGACTATGACGAGAGTGCTGAAACTGAAGTTAGCGTCACGAATACGGAGTGGACGATTCACAAAATTAAATAATTTAGTACTGAAACCTGGCTGAAAAAGTTAGCTCATTCCCTAATATTTATCTTCACCTTGAAAATTCAGAGGATTGACAGATATGATTGAGATAATTAGATATAATCACAGCAACCAATGTTGAAATAACATACCTTTGTCTCTGGATGACGACACAACAAAAAACTTTGCTCAACAGCCTAAAACAGTTAGTACTCAGTGCTTCTTAGAGGTTTTGGGGTCTCACTGATAGAAAAAGGACCTCACCAAGGCTAGGCCGAGGCGAGGCGTGGAAATTCGTTGCTCTCAACACCCAGAAGGTTTCTCATCAACATACCAAAACAAATCGAAGAAAATAAAAAAAAAAAAAAAATAGTAAGTTGTAGGTAGGAAGAACCTGGCAGTGGTTTCCCCAAGCTTGTTGAGCGCATAGCTTTAGTCGTAAAAACTTATGTCATGTGCCTTTTTTCAAAACTGAAAGTGTGTGAAGCGAAAGAAAATCTTCAGCACTGAGCAGGGAACTAGACAATGAAATTCTTGACGACAAACTTTGTGCAGTGTGCAGTCCATTCCTGTGCACGCTCATCAAAAGCATTTCCCCTCGAATACACCGAGTGCACGCTCGAGAAAGTGCCACTGGACTATGATCCCGAATTCATTGTGAACATCCTTCCAAAGCTCGACTGGCCTGCAATTGTAAACGTAGCTGCACAGCTTGGTAACACCTCTTTGCCAGCAACGCGACCAGAAATTGAGGACGCAGAATCTCCCGAGTCGGAGGCATTGCTAAAAGACCTTCATGCCCTGCTCTTGGAGACCCACATTCGCGAAGGAAAGATGACCTGCAACAACTGCGGACATTTGTACCATATTCGCAATTCAATTCCGAACTTTTTGGTGCCTCCGCACCTTGCGTAGACCTTATTTATTCTTATTATGTCGACTTGCCACTATAAAACGTACACCAAGTTACAGAAACCATCTATGTTTTCATCATTATAGTCCTCTAATGACTTTCGTGTCTCCACTTCTATCTTAGTTGAACGTTAGCCTCAACGTCGTCGAGAGTGACCGGGGTTAGGTCACAGAAACCACAATATACGTATATAAGCAGCACGTTTGTCGCGTCTGAATTCCCCTTTTTTTCTCCTCACGAGTCCACCCAAACTTCGATGGGCCTGTCGAACTAAAGAACTCCTCCATTCATATTTCGCGTCCAACCTCTCGCGCATGCGTTTGAAAGTCTACACAATGTTTATGCGTCGTTCTCCCCACACTTGGGGTCGTGGCTCCCTCCAAGGGCGGTTATGTTTCCCTAGAGCTAGTCTTTGAAGACCCCCCGAAGGTGCTGGGGAGATTGAGTTTGCCTCTCAGGCACACATCTGCTTCGTTCTCAGTTTAATAAAAAACGAACAGACTGGGTTGGAGCTGTACTAACGAGGAGTTTGTTCTTAAGGTTTGTTGGAGTCCTGGAGGCTTGGCGAGAAGATGGTAACATTAGCGCTCTGGCGTGTTTCTCGTCACTTGTGGGTGGCACTCCCCTCTCTTTTTCTTTTTCGGTAAGTTTTTGAGTGTCAATTTGGCAATATATACAGAAAACTAACAATTCGTCCAATCTACTCGCTGTCAAGATTGATTGTTTTGGACGTGCAATCGCGCATAATCTGCAGCTTATCGAAACATTTGGTTCTGAAGTCGGGATTGGCCCGAATACAGTCCTCATAGTCTTTCATCTGTGTCGAGCAGTTTTGGATAATCTTGATAAACGAAGGTGCCTTCGATCTAACGCACGTAGACAGCTTTTTCTGCTCTTCTAGACACGCCTGGGCGTCACCCATACCAAGACATTCGTAGTATTTCAAAAACTCGGCGGGGCAATTCTCAGCGGCCTCGCCAACGAGATGCTGGTCGAGTAGCAGACTCATTGCCGTGTAACTGTGGTGAGGATGCGCCTACGTAAGATGGCTCCCAAACCAATCTAGCTAGATGAAGCAACCAGGCAACATGTTTTCGTGCACAATTAAATGCTAGAATTCATTTTTAAGGTCTAGCACTCTGTATGTGGCAGGATCGACATAGGAGTGAAGAAGGTATAGTTGAATTTACCGTTAGATGTGTTAAATAAATTAGTTCAGACTTTAAAAGTCTGTTGCCGCGGTCACTGCCGAAACTTGTGTCTCGATAGGTCCCTTGGCTGTGGATTCACTGACTGTGAGATCTTCGTCCTCTGTGTGTTGGTGTTTGCGTCTGAGCTTCACAGCCGGGAACTTGAGAAGCCAACTTGGTATGAGTTCAGAGTTGTTGACCTTTGCGTCCCACCAGGCAGCGAATTTCTCGGCAGATTCCTCCACGGAGCCGATAGCGTTGTTCCAACGAGAGGACTTGATGAGCTGAGGACCACTATCTGCCTCTGTTTCGCCGGCCCCTGCATTGTTCTTGATCCAGATGATCTTCTGGCGAGGCCAACCAGCGATGTCGATGTACTCTTCGGTATCGAGATGGTAGCCGAGTGACCATGGCCACAGTTTGAACACGACAAGCCAGTAAAGGAAGCCAGCTCCGAACAATCCAAGACCAACTACGCAGTGGATCCAGTATGGCAGACTCTTGTAGACGTTGTCGGACTTCTTCTCTGGCGGCACAAATGGCGCTGCAATGAGATAAAGTGAGCTGAGGAAGAAGAAGATCGACACGGGAAGAGTGGCGCGGATATATGGCTGCCACTCTGGGAAGTGCTTCTTCCGGAAGATTGCAATAAATATGAGAGCGAGGCCAACAAATCCATTCACAACTGAGAGTGGGTAGGTGATCAAGTTTGCAATGAAATTATAAGCGTCTCCAGGAGGAGGAGCGAGCAAAATGATCACCGACACAGCCCAATGCTCGAACAGAGCCATGAACGGGCTGTTGAATGGAAGTGAAGAGCCCCAGATGCGTGAGAAGGGCAAAATGCTATCTCTGCCAAGTTCTTGGACAATGCGTGCCTGAGAATAGATCACAGACAAGACGTTACCCAAGGCACTCAGAGCGACAAACACAGACAGAGCCTTGCGTCCAGCCTGACCCCACACAATGTCAAAGAAGTCGGCAGCGAGAATGATACCTGAGCTCTTGATCCGCTCAAGAGGAACGACGCCAAAGTAAGAAATGTTGGCGAGAATGTACAAGATACTCACAACCACAAGAGCAGCTGGAGCTGCAAACTTGAGAATTCTCTCGGGATTCTTGGCCTCAGCAAGTGCGTAGTTTGCGTTCGAGTAGCCGATGAAGGACCAGATGACATTGTACAGAGCAGATACAACACCATAACCAGTCGTCGTACCTGAGAAACTGTTGTGGAAAGCATGCGTAGGCGGGATTCCTCCACCACCTCCCCAGCCAACCCATCCGATGACGATGATGAGCAGAAGAACAACCACTTTGAACGCACCGAGTAGGTTCTGGATATACAGGGCATATTTGCCAAACAGTCCATGCACAAGGAAACTGAAAGTGAGACACGCGAAACCGATCAAGCGCATATTCCAGCGACCAGGAGTGATACCAGCTGCTGCCAAAATGTACTCGCCGAAAGCTGCCGAGTTCGAGGCGGCCCATCCAAGCAGGAACACGTAGATCGAGTATGTGCAAAGAGCGAGGAATCGAGGCTTTTTGTAAAAGTACTCGAGGTAGTTCTTTTCACCACCGTTCTTGGGGATCATTGATCCAAATTCCATGTACACCATCAGTCCAGACATGCTAATGATCGCACCGACCAACCAAAGAATGAGAGCCAAACCTGGCGAACCAGCCTGTTTTAGGATGTTGGATGGAGTCGCGAAAATTCCCGTACCAATCAAGCGATTGACGATCAAGAAAACAGCAGAGACCACGCCCACATCCCTTCGTCGCGTGACCTCGCCTACCGCTGTAGAAAGCGAGCGAACCGAGGCAGAGTCTTTCTTAGCCATCGATTCTGAATACTCGCAGATTCTGGGGGAGTGCTGGGGTGGGACGAGTTTTTATTTATAACTGGTATGGTCGCGAACGCAAAAAAGCATGAGTAGTGAAATGGAAACCATCGATCGCCATCGCTACCCTTACCCATGGACTGTTGGGGAGGCAATAACGTCGCTTTCAGCCACCATCTATGTATAAATTCGGCAGATGCTTAAATCTACAATGATAAGAAAATTTTTTTGGACTCGGAGACGAGCTTTTGCCGCGGTCTCGGCTAGCATTGGCGTCGAAATACGATTTCGGGGCTCAACTAATGACACTATCTCACGTGATAATGCACATGGTGCCTGAAAAAAAAGAGGCTGTTCGAGTAGTGCTTGGGTAACAAGATGAACGCATGGGGCTGTTCCCCAAAGGGCAACTCGACTAATTACGAGCTCCGACGCCACAAAAAGGTCAATGAGAACTCAACACTACAAATGTTTTCGGGTTTAGTTTATTCAGTCCCCACATAACTGTATAATGCACGCACACCAGCCCCCGGAACAAACGCGCATTCTGGTGCCAGATGATCTGCACTATCTTATGTGGCCTGACTGAGATTTACGAGTTGCTTAGGTATGGCTGCAGGAATGAAATGGTAACTAGACAGTGGGGCTCGAGGTATCAGAGGCGGCCAATGCCGCTTTATTTTTAGTACTCTTGTATACTGATCACTTTATTTGTGTTGTAGTTCGTAGTTGACCATTCTTTGGTACCAAAGCTTGCGACGAAAATTTTTTCGATCGAACCTTGCCCAGGGTAGTACATGGGCCATTATTAGCAGACCAGGGCCAGGCCCTTCGATCGAGGTCTCATTTGGTAGGATTTCCGCATAATTATGATAGATCATGCTGGCTCAGTTATCGCTCCATACTCGCGAATCTGAAGAGATTCTTATAGTTGTTCGTTCGAACAGTGCTTTTTCACGACCCCAATTGCGAAAACTCAGTAGCTCATGGTCTAGGCTTCATGATTATGAGTAGCCAATGCTAATGAGTAGCCACTGCTATGTTTGGTCTAAAATCCACTTTTGGTACTGAACTCCAACTGTGTGGTTGCAAGCTAATGGGTCCAGGTTACGAACACCATAAATCTCAATCCTAAGTCTTGAAGAAGATGTAGACCAATCACCAACTCGTCATTAAAGCCGTGATCGGTCATTAGATTCACCGCATTTATTCAATGAGAAATGAGGTCACGATTGTTTCAGATGCTATAAAACCTAAATGTGAAACATGCGCTTACAATTATCCAGGGAACTGCCGTGGGGGAATGAGCAGGGGTAGCTCCGGGACCCACCACAGAGTAGCCTTGCGAAAAAAGGGCCTAAAATACCAGAAAATGGACTCAGTTGCCCGAAAGTCGAATCTCACGGGCATATGCGAAAGAGCGTCTTGACCCGCATGGCAGAGACCCTAGCCCTGACAGAACAACCTGGCAGGTGGAGATATGGGCGCTTTAGAAACTGCCACAAACTACACAAATTGACTTGGACAGTGCTATCAAAACACAACGACGGCGGGATTTCTCGACATTTTGGGCTTAGCCAGAGTGTCGTTGTACTGAGAACACGACAAACGCGTCGCGTCGTCACCTGACTCAAAGTGTCAACAAACTCCAGCTGTTTAGACCAGCTACCGGCTTGCGTAAGCCCACCACACACGTCCCCTAAAACCAAGCGCGTCTCTTGAAGTGCCTCCGGTCTTTGGTTAACTGCCTAGACAATAATGTCTGCCCTGTCAATAGGCGATCGTGTGAAGCTTCCTCAAGGTCAAAAAGCCGTTCTAAGATGGACAGGTAGAATCGCAGGTCGTGGTGATGTCGAGTATGCCGGAGTGGAACTGATAGGACGTGATGCGCGGCAGTTCGGAAAACATTCCGGAGAGTTTAATGGCCACAAGTACTTCGAGACGGGGATTCCTGGTACGGGATTATTTCTGTCGTATACGCAGCTTGTGAGCGCCAATCTCCGAACTCCGCGATCTCGGACATCGCTAGCCGACCGGAATGAACCGGCGGAAGCCTCATTCCACCGCGCTTCGCCTGCTCCAGCATCTCCACGGGGTTCTCTACGAGTATTGACAACGTCGACAACAAATATCCTGCCTCCTCCAAGTGCAAGTCCGAAATCTCCAAAGAGACCTGCAGGGATATACGTTCCCGCTGGTACTACAACAAACCTCATGTCACCGTCTCCGCGCCACAGTACAACCGATCTTTCCAACTTGTCGAGATTGGATTCGAGAGCGGATTTGTCCGGTACTGCCGTTGCTGTTGGTGGTCCTGTAGATGCCGACAAGCTACTTCGGAGCGAAGCCAGAGTTCGCAAACTCAAACAGATGCTTGCTGATTCGCGGAAAGAGTTCCAGGAATCGCTGAAGATGCTTCATGCTCACACTGATGGCCTCGCTGAAGCGTTCAATGTAAAAGTGCGCGAAATCCAGGAGGAGGCAGACCGACGAGTTATCGCTGCAGAATCGAACAAGAGCATAAGTGCGGGTTCAGATTCTGCACTTATAGAAGAGCAGCGTATAGCCCTTGCGGCAATGCAGAACAAACTGCTCGACGAGTCTCAAAACCAACAAGAGCGTTTGTCTAGGGCTCTGGCCGAAAATGCTTCCCTGAAACGGGAACTGGCTCTTGCACGGAAAGACGACGAAGATGCCGGAAAGCAACTTGAGAATCTGCTCAAAGACCTCGAGGCGCAGGAAACACGTCTCGCGTCAATGCAGGCTGCCGTAGCAGAGGCTGAGGATCTCAAGGCGGAGGTTGCACATCTTCGCCAACGCAATGCCGAACTCGAGGTTCAAGTTGCATCTCCGAATACCAGCGTTGTTGGTCCCCGTACACCTCACAATCCAAACCGGCTCAGTTTCCACACGCGGCCACGAGTAGATCCAAGTCACGGCGAGGCATCACTGGCACGCCTCGAACGCGAGATCGAGGCAAAACTGCTGGCGGAAAGCAGTGCTGACGATGTTCTCGAGGGTGAACTCGCCAGTCTTCGCGTCGAGTCTGCGGACAGCTCGACGTCGACCATCTCCGAAATGCTCAAGATCAAACCGAAGGACGCATCGAGTCCTGAACCTGCAACAAAACCGAAATTCGATCTGGCTGCCGGTCGCGACGACTGGTGTGCACTCTGTGAACGCCAGGGACACACTGCAGTCGAATGTCCATACTAATTAAGTGCAGTGTAGTTTATGAAAAGCTTTGGTCTGAAGTTTTGTTGGCCATTTTGAATTTAGATGAGCTCAGGCGAAGCCTTATTTATATTATGTATGAGAAGCCTTGACATTTGCTTCAGATGATCTCGACTTTTGAAATTGGCCCCCTTTGATTTAGATGATCTCAGGCGGTGCGAGATTTGGAGGAACATTCCTCTTGAACACAAAATCGAGGTAGGTGTTGACCACACCGAAAACTGCAATGCCAAGCGACATCCAGTCGGGTGTCGCCGAACTGTCTTCCGCAGACGCGTGAAGGGGACGGTTCAAAAACTGCTGGAGAGCAGTGAATAGTGCACACCATGCAATGAGCTTTGACTTGAGCAGCATCGCCGTCATAGGCAAAGTGGTGCTGAAGAACGTCGTTGCGCCTGCCGAAGTGGATTCTGGCTTGTGTACATATGGCAGAGCAAGCTCCGGACGACGCATATCTGCACGAGCGCGACCCATTTTGGAGCTGATTGAGCTGGTTTAAGCGGTTATCGCGATGATGGGTAGACCTCGAGATTGGTTATGTAACGATACAGTGCTGTATTTCACAGAATCGCGGTATGCAGTTGTGATAACGGAGGAACCACAAATAAAAAGCTAAATAAATCAATTAACAATTGCTGTGCCCGCTGAGAGTGTTTGTTGCTGGTGACGTGTCGTGGATAACTGCGAACCCGTTGACATGTTATCTAACCTTATTTCAGAGCTAACCCACAGCCAAAACGAACAATCGACAAAAGTAGTTGAGCTACGCGAATTTGCGCTCAGATAGTAAACTGGGCGTATGGGCTCGCGCACATGAAGGGGCAACTGTCCCGCTGACTTTCTGGTTTGCATGGCCAAGGGGTGCCGTTGACGCACCTAGATAATTCTGCCAGGCGTTAAGGTTTTCAGCTTAGGACTCTAAATCAAATTGCTTCTATAAGTTGACCATGGCACTATCCATCATAATGAACGAACCCCCACGTGCAGCGATCGCCTGGTCGAGGCACCCTCACGTCACTGTAACAACGTGTGCAGAGATACATATAACGTTCAATTGGATCGCTATCCACGCGAAACCGGTGATGAAACCGGAAGAATGTAACATAGACCTTGTGCATAGTTCATTTCCCGACCTAAACTTAAAATTGCGTATATATTAGCGAAGCGTCCGCAGGCTGCAGGGACTTGGGCCAAGAGATTGCAAATAATTAACGCGTCTGCGTCTGTCGGCGATAATAACGAAATTAAAAAGCTCCACTGTGGCCCGCTGAGAAGCCCAAGCGGAGTGCATAATTTCGCTATCAGTGGATATTTATTACCTCGCGAGGTTCCGGAACCGCGTTGTTTGCGCAAGAGGCGTACCGAAGCGCTGATCCGAAAAGTCCCTGCGTTGCCGTTAATACCAGCAAAAGGGGATATAGTTTTTATGCCCGAACCAAGTCTAGAACTTACCACCAACATGGACGACAAGCAACATGAGCTCGCGGAGGCGTTCCGCAGCATAACCGATCTCAAGACGTTTCTGCTAACGGCTCCCACAAAGTTCACGCGATCCGAACAGATCCTGCGTTTCCGGCTACCTACAGAAGAGGAAATAAGCTGCGTGAGGTGGGATGGCTACTTCTACATTACTGGCACAGACATTGTGCGGTGCATCACCCATCGGTTTGCCGCGTTTGGTCGCGAGATCACA
Organism: Wickerhamiella dianesei; assembly: GCA_022577725.1. Lineage (NCBI taxonomy): Eukaryota > Fungi > Ascomycota > Dipodascomycetes > Dipodascales > Trichomonascaceae > Wickerhamiella > Wickerhamiella dianesei. The sequence continues at coordinate 102,757 of JAKIRV010000019.1, read as the reverse complement.
AACAGAAAGAAGTTTGAGGAGGGTATTTTCAGCGACCTGCGCAATCTCAAGATTGACAAGGACGCGAAGCTCGAGCCTCCAAAGAGTAAGCTGCTCGAGTTCCTTTACAAGCACCATTGTGTTCGCACCAAGAAGAAGCAGAAGGTGTTCTTTTGGTGTTCGGTGCATCACGATAGACTATTTATTGACGTGCTCGAGCGCGAGCTCAAGAAGGAGGCAGCTATGAAGCTGCTTGCCGAAGGTGGGGAAGGCGTTCCGCCAGCTATTCTCATCAGTGAGCCATCTACACGGGCAGTGAGAGACCCCGCCCTTTCGTTCCAGTACGACGCAAACTTGTCGTTGCGGGACCAGATGGGAGAAATCATGAAACGGCTCCCATCTCGACTTGCTGCAGTGGTTGGGGCAACTGTATCTTCGTCCTCGCCTCGGGTCACCGGTCAACCATACATGGACCCGGTCGCTGAAGGTCCCATGGGTTACTACTCACGCGAGGAATATGGTTATAACCAGGGTCAGTTTGACACTTATGACATTCAGCGATATTACACCCCTCCTCCGCGAGCCCCAGCACTCCAGTCGTATCGTGACCACAGTCGGAGCCAGCCTCAACTTGGCTCTCCACTGCAGACACTGAGTCCACATGCATCTGGGCCGACTGTGCAGTCGTCTCCGGAAATGGGATGGAACATGCCCGTCCAGCCCCAGTCGTATCCAAGTTACTACGACAACCAGTACCAAACGTCAACAAAGGACACGGGGTTCCCAACTCCGTACAGTATCAAGCCTGATCGACAAGACAATCCCGAGTTTGTGTTTGATGATGACGAGCCGTTTCCGCTCGATATACTTATAAAGGAGGACCAGCGTAACGAGCTCGAGCTTGGCGGAAACCAGTATGTGGACAACTACAACGAGCCCAACCGATTTATGCCACATTACCCTATGTCGACTCCGCCCCCGTCGTTGTACCCCCCTCTCGGAAACACTCCTCCGGATTCTGCGTTGCCGTTTGAGCAATGGCCTGTGCAGTCGATCCCGGCTCTCCATCCGCTCAAGCGATCAAGAATACAACCCATTCCAAAGGGCCGTATTGCCAAACCGCTCAGTAGTCCTTCGCGGGTTCCGTTCTACAATGGATCGATCTCGCACTTGTCCTAATCCTCCGTACCCTAGAAGTCTTCGTTCCGCACACCATATAAACCAATTCTTCTACTTAACTGTTTTTTTTTTTCGTAGCCCTCGGGTGTCCAATCGGTGAAAAATGAAGCAAAACTTTGCTTGCAATTGGCGACGCCGACTGAGACTAGCAGCTCTTGTCATTTACCCCAAATGAGATTAGCAGGTACTGTGATTGACTACACCAATTGAGACTAGCGGCTTTTATGATTGTTCATTTGATACTCTAGGCACTATTATTTGGTTGTTTTTGTCTCAAAGATACTCTGTCTGCGCTTTCGCGGTAGGTTATCGTCTTGGTTACCAAGTTTCATGCCGTCCAGTCCTTCAGATAAATTGTCTAGCCCTGTAACAGACGATTGATCCTCTGCGCGCATTCTTTTATGAGAGACTGTAATAATTGGTGCTTCCTTCGTGGGTTTGAGGTCCGAGGAACCTGCAATCAAGGAGCTGCGTCGTGAGCGTGCAGTCATGAGACGATATCTGTTGGCTCGAAGCATCTCGCGGGAGAATTGACGCTCTACTACGAGATTTTCTGGTTGAGGCAGTACCATTAGCGACTCTAGTCGCTCAACGTCCTGTTCAAACTGCATCTGAGGACGAAGGAAACGGTGTTGAAGCGACTGGCGAGATATCTGGTGGCTTAAGGGCAGGTGAGTATGTAATGCTCAATTAGCGGTTAGGGTACCCTGCCCTATCGTTCTAATTCAGGCGAAATCAGGCGGAAATTATTATGGAGGCGCTGTTGATTGCGAAAAATCGGTTGGATACCGAAATTTAACCACAAAGTATGTCGTAGCCAAAGCCGGATCAGAGTCGATGGTGAATAAATGAAATAGTCTATTTACAGAAGTCCCTTCGGCAGACCAGAGAAGTCAGTCTGGACCTCTTTCTTAACACCGTTTTGCGTGTACGAAATGCGCAAACGGAGCCTAACGTTTCCGCCTGGAGCTCCACTGACGGTAATGGCTTGAGTGGCCTTATCACCACCTGCCAAAGTTGTTTTTGAGAGTCCCTGGAGTGACAGCTGTTGCGACTTTGGCACTGCGACCAGCATCGCGAGATCTGCAATGGGAGCCGATGCCGCGAGGGTTGCCCTGAGCTTCGCCTTTCCAGGCGCTTCCTGGGCAGCCGAAAATGTGAGGGCAAGAACTTCATTTGACCACGCACTGAACTCTTCTCCGCCGGGTCCATCGTCGAGAGTTGTGGTATCGAGAGCCGCAACTAGCGAGTCCGGTTTTGGGTTCGCGTTGGTGTCAAACAGGCCAAGAATGTCGCTTGACTTGCTCGTTGTCTGTTTCGACGGGGCACTACCAAAGATGTCATTGAGCAGTTCCGAGGACGGCGCAGGAGTAGCATTGTCGTCTCCGTCGAGGTCAAGGAGGCTGCCAGCGCCTTCTGCGGCTTTGGAGGAACCAGACTTGTGGTTGTGAATGGTGGTGATAGGTCTACGCATACGTCGCAGAACCAGCTGCTTGCTGAGATCACGCGCATGCTGGGTTTCGAGATCTTCTCCAAGTTCGGGAGCAGGCATACGAGCCAACAAACCCTTGCGGAGCGGTCCTGCCTCTCCCAGGAGCACAGTATACTCGACTGCACGTTGCTGGACTTCGACGTTGAGGGCAAACTCACGATTCTCGATACCACGACGAATGGCCTCGAGTTCCGCAGGGTCCTTGATGCGCGTCGACAGTTTCACGAGTGCGTTGATTGCGTATTCCTGGACAACTTGTGTCGCATACGGAGACGCAAGAACACCCATAATCACATCCACAATCGCCTTGGCACTCACCTCGACAGTCGAACCGTCATCCTCAGAGACAAAGGTGCCACCCTTGAGCAACAGATCGGCGTACTCACCAACAAGCCAGAGTCCTGCAAGAGTGAGAGAACGCTGGCTCACGTCCTTTTTGAGAGCAGCGTATAGTTTTTGTGTCGCGTACTGCTGGAGTTCAGGAGCATCAATCACCAAAATAATAAACGCACTCAACACGTTCTCCTTCGTGTAGTTTCCGCCCAGAATGAACGTGCGAATCAGCGTGTCAATGTGCCACTTCTTCGACGGCGCATAGCGCTCGGCATTGAGCGCAATGTGGAACACGAGATCGCTCTTGAACTCAGCATCTCCGCCATCAAGTACATCCAGCAGCTCGCGGACCATCACGCGAACATTCTGAGCGTTAATGAGCTCGTAAGCAAGCGCCAAGGCACGTCGTCGGATCGAAATATCCGGATCCACAAAGCAATCAACGATTGTCTGTCGGTGTCTTTGCAACGCAGCCGGTTCGATGCTCACAATCTGCAACAGGTAACTGAGGGCAGAGTAACGCGTGTTGTTGTCACCACTCGATAGGAACTTTGCGAGAATGTTCACGCCAAGGACACGTAGGCCACTCTCAACATCTGGTGGTCCCGTATCGATACCGAAAATGGTAAGAACCACTTCGTAAAGAACGGCATTGCCGACGTTTTTGGTGCTATCGGTGTTTGTCGCAATCGCCGCTAGAATGTCGTACATTTGCTCGCTCAAATCGGCATTGTCCTGACCCATCGCCCTGAGTAGTCGGAGCAGTCTCGTCTGGAGGAACGGGTCCGGGACGCGACCAACATCAAATTCAGCATTGTATCCTGTTGAACTGAGCATTTTGAGGGTCGAAATAATTTCTGGCAACAACGGCGCGAAATTATCGACCAAGTTCGGGTCCTTATCGAGCATCTCAATAACCAAACTTGCACCACACATGAGCACGCCGTGGTTCTTGGAATCCATGAGCAGCATTTTTGCATGCTCGACAAAGATGTCCTCGTACTCCTGGGCGCGTCGGATGATCCGCAGAGCACATAACGCAGCCTTCTTCTTGATGTACGGATTGCTGGCACCCATGAGCTTTTCGACGCGCTGGAACAGGTCTGTGGCCATCGTTGCTGACGCGATATTCGCCAAAGTCGTCAACGCGAGCGACACAACGTACTGGTTGGTGTGTCCCAAGTCGATGTCGAGCGAGTTCGTCACCAACATGAGCACTTCCTGATTCTCGTCCAATAACAACATCGTTCCCAGGTAGCCGAGACGCTTATCGGTGAAGTGTGGACTTGCCAGCAGCTTCAGACACTCGACCTGGCCAAAATGTGTCCGTTCTCCGAGAGTGAACAAGTACAACAACTTGGCCACGTTCTGGCGGCGTTTCGAGTGGGTAGTACGTTCATCTCTGAAAGAGGTGCGGATCTTCGCGCTCTCCTTCTGGATGACGTTTCGCTCGTCGCTGAGCGTCTTGGCGGCGCGAACAGCCTTGATGAACGTCTTGAGCGAGCCCATGGTGTCTCCTGAGACGGCAGAACGGTGATGTTGTGCTTATGCCATGGTCCGAGTCATGTGATTTAGGACGACAAAAAATTGTGGTGTGTGCGTCTAGAGAGGGTAGGTTGGGTGGGGTGGTGTGTCTCAGTTCGGAAATGAAGCAAAACTCTCCGGGGCAACTGGCTGCGCGAATTGGGTTCCAATTGGGCTGAGAAACGGAATTTTTGCGTGGGTCGACACGTGCGCTTTTGAGGGGGCTATTTCGTGGGCGAAAGGCGAGAGCGGGGATATGCGTTTTTTGGGGTCTGACACACGTCACCCTGCATGGGGTCCCATTTAGCTGGTTAGAAGTTTCCCCGCGAGATGTCTAAACCTTACCCTCTCGCACCTGGGAAGTACGGCTACAGTTTCCCAGCGACACTTAACATAAAACAAGGGGCCTCAAAAGAAGTTTTCCACTTCCAGAAGGTTGCCACCAGTTCCAAAACTCGCCAGCACCGTACTTTGCGTGCTGTACTCACCAGATTCCAGGAACGCCAAGCTCCACGCAGGGTTCCTGAGTCATCGAGATCTCGACCTCTCTGACTAGGATCTCGATATACAAATCCTCAAGTCTTCGCTCCACTTTGAGTGCAGTTTGTGGCTCTCTGGTCCCCCAATCCGTTGGTTCCCCACTCTCTTTGTTTTCGGGTCGCGACTGAGCGGTAGATCCACCGACCGGTAGACTTCCTGCCGCCTTTGTCTTATCATGAGACCCATGGATCGCGTGCGTAGACCCTCTTTGGGGTCCTCGACGCCTCCAGCATCCTCTGTCGAGATGCCAGCATCATCAACGGCCCAGGTGCTGCCCCCACACGCTCCCCAAACGAACACTTCGAACAAAATGCCCAACATTGAAGACTACTGCATGGGAAAGCCCCAGAAGATCAACGCGTCCCACTTTGGCGCCGTCGAACTCAGCGTCTGCCTCCAGGAGAATGCTCTGTTTTTACCTGCCAGGACTTATAACCAGCGAAATCACCGCCGTGGGTCGCACCACCATCACCAACAGCGTCCCCACGACGATCTCAGCCCGCCCCCAGACGACAGAGCAGAGGCAGAGGCAGTTGCGGTCAGTGACCCCCATGAAATGACCCCTGAGGCAACAATGTTCACCGATTCTACCATGATGACAGACACAGCGATTGAGCCAGACGATCCACCGCCCGGAATCGAGGACGACAACGATTCCTGTTGCATGACTCCTGGAGCCACTTTGCGCGGGTCTGTCCTTCTGAAACTGAGCAAACCGACAAAGATCAAGGAGATCGGCGTGTCTTTCTACTGTGTGAGTCGTACAGTGTGGAATCTTGTTCCACAACCAAATGTACTTGTGGATACACCACTCCCATCGTCCGCAGAGGTTGAGGATGTTGCGTACTTGGGTATCCACCACTGGCACTTTGTTCCTCTAAAGGAGTTCGGTGGTGCCAGCGCCAGCTACAGCCACAGTGGCCACAATACCGCCAACGAACAAAGTGCGACTCTTATCGGCCAGGACCTGTATGGCGCCGATACGGCCATTTTCAAGGACTCGCCAAGCCAAGTTCACCACCGCAAACTCGGACGAGTTCTCCACAATAGCTCATGTCGTGTTCGTGGACGAGCACCCCACCAGATTCCCGTGTTCAGTCCGATGCGATCGCAGCCTCGTAAACTCCGACAGCCAAACGTCCAGAGCGATGGTGTTCAGTTTCCTGCGGGCGAATACGTGTTCCACTTTTCAATTATTGTCGATGCAAGCACCCCAGAGACTGTCAGTGCACCCAATGGCCACGTCAAGTTCTTTGTGTCTCCGCGCGTTGTCAGATCAGGACCTTTTGCACCTAATCTCCAAGGCAAAGTCGAGGTTGACGTGGTCAGATCGCCACCTGAGGCAACGGACTCGCTTGGAAACGACCACGTCCAGTTGTGTCGCGTGTGGGATGAGAGGCTTGTGTACAGCGTCAACCTTGAGAGACGTTACCTTACTCTTGGTACAACGGCAAAGCTTGCATTAACGCTGTTACCGATTCCGGGAGGACAGGTAGAGGTCCATCAGGTGCGAGCATATCTTATGGAGGTTGTGTCCTATCTATACTCGCTAGACGCGACTGTACGCACCTCAGACTCGTCTCTCAGACTGCTCCTGTTCCAGCAGAACGCGCCTCAGGAGACGCTTCCGAACGGCGAAGTACGTACTGGTTCCTTACTGCATCCGACGGAACCTACGGAGCTCCGTTGTGACCTCCAGACAGCCACAAGATCGACGAAGCAGCTCCAGGAGCTGCCACAGGCATATGGTCGTGGCCGGTTTGGCGAGAAACGCTATCTACAGCCAGATGTTCGCGGTCCTTATATCCGCATAAAGCATCGATTGGTGGTGATTCTGCGTGTTTCCCGCCAGAACGAGGATGGCCAGGGCCGTTCGCACTTTGAAGTCAAGATAGACACGCCAGTGGTGATTTTGTCCAAGTATTGCGTTACCGAAAGCGTCCATCTACCCATGTACGGATCTGAAGGGACTGAAGATACTCCTGAAGACGGTCCACCCTCATTCGACGATGCTCTGACGCATGAACTTGTTGGCAAACCTGGAGTCGTTTCTGGTGTCGCTTTACTCGATAAACCACCGAGATAACCAACAGAAAGAAAGACTCGTTACCGTGGCCCTGCCAGACTAGAGACAACGAGCCTTTCGGCTAAGTTAAGCGGGCAACCGCCTGCAGCCCATTGAGGGTGTATTTATATCATTTCACTAGATATCTAGTTCACATTTATTCATTTCGACGTTTGCAGAGAGCCAATTTCCATAGAAGTTCTTCCTTTTTATCGCAAGAAGCCACAATTAAAGAGAGTAGCCTGAGAAGTATGTATAGGCGAACACGGCTAACAGGGAGGTCGTTCCCACCTGCCAGTCCATTTCCATGAACATCCACGTCCAAAGTGTTCCTAATGGTGGGGCAATCTTCATCACAGCATAGTATCCTTCTTCGTTGGCTAGTCGTACGAGGTATCCGCCCACTACAGAGCTTGCAACACCCGCAGCAAGCTGCATTGGAGTTCCCTGAACTGGATGGAGAGCCCAAAGTAGGACAATGAATATAGGAATGCTTGGCCACGCATCGGATGCAATTAATTTTAGCGACACCTCCTGGTTGTACTGGAGACGAACTAGCCAGGCTAACAGTGCGTGTACAAATGTTAGCAATGGCACCACAGCCATCATATATACGCCTTTGGGTGCTGGTGGCTCATCGTTGAGTCGCCGAACACGCTTGGTGCCTTGTCGACGTTCAATTTCAGCGTAGAAAGTCATGTCGAGATTTGGTCATGTGATCGGACAGTTTTTAAGATCTGGAGTAGTGCGACGTCACTATCAATGAAATTTTTTGGTGTAAACAGGATGTTTAACTGGATGAATACCGTGATAATAGTGAAATTCTTACTATCGGGGTCGTTAGATGTGTCTGCTTTTTTGGTGATGTAGTCTTATGGGCATGTAGTCTGTGACCCAATTTGGTCACATAGTCTACCCTAATCTGGTTGATGTATCATAAGGGCTGCCGGAAGCTATACGCGATTGAGTCGTAAAAGTCACCGATGAGTGAATTGCCTAGTAGCATGTTTAGAGGAGCAATATGCTTCATGGTGATATTCGTAGTAGTTAAGGTCAAGTAGATCGTGACCCGGAAGAGTGTGCCGATTCCATCTCCAATAATTGAATCATCCATGCGTGCTCCTTCTCCAATGTATGACGACTTGCAAGTAGGCGGATCCACGTCGGACCCACTCTGCTCCAAACTGCCCAATCCCACTCGTTGGACATTTTTCTTTGATCTCTGCCAGTGCCTGACACCCGTTTGATCGAGAACCAAAGAAGTCAAAACTCGCGGCTTGGTTTTTATAGGTCGACCTTTGTTACTCAATAGGACTATACCTTCTCGGCACAATTTTTCTGACGATTCAATGCCAAATCGACAGGGCTCTCGCTAGTTGCTTAAGCGCGAAGCTGATATTGTGGACCATTACCTTACCATAAGTGTATATGCATCGTGCATATGAAGCTATTAGGGTTTCTCCACAGCGCTTAATCATGGCGCGACTTGTATCTCGACGCCATTAGGTTGTTATATGACTTTTTTGAGAGTTGTTAGTTTTAGAAGTGATGCCGACCGTCAATTTGGCGTCTGACCGCTAGTTGACAAGGGCGACTAATTGTGTAATGCTGGTTCAATAGACGAATACCTGTAGAGCGCCACTACCAGTCTAGCAAATTGTCAAGACTAAAACGAAACCTCGTACTAATTTTTCTGATAGATTCGTATAGACGAGTGTTGAACTAATGGCAGAGCACCCAAAAGGCCGACTCCGTTGACACGAGATTGTAACACGGGAATGCAACACGGGAATGCAGGACGTGAAATGTCGAGCAAGCGCGAGAAAAGCGGCATAGACACCACAAGAGCACAGTGGCGTAACAGCCACAAAGAAACCGCATAAGGGGCAAACGTAAATAATATATTAAGGTAGTTTAGAACAGGCCGCCCATGTCGAAGTCGGACTCCTCGGACTCCTCCTTCTTGGCCTCCTCCTTGGCCTCCTCGGCGGCAGGGGCGTCGCCAGCAGCACCAGCGCCAGCGCCAGCAGCACCGGCCTGGGCAGTGCCGAAGGCAGTCAGAAGCTCCTTCTTGTCAGCCTTGCTGAGAGCCTTGGCGTAAAGCTGGGCGTAGATGGGCTCCACATCCTCGATCTTCGCGGACTGGGTGAGTGCGAGAAGCTTGTCGGCGGTGATATCGATGTCGGCGTCTGCCAGAATCACGGCAGCGTAGGACACAGCCAAAGACGACATTTTTGGTATAGATTTGGTGATGTCTGGAAACGAGTCCTGCTTACGCTGTGTCGGGGGGTAGGCCAGTGTCACACCACCTCCGGCCAGCTGGGAGACTACAAAGTAAAATAATTGGGAGCGAACTTTTCAGCCGGCCCTAAGCCCTCTTTGTAAGCACGACAACCACGAGTTTCGTCCTTCCACCGTATGGCTGCGGACGACGAGATCGTGATTCCGCCGCCAGATGTGCGGGCAGTCATCGATAAGACACTGGCGTTAGTTGAGAATGCCGATGAGGAACAGGCTTCGGTGGTGATCGGGCGTCTGAGAGCCGCGCAGCCGCATATGCTTGGCTTCCTCGACGCGTCGGACACTTTCCATAAGTACTACTTGTGGCGCCAGTCGAATCCTGACGGGAAAAAAGTAGATGAGACGCTTCCAGAACAGGAATCGAAATTGGAACCACTTGAGTTTTGCTATGAGCAGCCGCCAATGGCCAAGAAACTGCTCGAAGTGATCAAATTGGTCGCATTGTACACAAGCAACAATCCGGAGATTGCGCAACAACTACCACCAAAGTTTGCATTTGTGCAGCCGGATCATCACCACCACAACCTCTATCAAAGCTTTGTGAAGCAGTATACGCTTGCACGCACAACAAAACCAAAACCAGTGTCGACGCTTCTGGAGAGAGCTGTTGATCGTGCCAAAGTCATGGCCAAAGAACAAGAACAAGAAAAACAGAAAGTTGAAGCTGCCAAAGTTGAAAAAGAGGATTTTGCCGCAATTGACTGGCAGGACTTTGTTGTTGTCGACACTGTCGAGTTCCTTAGGGCAGAAAAGCTTCCCGCACCTTACACGAAAGAACAAGTCATGATCCACGGAATTGAGACGAAAAAACCTCCAAAGTCACAAAAAAGGGAACCGCAAAAGAAGGAACCAACTCTCACGTCTCCCTACACCGGCGAGCAAATCCCTGCATCGAAGTACGATGAGCACGTACGCATTCTTGGCCTCGATCCACGATGGAAGGAGATTCACGATAAAGTTGAGGCGGTAAGGAACACGACGAACCTCGCCATTGACGATGTGGCTGCTAATCTTAAACGACGTGCCAACGCAGCTGCTGAGGCTACGAAACGCACAAAACGTTGATATATTTATTTAATCTACAGATCCGATTGACCCCATTGTAGTGCTGCTAGTCTCTTGATAATGCGTACAAGCAGTTTATCATCGAGATCATTGATGCTTCGTACGGCATCACGAACAACTGCTATGTCGTCTGCCTCGAGAACATCGTGTAGCTGGAGCAGTAGGGCAAATGTCCACAGCCCCAGATCAGCGTCTGCAGGCGCCTGCGCCCACTTTGGCATGTATTTTAGTAGTCTGATCACATCTTCGTGATCCAATGGCACCGGTTTGTGACTCCAGACATATGATCGCCATTTTGCCCTCGAATCGCAGTCTGGTCGTGTTTTCTGTAGTGATTTTGATGCTGTTCTCGCTACCTTAAGGGTTTCATCGACAGTAGTCGCGTCAATTTCGCATCCAAGAGCCATTTTGGCGTACGATGCAACCTTTGCAGGACTCAGTTCATCATAATCGAGCTCTGGTCGTTGTTCAATGCGGGGTCTTTTCTTTGGCTGTTGTCGTGGTGACGTAGATTGTGCCATGCCATCGACCAGAAGTGCTTCTGCCTCTTTCCGTACACTTTCGAGATACTTTGCCGCGTCGCTATCAGCATCACCTGCGGGGAAAGCGGCTCGCTGGCCAAAAACGGGGTCCAACGCGCCTTCTGTGGAACTCATCGCAGATATGTGTAAGATCACATGTGATCATCATATACTATCGATATATATTTATCTCGCGATTTGGTTTGTGTGGTTCTTATTTTGACACAGAAGTCGCCTTTTCGTGGCAATTGGCGCAGTCTATATGTTCTGAGGGTTTGAGCAATGACTCTGGTTGGTTCCTAGTTTCTTTTTGTAAAGGGACTAGAAAAGCACCAGACAATATATCAATTGACTCCGCCAATTGCTACAAGAAAATCCGCTTCTCCTTTCAAAAAGAGAACCACCGAAACTAAAACCAAAAATCAACCAAAACCAAAATGCACAAATCGCTATCAATAGAGTATCGAGACACCGGATTAACCCACGTAATCAACGCGTATGTTCGATATTGTGCTTGCAGCTGCATTGATCCTGAACCCAGGCCACGCGCCTCTGGTGTCGGCTGCCGGGTTCGCATTTGCGTCCTACGCGATGTCGAAGCGGCTGATTCCTGTGGCCGGTCCGGCCCTACAAAAAGCGGGTCTCAGTGGCAGGGACAAACTCAAACCCGCCACGAACGCGCCGATTCCGGAGTGCTTGGGTGCTGCTGTGGGCGCAGTGTACATTTTAGGGCTCGTTGTTTTTGTTCCGTTTTTGTTTCTGCGATATCTGGGCGGATCAGGCGAGTACTCGTTCCCTCACTCGCGTTTGGCAGAGTACCTCAGTGGAGTGATGAGTTTGCAATCGATGCTACTTCTAGGACTCGCCGATGACTTGTTTGATTTGCGATGGCGCCACAAGTTCTTTTTGCCCGCAATTGCGGCAATTCCAATGCTTCTTGTGTACTATGTCAACTATAACGCGACCCACGTGGCCTTACCGCCGTTTTTGCACCTGGGAGATTCTATTGATTTGGGATGGTTCTACTACGTGTACATGGGTGCAATGGCGATCTTCTGCACAAACTGCATCAACATCTATGCCGGTGTTAACGGCTTGGAAGTTGGCCAGAGCATTGTTGTAGCGCTCGGCGTCCTGGCCAACGATATGTTCTACTTGCTGAGTGCACCTTCTCCGGATGCTGTAGGCAGCCATCTACTAAGTGCATACATTGTTCTTCCGTTCCTGGGCGGTTCTGTTGCACTCCTCAAATACAATTGGTTCCCTGCTCAAGTTTTTGTCGGTGACACGTATTGTTACTTGAGTGGAATGGTGTTTGCCGTGGTTGGTATTCTTGGACACTTTAGCAAGACGATGTTGCTCCTTTTCGGACCTCAGATCATCAACTTTGTGTACTCGCTGCCGCAACTGTTCAGACTTGTGCCATGTCCGCGTCATCGGATGCCTTTGGTGGATGAACAGGGCAGGCTGTTACCTTCCAGAGCAGACGTGAGCAAGTGCCGCCCCATTGTCAAGAAAGTTCTCGGACTGCTGGCTAAGATCGGGCTCATTCGCGTGTGGCGCGATCCTAAGACGAACGAGATTGTCGAGATGTCGAACATGACGCTGATAGTGTTTGTTCTGGGCTATGCTGGACCCATCCACGAGAACGAGTTGACGACGATTCTGTTGGTCATTCAAGCCGTCTGGACGGTTCTGGCACTTGTGGCCCGACACATGCTTGCGCGACTTGTATTTGGACACGACAACACGCCGATTGAGTAGTGCCCACCAAAAAGACGATCAGTTATCTAAACTAAACCAAAAGAGCTGGCTTCGCCAATTGCCACAGAACGTTTTGATATTTTGTCAAAAGAAGAGTTACCGAAAAAACAAGCCAACTCTGGGGGTGCCTGACCCTTTTGTCTGACCCATCTAAGTATATCAAGATAATTGGCGGAGCCAATTGCCACAATATTTTTCAAAAGTATACCTGCAAAAGGAAGGGTATTATTAGATTAAAAAGAACAGAGCAGAGGGTGATCTAAATAAACCAAAACAATTGGTGAACTCAATTGCAACAAAAAGTATTCTTCTTATTCAAAAGAAGACCTACCAAATCAGAACAATCCAGAGGTGCCCGACCACAGCTTGAGTCCGTCAGCCCACCGTTTAACCTCCGGAGTTTTTATGAGATCGTAGACTCCTTTAAACTCGGAGATATCAATGTCTTTGTGTAGGCGGGCATAGTCGTCAGCCTGGCACAACAATTCGAACTTGTCGATGTCCTTGACGAAAGCAGCTTCGGGAGAGCGCTGATACTCGTACTGGCACCACAAATCGTAGATCTGTTCGGAGACTTTTGTGTTGTAATTCCCGAGGAGCTTTGTGAGATATAGCATCGCCTCGTTTTCCCGGCGACTCTTTTCTGCCTTGGTCACGTCGGCATAGGGCGGAATATCACCAACAAGTGCTTCGGCAAGATCGTGAACCAGGGCTATCCGAATACACAGTGACATATCGAGTTTGTTGTCTAGAGTGAGCATTCCCATGAGTCCCATACGCCACATGTGGTCGGCAACACTTTCTGGTCTCGGAATGCTTCTGTCAACCCAGCCAGTGCGCTCTTCACGCTTGAGAAGGTTCACGAGTTCGCAGAAGGCTGCCAGATATGCTTCTGGTGGTGCATTAGAAGCCTGAAGCTCGTCGAGTCGTTTCAGGACTGCTGGAGGAACAGCAGATTCCGGTGTCCACATGTCGGTGTTTTGTTTATTTTGCAGCTTTTGGTCTGCAAGTTGGGACTTCTTAGTACACACTCTCTTTTCCGACCCCTCTCTTTGGACTCTTCTGCGAAGGTGCATCTGAACTCTATTTCGACAGGAAAGATACAAAAATAAAATCTAAGACATCCTTCGTAGGACTTTGTTTACACCACAATACTGTATATATCTCGATTTGCCGGACCCATGAACTTAGCTAATCCCAACAACGCGTCGTCGATGGACTCGGAAACGGAGAGGATCACGGATCTTGTAAGAGCCGCGTCTGTTGTACTCGAGCGACTCGCAAGTAGTTCGACCAATGATACTTATGTGTTCAATAATGAGCTCAATGAGAGATTAGCTGCCGCAGAGGCTGAGGCAGCTCAATATCGTGATCGCGTCGCGGAACTTGAGAATGCGCAGAAAGCCAATCGCGACATGATTGCCCAACCACCAAAAGTGGCGATCGAATTGGCTACAGAATGTCTGAAACTGAGGCGTAACCGCGAAAACGCGGATACAGAGCTCCGCAAGGCCATTACCGATGCCGCACAACTCCGTGCAACTTTGGCGGACCTCAATCAGGCCCGGGAGCAACGACGACAAGCCCTGGGCCCTCACGCGAAAGAGTCTGCGCAGAGACTCGCCGAGTACGAGTCGTGTCTTGGCATTAAGCTCGAACGTGTGCATAAAGGTAGTGATTCCCCTGACGCACATGCATCGTTTTTGGTCACATTTGCCGATGGGTTAGGCGATGTGGGCCTGCGGCTAATTGGCGGCGACGGACCCAAGCATATTCTGCTCATGGCCGATAAAATTCCTCGCACGCGCCTCGCGTCAATTGAGCGCGAATTCGACGTAAAACACAACCTTCCTATCCTTTTGTATCGCGTAAGGAACGAGCTCAAGGCGGTGCGAAGATAGCCAAATACCTATATTTATCATATTTATTCTCCAATAATAACAGTATATTTGACGACGCTCTCCGAAGTATCGTTACTCTCCACTTTGGTAGTACCGCTGCTTCCCACTGAATGCGTCTTGTCTTCAATTGGTGACCAGGGGTCGTCTGGGAGCTCATCTTTCACTGCCTTGGTCTTATAGTGGAGACCCCGGACAGGAATTGGGTCTCTGCCCAAGCTGAATCCGGGGTGAATCACTGTGAGCATGATCTCGCTGAAGAATATCATCAGGCCATCCAGCACGAGGAAGTAGCGTTCGTGGGTCATGAGATATCCATTCCATCCTTCCCCAAGTTCAACAAGACGATAAACACTTCGGATAAAGATGAACAAAAGTGCAATCAGCATCCCAGGGATCATGTATATGAACAGTGGTCGAGACCTAATGTGTGCCCACGCAGGGTCATAGTTTCTGTCTGGATCTGTGCGGGCTTCCCAGACGTTGTAGATCACTCTCGACGCCAGGGCCATGAATACGGAAATTGAAAAAACCTGAACGGCAATACCGGCCACGGTTATCCATGAGCCAACCCGGGACGTGTTTTCATCGGACGAAGTGGCGGTACCGCCTCCAGCTGCCTGGATTAAGATACTAAAAAGATCAAACCCGATGAAAATCGCACTGTACCTCATTGGAGCTAATGGCGAGTACTTTTCACCATATACGGTGATGACTTTAGCCAACAGATAGTATATACCAGCCGACGTGAAGGCTGGGGCCAAAATGGTGCCTACAAGCTGCATCATGTACATTGACCGATTGAACAGATCACCGTGACTGACAATCCTACCAGCATAGCCAAGAACCTCAAGTCCATTGCCGATTGTCCATGTCACTAGGAACCACCATTGTCGCGTATAAACACCAAATACAATCTGGCATAACAAAATCAACGAAAACAAAGTAATGGCAGTAGCGTTGGCGGCGAGATTTGGAACGTACTCGTAGGAAGATGCTAGTATCTGTTCTGGGGTATAATGCACCATCTTGATTGATGGTCAGGTGTGTACATGTGTGTCAAATTATATATTTCCGGGGCTCGCCTCCCGACCCATGTCGATCGAGTCGCAGAGCCGTCGATCGATCGATCCCAAATCAGAAGGACATGCTGCGCCCTGATGCCGAAAATAGCTCAGTGGGTCCATTTCGATTTTTTCTGGGTGGGCGGACACTGGCGGGTACTCGCTGACTGCATTTCGCGTCTCAGGCCGTTACTCTTGTTCTGTTGAAACTATATCTCTATTCTAACCGAAGCCGCGTTTAGTGTGAAAAAAATTCGCCATCCTCAACACGTTTTCTTGGCAATAGGCGAGCCGCACACTTCTTGATCTTGTAAGCTAAGCCCCTAAAATCATCAACTAGTCTCTCCAGATCATTTTTAAAGTCATAGAAAAAACTTCGTTTAAGACACTATAGAGACTGTCAACTTTTCTGGGAGTTTATTCAAACTGTATTCAGCGAACCTGCAGCGTACGGTGTTGTTGTTCGCCACAGCGCCGATCGGTGCGCCACATGGGGCTGACAATGCAATCGAGTAGTGTTTTGCCACAAATAGCCCTAAAAAAAGATTGTAAATACGGTTGAAAGCCTCCATCAAAGTCTGTGAAACGGTTCAAGTCGCAGCAACATCTCTCAGCCTCGATATATTTTTGAAATGTTAAGTATTAGTCTCGCATAGGTTTGTCGCAGTCATGGTAGTGACACCACATCGGCTCAGGAAGGACAAAGCCAATTTGACATATATACTAGACACGTCCAAAGAGTAAAAACGAGTCTATTGCTGCAATATTCTTTAACACAAGTCCAATAATAAATGGTCTCGAATGGTTAGGGTTGTTATCTTCCCAGTCCCTCATGCATCCCATATCAGTTCGAGCGTCAATCTTCACGTGTCTTTCCGTGCCCACCTGCCATAATCAGGGGCGCTGACGGGAGATTTGGATTCACTAGCCTGGACAATGCTTGCATTTCTTTGGAAGGTCATTGTGTTTTGGCTCTGGATCTTCGGACTCCGTGGAGACCCTGATTCTGGCCATACAGACTCTCTAAATGAAATCTATGAGTCTGCGCCCCCGATCCCTGACTACGGCGCTGTAGTCGACGAACAAGTACTCGTACGGCACAAGTTTGGCAACTCGTGGGGCAAATCAGCAATTGTAGACTACAGTCCTCCAGACATTGAGTTCAATGCCGTCGTCCTGACCATTGACTGGACTGTTTCTGGAGTGCAGTATGATCGTCTTGCTCATGTTTACCTAGACGACGTTGAGATTTGGCGTCCGTCGACCCCTGAGCCTGGTGGACGAAGTGTTCACTCGAACTTCAGCATCGATGCGTCGACATATCTTACACTTTTCAAGAAAAAGGCTAAACTCGAGCTGGAGCTGAACAATCTGGTCGATGATAGACTCACAGGCGTATTCGACACCACATTATCAGTCAAGTACTATCAATCGAGCGATACTCCGGCTCCAATCTGGCTTGCTGATCGCGTTCCGGATAAGCTCGCTCCCGTGGTTCGACGAACAGCTTATACGCCTCCAGAACTCTCGGGCCAAACGGAGGCGTTGCCACTAAATACTACGCGAGCTGTTATCGAGATTATTGCCAGTGGAAACGCCAATGAGGAGTTTTGGTACGCTGATCCGGATATCGAGCGTGCCATTCGCGTGGTCGAAGTTTATGTCGGTGATACTCTTGCCGGCTACGTTGATCCTTTCCCTGTTGTATTCACAGGGGGGTTCCAGCCCCGATTATGGTGGCCGTTGGTGGGTGTCCATGCCTATGATGTTCCACGGTACCACATTGATGTAACCCCATTCTTGCCGTCGCTCTGGGATGGAACAACAATTAAAGTACGCGTGGGTAATAGCGTGAACCCAAATGTTGGTACTGGCCAGAATTGGCCCATTGCAGCTACTCTACTGACGTGGGAAACCAGTGAAGCTCAGGGAGTACCCAACTCTCAAGTTCCAGTAATTTTCTCACATACGAAACCTCAGACAATTCGACTTCCGGGTGTCTCCACCTCATCAGTGCGGCACATTTATTCCTCGGATAATGACGTTGATTTCGGTAGTGGTCCTGTCCATGTCTCGTGGAACCAGACACTGTATCAGGACAACTCCCAGGTGTCTTCCAGAAAGGAGGATGTCTACGCATATAGCTCGGACGGCGAATCAGGTTACACTTATGGGGATGCTGAAGGAACCACGTCCCATGACCATGACATTGGCCTTGTTCTTGCTCGCAGAGATATCGCCATTGGTTTGTCGCACTTTGGTCACCTCGCCAGAGTATCGCTGAATGCTACCTGGGGGCCTAATGCCGAGCATAACGGAACCGATGTCTTTGTTGGCTATGGAAACGATAACAATGAGTTCCAGACCCACTCCAAAGCCCGCAATGGTGATTTGCGCAAACTCAACGAGCCGTACACGCATAAGGGCTATGTTCTCAACGGCATTACTTATAGTGAAGTCGAGGAGGAGTATGACGAGTCTGTCAAGGAGCTGGCGAAGGAACGCCGTGACTACTGGCTTGTGAAGAAATACATTTAAAATGGTAAAAGTAGTACGCGTCAAATAGGGTAAGGAACAACGGTGAATATGTGGAGTGCGTTTGGCATGTGCATATCCAATGCATACTAGCATAAGCACCCCCTTGTTTTGGTGCCGTGCATTCCGGTATGTAAGGATAAGCATTCGGCATGTACTGATAGCTTAAATGACTTAAATGACGCGTGATACGCCCTTTAATTTAACTCAAGATGAACTTACATTGGGTAGTGGCCCTCGGTGTTGCCCTAGCATTGCCCCAAGTCGTTGAACAGGATATCGAAATCCCCGTGTCGGACTATGGTGCTCCTGTCGCGTCGCAAACGCTTGTAGACCATCACGTCTTTGCCAACTCGTTTGGCGAACCGGTAGTAGTCGCGTACACGCCTCCAGACGCGGGTTTTAATCACGCCGTTCTTACTCTTGAGGTATCGACGTTTGGACGTCAGTACGACCGCATGGTCCACGTCAATCTCGGTGGTGTCGAGCTGTGGAGACCAACGTTGCCCGAGCCGCTATTCCACAATGTGACCGCAACCCTAACCCACGATGCTTCAGCCCTTGTTTCACTGCTGCAGCAGCCAAATGAGTTTGTGTTTGATCTTGGCAATATTGTGGAGGGTGTTCTCAACGGTACGTTTGACGTTACCTTTACCGTCGACTACTACGAAACATCGACCGCGATCAGGCAGGAAAACTCATGGTACTACGACTCCCCTGCGACGAATGTCGATGTGGTGATCCCGTCTACAGTCGCGTATCCGCAACAAAATGCAACCGGATATCTGGCGGTTCTGCCCCGTAACACTACCAGAGCCGTATTACGCGTGTATGCCAGCGGTAACTCTAACGAAGAGTTTTGGTATTCCAACACGTGGACCCAGGGAGGTGGTCCCACGCGTTTGATTCAGGTTTTCGTGAACGAAAAGCTTACAGGAGTTGCTGATCCTTTCCCCGTTATTTTTTCTGGGGGTATTGACCCTGGTCTGTGGTTCCCGAATAACGGGCTCAAGACTGGAGACGTGCCAGAGTACTATATCGACATCACGCCGTTTTTGCCTATGTTATGGGAATCTTCAGCTTCGGTGGATATTGGTGTTGGCGATGGGTTTGATTTAGTGGAGCCCCTTAGTGACTGGCTCATCAGTGCTGCTCTTTTAACCTGGCAAGAGCCCGATGTGTACGGTAGTGGTTCGTTTGGCTCCATCAAAACTCTTGACGATTCGGCTGCTGGAAACTACAGTGCTGCAACTGCCGGTGCTGCATACAGTCATGAAGTTGTTGTTCAATCGAACTTGGCGTTCACAAACCTCACTACGAACCTGACTAGTTCCGGAACCTCGAAATGGACTCAATCTGCTGTCCAACGTAATGCTCAGATCTCAACGACTGAAATCTGGTACTTGGTGGCTGAGGGCCAGGGTACCAGTGAGTATACGTGGACGCCAATTAATGGGCCTGGACTCAAGTATACGCGCTCGCATGCATTCCCGATGATGATCATCCAGAATAATAATACAATTGCCATTGATAGACACTACCAAGTCGAAACGAATCAGCCGTTCACTGTGGACCAGTACCAACTTGCAGAAGTACTTCCGGCTGGAAATAGTAGCACCTTCCAAACAGAAACAGAAGTCCAGGCGACTTTTGGAGGAAACGCCCCGTACCTTAGGCGATCGTTGGCAACAAATCTCACACTTACAAACGACATTGTTTCGTCGAGTCCATTCTCGAGCGGAACCTATTCAAATGGCGATCCCGAGTACGCTTCTCCGTATATCGGGCGCGCAGAGTTAGCCATGCTGCTCGCACAATTGAATGCACCATTCACGGCGGAAGACTTCATTCAGGCACTTCCTGAGATCATCGATTCACTTGGAAATGACGCCCAAGCGAATGCTCACCGCCCAGCTGCCGTCCATATCCTCCAATCCCTGACTTAACCTTTTTAATTTTACACTTGATGTTTTTTGTGCTAGCTTCCATTTAGTAGATCTTCTTTCGAAAAACAAGCAAAACTTTTTGGCAATTGGTACGCCAATTGAGTTTAGTAGAGTACCAGACTTCAATTGGCGATGATTGCAACGGTTTTAATTCTCTTTTCAAACTTACTGTGCTCCTTCCAAAAGAAAAACAAAACCTTTGAAGCACTTGAGTACGCCAACTGTGTTTTGTAGAGTAGCAGACAATTGGCGAGGCTAATTGCAACGGTTTTGGTTCTTGTTCGCAAAAGCTCATAATGTTAGGTGAGTCTACTATGTGTAGCAATGGAATTTGGTGGCATTCAAGTAGGGCGAATGCGAATAGGTATCGTAATTTGTCCTTTCTACAGATCCAACATATAATTTAAAGGGGTACCGAGCAATTAGGCAATGAGCTCGACGGCACCACCAGCAGCCTTGATCTTCTTCTCGGCGAGCTCGCTCACGAAGCGGGCACGCACAATGACGGGGACGGAAGGAAGACGGCCCTTGCCGAGAACCTTGCCGTAGCCAGCCGCCAAAGTGTCGATGACGGGGGCAGCAGAGGCAGAGGCGCTCTTGAGGTGCTTCTCGCGGTCCTCAGAGGGGAGCAGGCTCCAGAGCTTGTCGAGGTTGACAACAGGGCGCCACTCGCGGTTCTTGAGCAGGTGGAAGTGACGGAAACCAATCTTACCAAAGTAACCGGGGTGGTACTTATCGAGGTTGGTACGGTGGTGGTGCTGGCCACCGGCCATACCGCGACCACCAGGGTTCTTGCGGTGCTTGCCGATACGGCCGTAGCCGGCGGAAACGTGGCCTCTGGACTTCCGGGTCTTGGTCAAGCGGGTCGGCATTGTAGTGTTTGGTGAGAAGAGAAAAAACGCCCAGCTGGGGTTTGGATGTGCTTAGTGACTTTTGGGTGCGAAGTGAAATATTTCGATGTGCGGATGGGTGGAGCTTAACGGCGACAGCGGTTCCAAACGCATAACCGTGAGATAGGATTAATCAGTCGCATTAACACCAATGGAAGTCGACTTGAGATTACGTACGACCCTGAGCCCTACTTTTGGGACGCACGTGATTTGTGGAACTAGTGGTGATTGTGCAGATGTGGGCAGTGAGTGAGGGGCATAATTTGCTGGGCGCCTCAAGCCCATGCCACTCTATTAAATGAACTCAGTTTCGTTGAGGCGGCGAATACCAACATAAAAACTATTTAAGTGCGCCTTATCATCGATTGCTCCGCCGATTCTCGGAAAGCAATATCCGGACAGTGGGTCCCCATGCACTGCTCGTCATTAGACACCTGACCGATTGGGCGGGGCACTATATATGTCGTCCATCTCCACCCCGCCAGCAACCTCACCGGAATGAACACTGATTGTTGACAAGTTCAGTGAGAAGAAGAACGTGTTCGGTGGTCTGGAGCCATGTGGAGCTAATTAACGCCAATGCAACGCGCGAAGAAGGATCAATGGGTGAACGGTCCGGAAGCGTAGCCGATGATACGCAGCACTAACGCAGCGATCTCGGACCAGCTCCGAGTCTTGACAACTATAAAAAATGTTGCTCAAACCGTCACAAAACAAAAAATTCTGGTGCTCTAAACCAGATATTCTCGCGAAACTCCACACCCCCCACCACCACTACATGGTGGTTGGACCTGCCGCACCAACGGTACACCCTGGGTGAGGGTTGCGTTCTCAGGGCTGATTAACCACCCCAGTTGGGGTAGCGAAAGCGGCTCGCAAGGCAACCTTGCATATCACGTGGGGTGTTGGGAGGTTTTGGTGGTTTTTGGTGGCGAACGATAGGAACGAAACGCGATAGTGACTCTTTCTGTTCCTTAGGCGTCTAGTCACGTGCAGCGAGATAAGCGGCTGGGAAGGTGCAGGCGCACCCCAGACGGGTGTAGGTGGTAGCCGCACATGGCGTTGGCGATGTTGTCGCTGGCTGAAACTCAAAACAATAAATTTCGGACCAAATTCTCGATTCGGCAATTCGCCCCCACCACACCCAAGATTTTCGCCTCACCGGCTTGACGCTATGGTTGCGCCGATACGCTTAGTACGCGCCTAAACAGTCATGTGCCTGGGTCCCACGCAGCGGGAGAAGAAAAGGGAGAAAAAAAAAAAAAAAAAAAAAAAAAAAAAAAAAAAAAAAAAAAAAAAAAAGAACAAAGCCGGGGGTACCAACCGTCTTACACTTCAAATCCAGAAATCCGCCTCCCAGCTTTGCCCCCTCCACTTCCACCGTGTCCAACTCGTGGAACCTGTGGAACCTGTGGAACCCGTGGAACCAGAGGCTCAAGCCAGCAGACCAATTGCCAAGGTGTTGACGGTATACGGCAATTCCGACGCGACGTAACGGGAGGAGGTTTGTGTAGAGGTTGTTGCCCTTCATTGTGCTAACACCCTGCTGTATTTGCTATCTGCTTTTTTTTGGTTGAACACCTGAAGACTTTCTACTCGTCTCTGTTCACCAGACCTGTCTCTGTTTACTAGTCCCCATTCACTTTCGCACATCCCAACAACATGTCGTCGTACTCCGCCAGAGACGCTAAGCGTCGCGGATCAACGGTCCCGCCTCTTGCTGGCGTCGACAGGCCTCAACTCGAGACTGTTCCAAACACGTGCGACGTGCTCATCTGCGGCACCGGTCTCACGGAGTCGATTCTTGCTGCTGCACTCGCGTGGCAGGGCACAAACGTGCTCCACATCGATGCCAACGAGGTATATGGCGATGCCAGCGCGTGTCTGACAGTGAAGCAGCTGTCGAAGTGGGTCAATAACAACATCGGCACTGAGTCGTTACTTGATGGCTCGAATCCGCAGTTGTATGTTCCCCGCGCACGTGCTAACGCCGGTCCGGACAGCGAACGCTACATCGTCGACCTTGCGCCCCACATGATGTTCGCCCGGAGCGACATGCTCGAGCTGCTCATCAAGTCCCGTGTGTTCCAGTACCTCGAATTCAAGTCCATCTCGCAGTTCCACACCTACCAGGAGGACGCGTTCGAGAAGGTGAACGGCAACAAGGAGGCGATTTTCACCGACCAGAGCTTGAGCCACGCGACGAAACGCCGGCTCATGAAGTTCGTCAAGTTCGTGTACGAGTGGAAGGTCGACGACGCCACGTTCAGTGAGATGAAGAAGGTGCCCATTGGCAAGTGGCTCGCGGAACAGTGGCAGCTCGAGTCTCCACAGATCACCGAGCTCGCCATCTCCATTGGCCTCTGCGACTCGCTCGACGTGCCTGCAGCCGTCGCCCTGCCGCGCATCCGGCGATATCTCGTCAGCCTGGACGTCTACGGACAGTTCCCTGCTCTGTTCAGTATGTACGGCAGTGGTGGCGAGCTTGCCCAGGGCTTCTGCCGCTCTGCTGCTGTAGCTGGAGCGACCTACAAGCTCGGAACGAAGCTTGTTGCATGGGACGAGACGTCGAACATTGCCACGCTGAGCGATGGCTCTCGTGTCCAGGTCGCCGAGAAGGTTTTCGTGTCTCCGACGCAGCCAACGGATCTCCGTCCGCTGCCCAGTGTCACAGACCAAAAGTCTGTTTCGACGCACATGGTAGCCGTCGTGTCGAACGAGTGTCGCGAGTGGTTCGGCGAGGGTGAGTCTGCAGCCATTGTGCTGTTCCCGCCTGGTACGCTGAACGACAACAAGTACGCTGTTCAGACGATTGTCTATGGGCCTGGATCAGGTCATGTTCCCCGTGGAAGCAGCTGCTGGTACCTGTGTACGCACAATCCGGATCAGAGGGCTGCACGCGAGGACGTGTCGAACGCTTTGACGCGTCTGGAGGCGTCGATTCTTCGCGAGTCCCAGGCGGACTTCGAACTCGGCTCCCTCAGCAAGGACGATGTCACGTTCCGAAACGGAACCCCCATCGTGTCTTCCGTCCGCATTGGCGAGAGCATGCACAACTTTGTGCCCAAGGAGAAGCTCCAGTACATGTTCAAGCTGTGCTACACAGCTCCAACGGCTGCGTCGATGACGGCGCCATTGGCTCCCATCAACGACTCCAAGGTGGTGTTCTCGACCCATTTCCAGCCCGGCGATCTGTCATACGATGGCTTTGTGACCCAGGCCCGTAAGCTGTACGAGACGGTTGTTGGCTCTGATGACGACTTTTTCGATGTGGACTTCGAGGATGGCGACGAGGACCAGGTGGTTCCAGACGTCGTTCCTCCCGCCGAGGAGGTGATGCACCTCGAGATATGACGGCGACAGGAGAAGGAAGTTTTGTCTTGTGTTTTTTCCTTCCCAGCCACCCCCACAAAATTGCATCGGACGCTAAATGTTCATACTTTTCCTAGCTTCTACCAACGGTACCTATTTAATCCTTTTTTTTTTTTCGTTTGTTCGTAGTTGACGTATATGTATATGACAAGGTCTCTTCTTTTTGAGCCAATTGAGTCTATCTGTTCTCATATCTTGCTTCTTCACATTTGGCGGAGCCAATTGCTAAAGAACTTTTGCTTCTTTTTCAAAAAAAGAAAAAACACGTTGCCAAAAATTTAAGTTTTTTAAATCGGCGAGCTCACTTCGAACAATCGTCATTTCGAACGAGGTACAAGTGCATATGAACTGTGAGCGCTGATTACATTACACAACACATGGGCCTAAAGGAAGTCAAAAGGCTGGTGGCCGATGAGCGCTACGACGACGCTCTGGAGCTTCTCCAGGACGATTTAAAACAGCTTCCAAATGATTATCAGCTGTTGTCAGTCCAGGGAGCTGTTCTGGAGCGACTGGGTCGCAAGGACGATGCGGTAAAGGCGCTTCTCAAAGCTACGCGAGCAGAACCAGAGAAGATGCCTGCGTGGAAGGGACTGATGAAAATCTACAAAGAAACACAGGACTGGGCAGGAATTGTCGACGTATTTGCCGGCTATGTAAAGGCCTGTGTGGTCAACGATAGCACCACTCAAGCGCAGAATGACTTCCAAGCTCTCCAACGCCATATTAGGACCAGCAAGTGTTCCCCGGAGATATCGGAAAAATTCTTGCGGTTGCAGTTGCCGGACAGTCCGCTGATTGGCGTTCTGAAAATGCCTTCCCCTCGTGATGCCGCTCACAAGCTTTTGGAAATGAAGAAAAAGACCTTGGAAAATACTCTCACGAAAATTAAGGCCAATGCACGTATGAACATCAGCTACACCCCTGAACGCGTACGTACAGAGCAGCTAGCAGCATACAATCTTGCTGATTTGGCTCCTCTCTGCGAAATTGTCATCACGTTCTCGGGCGACAATGAGGAACTGAGACGAGAAACTGAGGCTGAGCTCCTCAAGCATTTGTACGACAAACTCGAACTGGTGCCCCAAGCCAAAAAGCAACAACTGAGAGATCGCGTTCGCGGACTGGCAGAAGATATGGTTATGTTCGAACCAAGAGAACCTCTGGCGTTCTTGGTTCTGTGGGATTGGTCCGACTTTGGCGAGTACAGCGAGCTGGAGTACGCACCACTCCGTAAATACGTGACTCTGTTCCCAGATACTGTGATGGCGAGGGTGATTGAAGGATTCCTGCACTCGCCATTGTCTCCGTTCGACTACAAGACGGAGGAACAGCGTCTTCGCGAAAAGGAACCAGAAAAGAGAAAGACAGTAGCCGAGGAGGAACTCGAAGACGAAGACGAGTGGTCTCCTCAGGACATTGCCGAAGCATTTTCACTCAAAGGCGGCAAAGAGTCTGCAGGTACTCTAGCGTTACGGATTATCACTGACTTCTACGTCCAGAACGAGGACTGGAAGCTTGCAGTCCAAACAGCGAAACAGGGTCTTGAACTGGTTGCTGCGCAGAACCAAAGTTTGGCTGTTGATCTCCCCAACACGCGGATGGCATTGTCTTTGCTGCTGGGCCGCGCCTATACGCACTTCCAGGCGCCACGAAACTTCCCTCTGGCAGAGGAGCTGTTCGACAAGGTTCTGGCAGTGGATCCCGAAAGTGTTTCTGCTCTCGTGGGCAAAGGAATGATTCTCATTGAGCGTCGACACTGGAAAGAGGCCGAAGCGCTTCTGGAGACGGCGTTCCAGGCCCATCCAGATCACCTCGAGGCGCTCAGTGAGCTTAGTTGGTGTAAAATCAACAGTGAAAGCGATGTTGCCGGTGGTGTTGATGGGCTTAGTCGATGTCTCGACCTAAGTTTGGGCAGGAGAGCCACCCAGGGACTGGCACATTTCCGCGCTGAAACGCGTTGGAGAATCGGGTATGCGTGTTGGACGGTTCTGGGTGACGGAGATCGCGCTCTTGACGAGTTTGTCGGTGCTCTGAAAGAGTCCCCAACCTTTGCTGCCGCGTTCACGTATCTTGGATTGGTTTACGAGGCGCGTGGAGACGGAGCTCGAGCGACAAAGTGCTTCTACAAGGCACTCGAGATCGACAACGGCCAAGTGCTTGCAGGCGAGCGACTGGCCACGACGTTTGCTGCCCAGGGACAATGGGAACTCGTGAGAGTTGTTGCTTCGTTGGTGCTTGGATCGGCAAAAATCGAGTCCCAGGCGGTCGCATGGCCATACAGAGCCATGGGAATTGTCCAATTGAGTGCTGACGAGCCTGTCGACGCCGTCAAGTACTTCCAAAAGTGTCTGCGAATCGAACCAGAAGACTCGAACTCGTGGGTTGGTCTTGGCGAGGCGTATATCGGTAGCGGTCGTTACCAGAGCGCCGAAAAGGCTCTCAAGCGTGCCCTGGAGCTTGCTCCGGATAGTTTCAGTGCGCTATACGGTTTAAGTATGGCCCAACGCCAGGTCCTAGACTTCCCTGGAGCTGCAGAGTCGATTCGGGCTGCTATCAAAGTCGCACCTGCTGGCGCCAGTTCTCCGGCTCTTGTGTGGGCCCTCGTGGATAATGCAGCGAGAGCAGCCCACTTTTACATGAGTAGGTCGTTGTTTGGCGACGCGACTGACGAGGCTACTTTTGTTGTGCAGACTGCCCTTGCAGAACTAAAAGAGAGACCTGACCACGCGACTGTGTGGGACGGTTTGGCTGATGCGTTGTCGGTATTTGTCGCCATTGGAAGCGGAAAGCATCCTGTGGACTACCTGAACGAAATCGCAACTCTTTTGTCGACGACTTACACTTCTGCTGCAAAACTGAGAGCTGCTGTAACCACCAAGGCTCTCGAGGTGAGTGGTCCCACAAAGGCTGAACGCGCGATGCGGAACTACAACGCGGCAATTGCGCATGCGCAACTCGACATCAAAGCGGCGATCGAGTTCTGCAAACAGGCAGTGGCCATTTCGCCACGTAATGCACTGTACTGGAGAGCATACGGAACAATTGTATCGCGTGTAAACCCGGCAGTTTCGCAACACTGCTACGTGAGATCGTTAGCACTCGATGGTCGATCCGCAGATACCTGGGTGGCTCTTGGATCGCTCTACCTCGACCAGGGCGACGGAGATCTGGCTAACGAAGCGTTTGATCGCGCTTTGTTCGCTGATCCGGACAGCTACCGTGCGTGGGCTGGTCAGGCTCTCGTGGACGCCGCTTCTGACAAGGAAAGCTCCACTACTTTGCGAACTTTGCTCCACAGCTACAGTCTTGCACCAGGACAGGACACAACAGTGTCTCTGCTTTTGGGTCTCGAGGCGTATGCGACAAGAACACCTAGTGCGCTTGTGGTTGGCGCTCTTGATAAGCTGTTGACGCTCCAACCGACCAATGAACGCGCTGCAGTTGCACTTGCACTGCTTCTCGAACGTCGTGGAGACTTCAGCGGAGCTCTTGAGCGTGTTCCGGAGCACTTCCTCAGTCTCAGGGCGCGTCTCACGTATGCACTTGGCCAGTTCGAGGATGCCGTGGAACTTGCAGCCACCGCCCTCGAATCTGAACTTAAGTGGAACGACAAACTGAGTTGTCTTGTGGTGGCAGGTCTTGCAGCATTTGGTGCTGGTGACTTTGACGCGAGTATCGACATGCTTGTACAGGCTCTCGAGCTCGCAAAGGAAAGTGGAGACCACAACAATGCCGAAAGTGCCCAGGAGATCATGGCTCAGGTCCTTTATGCCCATGGAACACCCGAGGCCCGTCGCGAGGCTTTGGATGAGCTCTGGGAAAGTGTTGCCGAGAATGGAGCCACTCTGACAGTGACTTTGCTGCTTGGAGTGATTGGTCTCGTTGATAATGACGACGAAGTCATCGAGGCTGCTCGCGAAGAACTAGCACCACTGACTCAAGGATCGCAACTCACGCCTACACAGCGCCATAGGGCTACGCGAGTGCTCTCGCTGCTCCAAGGTGGATCTGCTGCTCCCTACCAGCGAGCAATCGTCGACCACCCAGCAGACTATGAACTCTGGAAACACCTTTCTGTTTCTCAGGCTGTCACAGTGGCAGAAAGCACCTCCCTGCCTAGCGCACAACTTAGCGAAGCCTATGCCGCTGTTGGAGGTCTCCAAGCGTCGCAAAGAGCCGTATTCTACTCGCCTGCCTCCACGAAATCGTGGCATTCTCTCGCCCACACGCTCTCGCAACCTAATGTGGCTTCTCTGAGTATCTAATTCTAAGTCAAAACTAGTAGGTTGTGATTTCTTCTTTTGAAAAAGAAGCAAAACTTTGGTTCCATTCGCTAACGCGATTGAGGTTTTTTACGTGGAGGAAGGCTATGCCTGAGAACTTGTTTAGTGGGAAAGATAAATCCCAGGTTTTATCTGGGGACTCAAGAGTTTCTGTGTCAAACTCAATACTTTAGCCAGAAGCTTGCCACTGTTTTGTGGACATAGCAATTGAGCTTGCTCAATTGCCACGAAGAGTTGTGCTTCTTTTTCAAAGAAGCCGCCAAAAAATTCACCAGAAAAGTTTTGCTTCTATTTAAAAGAAGCCACCAATGGAGTCTAGGGTTAATCTAAGCTAGACAAAAGTCGTTAGGTGAGAAAACTGGCAGTTTTAGATTAGTTCTTGCCGGCAGCGGCGCGGAAGTAGATGATGTCGCCGTCCTCGACAACGTAGTCCTTGCCCTTGGAGTGGAGCTTGCCGTTGGCCTTAACGGCAGACTCGTCGCCAAGCTCGATGAGGTCGTTGTAGTGCGTAACCTGAGCAAGAATAAACGTCTTCTGGAGATCGCCGTGGATCACACCGGCAGCAGCAGGCGCCTTGGTGCCCTTGCGGATCGTCCACTCCCTAACCTCATCGGGACCACATGTGAAGAAGGAGATGAGACCAAGAGCCTGGCGCATCGTGGTGATGATCTTGGGGAGGGCAGACTGCGTCTCGAGCTTCTTGAGCTCCTCCTCGCGCTCGGCGTCGGTCTCCATCTGGGCCAAACGCTCCTCGAGCGAAACCGAGATGGGGATGATCAGGTCACCAGGGGAGTTCTCGTCGATCCACTGCTTGATGCCAACAAGATTCTTGTTCTTCTTGCGAATGTAGTCACGCTCGCTAAGGTTCACGAGGTAGATGGCGGGCTTGGCGGTCAAAAGAAGCATCTGGTTGATGACCTCGACCTCCTTCGGGGACCACTCGCCATTGTACACACGCTTTCCAGCCTCAAGGTGGGCAATGACCTTCTCGCAGGTGGCGATCTCGTCCTTGGCAGCCTTCACCTCGAGACTCTGGCCTCCACGACGGGCAAGCTTCTCAGCAGTCTCCTTGCTCTTCTTGGCGAACTCAATGTCCTTGATTCTGAGCTCGTCGTTGATGATCTGCAGATCACGCACAGGGTTCACGTCACCCTCGATGTGGATAATCTCGGCATCGTCGAAGCAGCGAACAACCTGGTAAATGGCGTCCACAGCACGAATGTTGGCCAAGAAAGCATTACCAAGACCTTCACCAACAGACGCACCCTTTGTGAGACCAGCAATGTCGAACACGGTGAGGAATGCAGGGACCTCGCTCTTGGGCTTGTACATCTCAACGAGTTTCTCGAAACGTGGCGACGGCACAATCACACGAGCCTCTTCAGGCTCGATGGTTGCAAACGGGTAGTTCGCCGGGTTACCGAGTGGAGACTTGGTGATGGCCTGGAAGAACGTGGACTTGCCGACGTTCGCCAGACCCACGATTCCAGACTTGAGGTTGTTACCGGGCCGACCCAGCGGCACCTTCACTTCGCCTACCTGCTTCTTCGGAGCCATTTTGGTGGTGATGAAAAATGCCAAGCAACTTTATTAATGAAAAATCTCAGTCAGCCCTAGGGCCACGCGATACGATCGCTGTTTCTCGATTCTCTCTGGTTCTGTCGATATTTATTCTTAACTAGATGTTTTGTTAGATTTCTTCTTTTGAAAAAGAAGCAAAACTTTTGTAGCAATTGGCTATCGCCAATCGTATCCGAAGGAGGTAGTTTTATTGGTGTCATATGAGTTTCTCTGACGAGGCTAATGCTAAAGAAATTGCCTCCAAAACTTTTGTGGCAATCGGCTTTCGCCAATTGCGTCTCGATAGAGAACACTGTTTTTTTGAATATGCTGTCTGCGACGATCAAGAGTAGTCCTCATGCGAAAACTAACTAATTCAAAAATGTCAATTGAGCTTGATGATATCTATAGCACTGTGACGGAGATATGAACGGCTTTCTCTTCCAGCAAAAGTTACCACCCAGATACGACAAAACAATCGCGGGGCGATTGGAACGGTTTTGCTTCTTTTTCAAAAGAAGATACCACCAAAAAATACGTAAAACTATAAAAACTCGAGATTGTACACAAAACACAGTACAAGAGACGAGAAAGGAAGGATAGATCGATCTATTCTATTATTTTGATGTAATTAGACCGCAGCAGCGAGGGTTTCTGAGACGTCCTCGTCTGCGGATCTGAACGTGAGTTTGCCGGCAACGCCAGCGCGGGATGATTTGAGAAGGCGGACGGTAGCAGCGACAGGAACGCCGGCAACAGTGCGACCGAACAGCTTCAGGGAGTGTGTGGACGTGCTCTGGTCGACAGAGTCTGAGCCCTCGAGCGCCATCATGCCAAGACGAGTTGTGAGCAGCGTAACAGCATCACGGAGTTCGCGACACTGCGCAAACTGGCGCGTCGCAACGGCCTCTGCACCAAGCTCGTCGAACTGGTGGTCGAACGCGCCAACGTAGGCAGGAACAATGTAGTCGCCAGGAACGAGCTCGAGCTCGGACATGCCATACTCCTCCTCCTCGCCAGCGTCCTCGGGGAGCTCCTTGAAGATGAAGCGGAGACGCGTCGAGAGCTCGCCAACGACGATGGCATCGGTGCGTTTGAGACCAACGTAGGTCGTTGCCGTCTCGTCCTTGGCGAGACTCGCGATGGGCACAACGAACTCCTCCTCGAGAGCGTTGTCGACATCCTCAGGGTCAATGGCCGCCTGGAGGTCCTCGAGAATGCAGTCGTACGTGTTGTGGACGTCGAACTGCAGCACGAGATGCTCGGCGTAGGTGTGGACGACGGCCTTGACAACGTACTCCATCTCGACGTCGGTCAACAGGATTGGCGATGGCGACGAGTGCAGCAGTTTGCCGTATGCAGCCGTCTCGGGGATCTCCTTGAGCTGCGCAGCATACTCAGTGGTTGTATCTGGCTGCGCTTCTGGCTCTGCCTCCTCGAGTGGCTCGTCCTCGACGACGGTCTTGACAACGCGTTCCTTGACGCGCTCGTCGTCGGAGACGCGCGGAATCCGCGACGCATCGAACGCTGTCGAGAACTGCGACGGGTCCGCCATGTACTGCAGCAGACTCTGCTCGAGCTGTGCGAGGGCCAGTTTGCGTTTCGGCAGCGGCTCCGATCCTGGGGCCAGGGCGAGAGCGGCGCGGTCGCGAACCTCGTCGTTCGGGTCAGAAAGACACCGCTTCAGCAGCGCACGAACGCTCACACGGAGCTTCTCGTCACCAGCCTGCGCAAACTGCGCGAGAGCAGAAACGGCTGCTGCCCTAACGACGGCGTTTTCGAGAACAACGCGGTTGTAGACGTACCTGACGTAGCTCGCAGCCCCTGGAGCGTGGGGTCCGACGGCACCGAGAATGTGCAGGATCCGCACCGTGACCGTGGGATACTCGCAGTCCTCGATGCATTCGCACAGATAGTTGAGTGCCTGGCCAAGAGCATCGGAGCCACGCGCCTCGTCGGTGTGCACAATGTCGGCAATGGCCTCGACAATCGCCATCTTGAGTCCGAGTCCGCCGTCGAGACGCAACTGGCTCGAGAAGAAGTCGAGCATGCGCTCGTGCTTCGCTGGGAACCGCACGGCGAGGTTGCGGATTGCGTCGACAACCACCA
Source organism: Wickerhamiella dianesei (assembly GCA_022577725.1). NCBI lineage: Eukaryota > Fungi > Ascomycota > Dipodascomycetes > Dipodascales > Trichomonascaceae > Wickerhamiella > Wickerhamiella dianesei. The sequence continues at coordinate 70,334 of JAKIRV010000019.1, read as the reverse complement.
CCCTGAAATCATCGCCGATCTCGTCCATGTAGTCGGAAATTTGCTCGATCAGGCGCTCCACAGACTCCTCCGAGCCCGTCTTGAGCAGGGCAGTGATGGCGTACGTCGCGATGGCGCGGTTTGGATCGCTGATGAGCGCCTCAATCTCGCCGTTGCAGCTGCTCACCGCCTCGGGGTTCGTGGTCGCGTAGCGGTTGAGTGTCCTGATGGCGCTGAAACGGCTCGGGGCGCGTGGACTGCCGAGATACGCCTGGAGCGTCTGGATCGCTGGCTGGGCGTCCGCGGGAAGGACTCCCTTGAGCCCGAGGATCACGCGAGCAGCCTCGAGGTTCGCCATGTCGCTGCGGTGTCGCAGGTAGCCCGTGAGCATCTCCAGAAGCTGCGGACGGAGCTTCGAGTCACCGCTCTCGTCGAGCATCTGGCCAATGTGCCTAATGAGCAGAACAACAGCCTGCGGGCTGCGGAGCGTCGAGCCGCCGTTGAGTTGCTGCACGAGCTTCATCAGACCCATCCGGTCGTGGCTGCGCATCACGTACAACAGCCCCAGAGCGTGGTACTGCGTGATACCCGACCCACGTCCAGCGTGTTTCACGCCCGCGAGCGCCTCCTGCGTCTCCGTCGCCCATCTCCGGACGGCATCGTGGGCCACACCAAGCAGGTTGTACGCGGAAACAAGCGCAGCACTCGACATCGCCGGACTGCTGTCGACTATCGCCGTTCGCATCAGACGGTCAACTCCCTCGACGCTGGCGGCATCGAGGATCCGACACAGCGTGCGCAACGCGTTTGGCCGGTAGATCTGGTTGTGCGAACTCTGCACGTCCTTCATCAGGATCGACGTGCCCATGATAACGTTCTCTGTGAACGGGGTCAGCTCCTTGATCGCGAGATACACCATCTGGCGCAGGCCAGGATTCTCCTTCTGGAACAGCTTCGAGATCGTGAAGAACAGCTGCGACGCCTCCGCCTCGGGGAACGTCTCACCAAGGTAGAACAGGTGCACCAGCTTCGTCAACAGCGTCCGCGCCTTCGCCGACGACATGTGGCTCTGGTTGAACGTCGACACGCACTGCTGGAACACCGTCATCTTGTCGAGACCTGCGCCGGCACCGGCCTCCTCCTTTTTCGCGCCGCCAAGCGCGTCTGCGCCGCCGTAGTGGTCTACGCTCACCGACATCGCCTGGTTAGTGCTAGGAAGACTGCGAATGTCGTGTCAGGTTTCCGCTTAGCTAACCTACCCCCTTTGTCCCCCTAACCCACTTGGTTTTATGGTCGTGGTGATATAGTTGTGGTGGTCAATTTGGCGGTAATTTCTTCTTTTAAAAAAGAAGCAAAACTTTTGGTGGCAACTGGCTCCGCCAGTTGGGTTTGGGAGGGGTGGGGTAGTGACTGTGGGTGGATGTTGTGTCTTCTTGTGAGAAAAAACCAAAATTGGAGTGGCAGTTGGCTCTGCTAACTTCTTTGCTGTTGCAGTTATACCAATTGAAGTATTAGAGCAAATATCTTCAACAAAATGCTTGGCGAAATATATAAATATATATGCCAACCCTAACCCTCATTTACTTGCCCTGTTTTGGCCCCTTCATTTTCCACTTTTTGGCGGTGTTTCTCGCGATTTCTACACTGTGGCATGCTAGATGATGTTTGTGAATACGACTAAAAAGTTTCGGTTGTAATTGCATTGTTGAATGTGTGTACACAGGACCTGAATTGGACAAGACAGAAAGTCACGTGTATCATTTCGCGAACTGATTGAAGCAGCACTAACTCACGTTCGGGTGCACTTTGATCAACTTGATAATTCACAGTGACATTATCTATCGGTAATAATGGGAAAACCCTAACGTACTCCATACACAATTGGCGCAGCCAATGGTCACAAAAGTTTTGTTTCTTTTTCAAAAGAAACCACTAAAAAAAATGTTAGAGAAGATAAATAAATTAGAACTCGGACTCGCCAAGCTCGGCAAGGAACCTTCTGCCGTTGACGACGGAGGTGGTGCCGAGAATGACGCGAATACCAGTGTTGGAGCGATTGAACTCGGTGACGACGCGTGCCTCTTCGTAGGTCGCTCCGCCAACCATGAACACGAGCACATCCTGCGGGACAACGTCGGAACTGGGCCCCTTGACGACAGGATAACGTTCTCGCGATAAACGTCCCTTAGCGAGACTCTGGAGCGTCGCTTCGAGAAGAGGCTTGTGTTGCGTGTAGACGTTGTCGACGCCCCGAATGCCTTTGAGACCTTGTTGGGCCCGCACAAGAAGTGAACCTTGGTTAAACAAATCTTCCTGTGGGAATCGCGCACCGGCAGATGCTGTTGCTTTGATGAGAGCAAGGAGACCGTTTTTGAGACGCTGTGGCGAGACGCCTGCAAGGCCATCATCGGCTCCTAATGCTCCACTGAGATTGTCGATCTGTTGTTGGAGAGTTGCCAGCAACGACTGGGTTGCGTTTTGCGGATTGCGGTTGTATCGCACAGCATACAAACCAACCAACTTGAACTTCGCCATGAGTGGAATGGCGGCACTAACGAGCATTTCCTCGAGCTCGCGAAGCGCCTCACTGTGGTTATCGTTACACGCGAGACTCTGCTCGAGCTCGCTGATGGGGAACCAGTGGTTCTTCTGAGTGATGCGGACAAGCTCGTCGAACAGCCCAACATGTTTCGACACGTTCGACTTGAGTCGCTGGAACATGGGCAGCTCCTCGACGGCGCGTTTGATGTCTTCAACAGTCTCGAGCTTTGCTGTCGACTGGTGTTTTGTGCGCACTTCTGCAACCGCGTCGCGAACAGCAGCACCAATATCGCCGTAGTTTAGGAACATTGTGTCGGCAAAGAACGCGTCCTCGTCAGCCGACAACACAATCTCCTGGAGATCCGCCGAAGCCTCCGAAGTGTGCCTCAGGTCGACGCGATTGTTCTCGATTCCGGCACCAATGAGCTCGTCGACCATTGCCTGGTACGTCCAGTGCGATACGAGAGGCGTCACGGGATCGTTGAGCCTGTCGACGACCAAAATGAGCGGTGGAGTCTCTGGTTGCGGGAATCCGTCGAACACCTGCTGCTGGCGCGACATGGCGGCACTGAACTCGTTGGCGAGCTTTTTCGCGAGGCTGCTGTTGCCCTCGACCCTGATTTGCGGGTTTCGGAACTTGAGACTCAGCGACGCAGCCACCAAACTGTCCACAGACCGGTCAAGACTCGGAACGGACCACTGCGTCAATTCGGAGGCAGACCACACGCTGTGGGGAACGTCAGCACTGAAGAAATCGCGGTTGATTTTGAGCCAGTCCAAAAACATCTCGAGAACGCGCGTCACCGCCTCGTGGTCGTCTGCCTCTGCGAGCCGCTCGAGTTGGCTCTTGCGTGCGAAATTGCTAAATATCACGACGTAGCTGCCGTATCGTGGGTTCCGGAGCTCCTCGACGAGCTGCGCCAGCGACGCCGACGCAGGACGCACAAACGCAACGCAATTGAGGTGGCGCATCTTCTGTCGCGACGGATTGTCGAGCTTGTCGACGAGGAACACGTCGTTCTTCAGCAAAAAGCTCTGCGTCGTCACCAGCGACAGCATTCCCGTCGTCGCTGCATCCAGCAGCAGAATCCGCGGCTTCCCGTCGCTCTCAATCAGTCGCTCGACGTACGTCCGACCAATCTTCGACAGATCCATGGCGTCACGAACCTCCAGTAGCACGGTTTGTAACCAGCGTCACGTGTTTCCTCCTACTTATATTTGAGTGCGGTACAAAACCTACGTGTTTGGTGGTGCCTTTTTTGTGTGTCTTCTTTTTTATGTGACTTCTTTTGAAAAAGAAGCAAAACTTTTGGTGACAATTGAGCAAGCTCAATTGGTTCGGTGGTTGGGGTGCTCTACTTTCGGTGGCACCAAAACAGAACACTACTCGAAAAACAATGCGCTCTGCAGCTCGAGAAAGCACTACCTCTAAATTAATAGGCGGAGTCAATTGTCACAAACGTTTTGCTTCTTTTTCAACAAAAGTCATCACCAGCCACCAATCACCAACCACAATTGGCGAAGCCGATTGCCATCAAAAGTTTTGCTTCTTTTTGAAAAGAAGTCACCACCAACCACCAACCACTAAACAAAATTCACGGAGTCAATTGCCACCAAAAGGTTTGCTTCTTTCTATAGACACCACCACTAAACTATGCAGCGTTGGTCAGCTTACCAAACTATCGCGAAATGAAGGTGCTAGAAGTACCAGGGCTGGGGAGGCATATAAGCGAGGACCATCTCCCGACAAGGTTGGCATGCAATTATCATTCAGGGGCAAGACCACTGAGGTCGTTTTGCCGGCCAATGCCAGCGTAGGCGATCTCCGGAGCGTTGTGTCGGAAAAATTCGCCGTGGTTCCGGGTCAGCAGAAGCTGTTGATGAGTGGCAAAGCAATTGCGCCAGATACACCGGCAGACACGCAATTGCCGCCACGACTGCACAAGGTGATGGTCATTGAGACGTCTTCAGATGTGCAGAAGATTTACCAAGCTGCGAGCGAAAAGGCACGCGACGAACGCGAGATCAGGGCGTCCTACGCGTCGCGAAAAGTCGCTCTCACAAAACTAAAGGAGGAACCACTAGAATACACATTTGAGCGCGTCGAGGCGTTTGCATACGGCGATAGTGCCAAAGCACAAGCGTACCTCGACCGAATACGAGACGACAGAGGCGTCCAGGCACTAATGAAGAAGTACAAGCTCAAGGTGGGACTGCTCACTGAACTTGATCCAACAGCGAACACGCGATCAGTAGCGTGCGGAGCCGGCACAGAGCGAACGCTCGGACTCAACGAGAACGCGGGAATGGTGATCCGCCTGCGGATTCGCACCGACGACTATGGCGGGTTCAGACACTACCGCGACACGAAGATGGTGCTGTGTCACGAACTCGCACACAACACGTTTGGCGAACACGACCAGCGGTTTTGGGACCTGTGCAAGTTGTACGAGCGCGAAATAGAGGCATTGGATCCCTACAAGGGCCGTGGACACCGCCTGGACGGGTACTAAACTGTATTTAGCATAATCTGCATTTCATCAGGGGCAAGGGTAAGGACGACACATCGAGGCGTGACTCAGCCCATAGAACAGGGAGTACCTGGTGTCACGACAGCCCAAGCCCATTGAGCCTTTGGCCGTTCTCCAACTACAGACAGTTTACCGAATTCGCAGAGCGTTGGCAGAGCCGTTGCGATGTCGAACGAGGTAGTCAAGTACAAGTAAGTATCGCCCCCCTTTTTGTCGTCTCCCGCCGTGGGTTTCGTGACCAAAGCAAGTATACTAACCTCAGACTCGTGTTCCTCGGAGACCAGAGCGTCGGCAAGACGTCGCTGCTGTCGCGATTCATGTACGACAGCTTCGACACGCAGTACAAGGCCACCGTGGGCATCGACTTCATGTCGAAGACGATGTATCTTCCTGACAGAACCATTCGACTCCAGTTATGGGATACCGCCGGCCAGGAGCGGTTCCGCACCCTGGTTCCGAGCTACATCCGCGACTGCAACGTTGCCGTCGTGGTCTACGACATCACAGACGCGAAGACCTTCGAGCAAGCAAGCAAATGGATCGACGACGTCCACGCTGAGCGCCAGGGACAGGCCCTGGTGGTTCTTGTTGGCAACAAGAGTGATCTCACCGACAAGCGCGTTGTGACGCAGCAGGAGGGCGAGGACCGCGCCAAGGCTGCTGGTGCAGCGATATACATTGAGACGAGTGCGATGAACGGACACAACGTCAAGCCGCTATTTAAAAAGATCGCCACAGAGCTTGCAGGCATGGACATTCCCCAACAAGCAATGCGGCAATCAGAGCCTGTCGACGTCACCATTGACGAGCCGCAGGAGCAGTCGTCGTGCGCATGTTGATCGCGCCGTAAACGCATCCGACGGCGCCAGGTGGCCCACATGAATATTTTGCATTAGTGTCTAGCTAGTTAAACCACTTTGGCCTCGTGCTTGCCCCATCTCACTACTTTCAAGTGCCACTAGTTGGTTTCGTGGCGCGTAAGACATGTTCTTTGTTGGTGTGTTTTCTTCTTTTGAAAAAGAAGCAAAACTTTGGTTCCAACTGGCTGCGCCAGTTGTTTTTGTAGAGTTAATACTAAATACGACAATAGGGTGGTGGTCTTCTTCGGAGAAGAAGCAAAACTTTGATTCCAACTATTTTTCGTGATTATTCGGCTAGATACGACAACAAGGTAGTTATCTTCTTTTGAAAAGAAGCAACTTTGGTTCCAACTGGCTCCGCCAGTTGTTTCTGGGGACTTAAGACATCTGCAGTGTGATGTTTCTTTAAATAAGAAGCAAATCTTTTGTGGCAACCGACTTTGCCAATTATTTCTGTAAAGTTGAGACATGCTCTTTAATGTGGTGTTTCTTCTTTGGTTCCTTAAGCCAGTTCTTCTAGCGATGTTATAGCACGCTGTGTGTTGTGATAATTCTTCTTCGAAAGGAAAAAAAAAAACTTTTGAATGGCAAAGCCGATTGTTTTTGTGGAGGTAGGACTGGATACCACCAAAAGCTGGTTTGCTTTTGAAATAATTGGGCGAACTGTTGCCGACGGCAGTTATTCTTGTCGAATTGCCGCCAGATCTACCTGCAGCGCAAATGTATTACTTCTGCTCGGTGTCACGGTGGTGTCTCCTCGGTGGGAAAAAGAGCAACTGTATCGTTAGCGGCCTGGTAACAGCAGCATGTTACTTGGATTCAGACGATATCGCCACGGTGGTGTTTTCTCGCCCAAGAGATTCGGGGTCGTCCCTCCTAGTATTTCCCAGCGCCTGCGGTCAATTCTGATATAGCCTGTTGTAGTGTCTTCCAATCCACAGAGACCGGCTCCAAATGTGACTTGGCGCTAACGAGGCCCAGCGGGAGTTTTCTCCCGAGAAGCTCTGACGATGAGAACGACGGAAACTCTGTGGCCTATGTTGACTTCGTCTTGCAACGAAGCGTCTGACGGAAGTTTCCCCTTTGCGATTTGTGCGGCATCGACTTTGTGCTGTTCTAGCGTACACTAGCAGACTTTGAATGCAAACTGGCGTCACCCTGTTGCAACTTGAAAAGGGTTCCTGACGATGGTAGTTCTTCTTTTGAAAAAGAAGCAAAACTTTTGTTGCAACTGCCTACGGCAGTTGATTTTTGGATCATTGCTAGAACAATTGGCGGAGCCAATTGCAACGAAAGTTTTGCTTCTTTTTCAAAAGAAGAACCACAACTACCGAATCAACGAGAAACGTGAGACCAAGTGCTCCTAACACGCGGCCCGTTGCAACCAAAGCCAAAGAGAAAACACCATCGCGAGGAGCCGATTCGAAATATGCGAGGAACAAAGGTACCACAAGCCAACTGGCGCAGCCAGTTGCAACGAAAAGTTTTGCTTCTTTTTCAAAAGAAGTGTCACCACCGCCAGGAGCCTATTCCAAAAAGAACACCCCCGTCAAAGGAATGCGGGGCCAGGAGTCTATTCCAAAAAGAGTACCCCCGGCCAAGGAGTGCGAGATAAATGAAGCAACCCTTGAGCGGCAGTCGGCCTCGCAAATTGTTCTAGGTGCATACAGGGTGTGAACAGGGGCCACCCAAGCTCTGCTTCTTTTTCGAAAGACTAGTCACCATCGCCAAGCACTCGAACGAACCACCGCCAAGAACTCGAAAGAAGGGTAACCATTCCCCCGTCGCCAAGAACGCGACCGAAGAAAGAAAAGTTTGAACCCAATTGCAACCGAGGTTTTTCAGAATTTGAGCTAATTGCTACGATACGGTCTAGAACATTAGGGGTATAGAGGGGACGCAGGTTGCGGAATGCAGGCCGGATTGGGCGCCCCCGCAGACTCGGCTAATTCGTGTTCGTACGAAGGCTTCGTGCGAGGGGCAGTATGGCGGTTGTGGAGTGAGATGGATTTTTTTGGCAGCGAGTTTGCGTTGACGAGGCCGACCGGGCCGATCGGAACGAGAGCTGGATTCGGCAATGATAGCCGTGGGCGCGGTAGGCACAGGATCTGCGTGCGCGCATATGCCATGCACCGCGAGAAAAAAGCTGGTGCGGGCGGGGCAGCCAGGGTGCGCGCAGGCGGGAATTAGGGGCGCCGCGGTGGGACGGCGAACGCCGCGGGGGAACCTTTTTTTTTGGCTGGTTTTTATTATGCTCATGCACGCCGACACGCTGCAGGCGGTGGGCCTCGTGCCTGGCATGTCACGTGGTCGGGGTTAGGTGCGACACCACAGAAGAGAACAAAGGAAAGAAGAGGGGAACCGATCCACGTGACCCCCAGCGCGGCTGGAACGGATACCCGATTCGGGCGGGCGGGTGCGTGGTCCGAGGCGCTGGCGCGGCTTGGTCGCTGGGGGTCGCGGGTGTGGATCCGGTGGAGGTTTGTGTGTTTTTCTGGGGGTGAAAGTCAGTTGGCGATTCTGTGGACCGAAATAAAAAAAAAAAAAAAAAAAAAAAGGTGGGGGAGAACCAGGCCCTCTCAGCAGGCCACCTCACCTCACCCAACTCACCTCAGCCAACTCACCTCAGCCAACTCAGCCGTGCAGAATGCTTTCTAACCTGCAGCCCCGAGTTGGGAACGAAGTCACGATAAAAGGGCACGCGATGGTGCGGGGGCGCGGAGGCCGTGGCCGATTCGCCGCAGACTTGGGGAACGCGCGCGGGAATTGGCGGCGACGGCAAAACCCGGAAATTTTCGGTCGCGGTGTCGCGCCGCCGTCGCTGGGTGGCCACGTGTCTGCGCGGCAGCAGCAGCCGGTTGGAGGTGGATCGGCGATGACCGCTGCAGGGGTGTGCAGGCCAAAGTCGGCACCAGGGGTAGCAGGGGGTGTGTAAGCGATCGGCGCCTGCCCCACTGCAGTTTCGGTGTTTTGTATTTGTGGTTGTGGTGGTTGTTGTGGTGGTGGTTGCGGAAGCAAAATGGTGAAAGCAAATTAGTGGTTGTGGTTATGGTTGTGGGTTATGTGGTCGTGGCCGTGGCTGTGTCCTGTAGTCTTAATTTAGTTAGTCGTCGACTGTGATTGTTGGTCATGGCCGTGGTCACGAACAGGTGCTGGACTCGGCCCTTGCCGCTCCAAGACTAATCTAGAATGTCTGATCGATCCAGTCATGATTGCCGCGTGATCCGTAGAGATGGCGCCAGCGGCCTATTCTTTTTTGTGGTGGTGGTTTGTTCCGCCATTTATTTTCGACTTTGACTTCCCCTTACGGTTGGGTCACCGCCATGGCTGCATCGGCCCCGGCTCCAAACGCACATCTTATCCTATCGGCGTTTTTGGCTTAGTCGGAGCTTTTTTCGCTGTCGTCTCACGATAACCGCATTCGCTGCAGCTGCTCGCACCGGTGACAGATCGGGTTGGGGTGGGTGGTGGTATGCTCGTATTTGCGCTGCGCGGTTTAACGCAGGGTCCGGCGTTTGTGCCTGCCACCACCCGCCACCACTCACCCGCCACGGCCACCACCCATCACCACAACCACCACCGCGACGGTGTTTCATCGCCCAAACAAGTCCCCTGCAGCCGGACTGTGCGAGGCTCTGCGAGGGCAGGGGTAGTCAACGGCCCAAACCTGAGTCAGGGCTAAGCCGATGCGGATCGCCGGGCCTGGCCTCTTGGTCTCAATCGGGTGGTGGCAGTGGTGGTAGCAGTGGTGGTGGTGGTCGTGGTGGTCGAGGTGGTGGCGGTTCTGGCGGTGCCTGGCGGGAGCGACAACGGCCACGGCGGCGGTAACCAGCGAAAATCATCCGACGCGCCCCTGACAACCGCCCTTCGGCGTTCGCCCAGACCCTCGCCCTGCTGCCACGCGCAAACCCGTGCCCTGAGTCCTTCCTGCATGGCCGCCTGCACCCATGGCTGCACCCATGGCTGCACTCCGACAGGGGTTTAAGACTAAGGTTAGGGTCCAACCCATGCCCCCTAGCGAGCCCTGGCTGGAACCGCGATTTGACTAAGGTGTACATATAGGCGGGCAACCACCCCGAATGGCCATATCTGGCCGGATAGGTTGGGGTGGAAGTTTCGAACCAGCTGTGTCCCTCGTTAGCAGCGCTTCCGCAATTACCATGAACGTGCCCGACGCCGCGCCCGTCTCGCCGCCGGTCACCACCACGACCACCACCACCACTGGTACCACCACCACTACCACTGGCACTACCACTGGTACTACCACTGGTACTACCACTGGAACCACAACCATTGGTGCTACTGGAACCAATACCACTAGCGAAACCGGTACAAACACCGAATCTGGTGATCTCACTGCCGCCGACAACAAAGGAAACTACCCTCCGACCCCGCCGGAACCGGCGTCGCCGAGCCAGGTGCTCACGGCGAAAACCGACTCCGACGGCAGTCTCGGCGGCATGCTCATGCGCAAAGTGCCGTGCGGAGCGAAAATGTTCCGCTGCACCGGCTTCGGGTCGTGCAACATGAGCTTCTCGCGGTCGGAGCACCTCGCGCGACACATCCGCAAGCACACGGGCGAGCGGCCGTTCCACTGCGAGTGCGGCCGGGCGTTTTCGCGGCTCGACAACCTCCGCCAGCACATCTACACCGTGCACGCCAACGACCCGCTGAGCTACCGCGCGATCAAGAACCACCACACGCAAACCCAACAACAAAAACGGCGCAAGTCCGACCCGCGCAGGCCGTCGGGCGACCTCCAGCCGCTGGCGCCGTTCCATTTCCAGGCCGCCGCCGCCGCCGCCGCCGCCGGCCGCGCCCAGTTAGTGCAATTGGACCGTGGCCTGCCGGCAAACCACCCGGCGACCCTTCCTGCCGGCGCCGCGGGCGGCTCCGGTCTCGCAGCGGGTCCCCAGCCGGTGCCCATGCTCCCGTACCTCGTCCAGGGCGCGCCAGAGTACCCCGTCTACTGCGTCGCACCGGCCGGAGCGCAGTTTGTCGCTCCACTCGCCCAGGCGCCGCTTCCGCCGGCCGTCGCGCAGCCCGTGGCCCCGCAGATGCCGCCGGCACCGCTGCCCAGCACGCAATTGCCGTCGCAAATGCCCTCGCAAATGCCCTCGCAGCAGCTGCCAGCCGTCGCGCCCGTTGCGCAAATGCCCCCACACATGCCCCCGCAGATCCACATCCCCCACAATGTCTACCCGGTTCAGTATGCGTATCCGAACGTGCCCCCGGTCATGGTCTCGAGCCAGAGCTACCTCCCGGCCACGCCGGTGTCGCCCGTGTCGTCGCTGCCGCGGTCGTCGCTGTCGGTGCAAACCGCCACGCCCGCCCAGAGCGAGACCCCGACGCCGCCGTCGCCGTACCCGCCGAAACCCACGCCCGCCGGAACCCAGACGCGCTCGTGGCTGCACTCCGTCCTCAACAACGGCGACCAGCGCTCCGAGTCTGTATGTTAGCTACTGTAGTGTATTCTTCTCCTCTTTCTGTTCCTTGGTACGTCGTTCTTATTCGGTATGTTCTTTTGAAAAAGAACCAAAACTTTGGTTTCAATTGGCGGAGCCAATTGATTTACTTTTGTTCGGTGTGTTCTTTTGAAAAAGAACCAAAACTTTTGGTTCTAATTTTGATTTACTTTTGTTTGGTGTGTTCTTTTGAAAAAGAACCAAAACTTTTGGTTCCAATTGGCTTCGCCAATTGATCTAGACCAGATCCTAAGCATTCCTAACTACTACCTCTAAACAAAGTTCTTGGGCAGACGACTAAATTGATTCAGGGCCCGCGACCCAACTGGCGATAGCCAGTTGCCACAAAAAGTTTTGCTTCTTTTCCAAAAGAAGCCATGTGCTTCTACGTATAAATCAAAACCATCACTAGGACCCAACTGGCGATAGCCAGTTGCCACAAAAAATTTTGCTTCTTTTTCAAAAGAAGCCATGTGCTTCTACGTATAAATCAAAACCATCACTAGAACCCAATTGGCGGTAGCCAATTGCCACAAAAGTTTTGCTTCTTTTTCAAAAGAAGTCACATGCTACCACGTACAATTCCGTTTTTAGAACCGTCACTAGACGGGAATTAGCACAAAAGTATTATTTTTATGTACGACTGGAGACATGGCCCAATTGGCACGAAAGAGGGTCCTTGCTATTCAAGTTCGAACGAAGCCTAAATCGAGTGAGCCCCTCCAGAACAGGGGTCGGGGCAACTACAGGGGGGACATGCCACCAAAATAAACCGGCACCCGATGCGTCGATCCCTAGGCCCGATGGCCAGCTGTCATGCCGGTGTCACGCCGTGTACGGCTCGTGACGTCAGCGCGCGCATTGGTGAGCGCATGGTGCGACGGATTTCTAAATATACGCTGCGAGCCGCGCCGTATTGTGCGACCAACGGCGCGCGCGCCCTGGCGAGAGCTGTGAGGCCCAAAACGGTGGTGGTGGTGTGGGAGCCCCGCGGCGGTGCTGCGATATCGCTGCTCCCCCATGCTCTCGCGCGCGCGAATGGCGATGGGCCCAAATTTGGCGGACCTGAAAACCCGGGCCAAAACATGCCGGATGGGGAACACTGGGCCTGAAAATGCCATGGGTCGCCAGGGGCCGGGCATGGGTCGTTTAGCCGGCTCCCATGGCCCAGTGCAGGGGCCGGCTGCAGGAGCGGCTGCCCAACGAAAAAAAAGTAAAAAAAAAAGGGCCCAGATCGTGAGCGATATTTTCTCGCGGCGATCCCTGATCAGGGCTAGGGCCGCATAGGGACGAAGGCTGTCACCCCTGCCCCCCCTGGCCGGGCCGTCCCTCGCCAGTCCCTCGCCATGCCCGGCCATGGCCCCGTTGATTGGGCGTGGCCAGACAGGCGCGCACATCACGGCCCCGCGGCGAACTCGGTTCCCGCCAGCGAACGCGCGTCGACGATAAGCCTGCCATCGGCGTCACCGCCCTCGCCCGCGCCCTAACCCCGATCGTCCGCCGCCGTCGGGAACCACGAATGCGGTCGACGAGGTCTGCGCGCGATAAGCGTGGCCGGCGGCGCCCTTGCGAGCACGCGTACCTTTTTTAGGGCTCGTGGGTCCGCGCGTGCTCGTATAGTGGAAATGCGCGCATGCAAGGCCTGGGCGGGATAATAATCTCTCTTCTTGCTGCACCGTCCTGTGACCGCGAATGGACCCCAGGTTGGGGCAGTGGGCAGCGCGGAAACTTCCGACGCCCAAGCGCACAACTTCTGGTTTAGGTGCAAGCGCATATCGCCCACTTCCTGCCCCCCACTCTCAAACGCACAACCCACCTCCCAACCCAAATCCAGATCCCACCTGTCACTGAGGTGTCACTTGAGCGATTTTTTGGTTCCTTCTGTGGTGGCTTCTTCTGTGGTGGCTTTTTTTTTTTTTTGGTGGCTTCTTTTGGAAAAGAAGCAAAACTTTTGTAGCGATTTTTTGGTGGCTTCTTTTGAAAAAGAAGCAAAACTTTTGTAGCAATTGGCTTCGCCAATTGATTTAGAGGTCTACGATTCAAATGGCGGAGCCAATTGGAACCAAAGCACTGGTTCTTTCTCAATAACACCACCTAAAAAAGTACTATTTAAACAAAAACTGCGAGCTTGCAAATTTTCTGTGGTAATTGGCTCCGCCATTGAAACTAGAGGTCTGCGACTTAATTGGCGAAGCCAATTGGAACCAAAGTTTTGGTTATTTTTCAAAAGAACACCTCCTAAGGAGCTACTAATTACACCACAAATTTCTTAAAAAGAACAAAACTTTCCTAGCAACTGGGTCCGCGAATTATACTACTGCGACTCAATTGGCGGAGCCAATTGGAACCAAAGTTTTGGTTCTTTTTCAAAAGAACACCTCCTAATGAACTATTAATTATAGATTAAAAAAATTCATTGAAAAAGAACATATACAGAGACACAATTGTAGCCAAAAGACTTACAAGAAACAGACATTAAAAATGGGAACGGTGACCAGGGAAGACCGTACAGAGGTAAACGCATAACCCCGCGAAACCAACGGACCCACTGGTCGGACCGATTAGTCATGCGCTTATCTGAGCAGAAAATCCGTGCATGCGCAGACGCCTTCTAGCAGCTCCCACATCAGCCCAGGGTTGGCGAAAGATAACCTTCCCCGTAACCAACCACCTACTTCACCCCCCATTGGCACCGCACCGTTGACGTGCCAATTGAGCACAAAATCATGAGCTTCTACCCTACCATACCCGACGCCTCGGCAGACGCAAGCGCCTACTACGCCATGGTCGCTGGCGTCGCCTCCACAGCCGCCGGATCCGCCCCCGCAGATTCGGGCTCCAACTCGAGCGCAAGCAGGCCGAGCTCGACGTCCCCGTCGTTCCCGAGCCCGTACCAGTCGCTCTACAAGTACCGCAGCCCCGACGCCGGCAGGGGCTTCGATCCCGACGACGACACAGAGTTCTGCCCCGCCCTCAAGCCGTACAGCCGCGACGTTGCCGCTGTGCTGCCGACGTCGCCGCCAGCGGTTGCAGCAGCATCGCGACAGTCGCCGAACCGCGGTCCGGATACCCCTGCACCCGCCCGGACCCGCAAGGCAATTGACATCATTGATCCCATCACCGGCATGCGGGTGCGCTAAACAGGACAGTGCTGGACCGCTGTCCGCCGTATTTATTCTTATGCAGAGTCGTAGACAAATGAACACTTTTTATTCTTCCCAATTCTTGTTGGTTGTGCTGTCTTTTTGCTGTGGTTCTTCTTTTGAAAAAGAAGCAAAACTTAGGTCCCAATTGGCTCCGCCAATTGATCTTTCAGGGTTCGGCCTAGATCCTAATGGCTCTTGCTTTGCATTTATATCTCTGTCTTTTGATTCTTTTGGTGCTGCGACGTATTTTTGCCGTGTTTCTTCTTTTGAAAAAGAAGCAAAACTTTGGTCCCAATTGGCTCCGCCTATTGATCTTTCTGGGTTCTGTCTAGATCCTGATGGCTTCTGTTTTGCATTAATTTCTCTGTATTTTCATCTTGTTTGTGCTGCGACATGTTTTCGTTGTGATTCTTCTTTTGAAAAAGAAGCAAAACTTCTGTCCCAATTGGCTCCGCCAATTGATCTTTCTGGTCTCTATTCAACTTGGTGAGACCTCTTTGGCCGTTCCCCTCACTGTCTAGGTTGGTACTGGTTCTGGCATCTTTCTAGCCACACGGCTCTTCTTTCGGAAAAGTACCACATTTTGTGTGTATACTGGGCAAGCTCAGTTGTGTCGCTGTAACTATGCGATTTGACTCTCCTAGTGACTCCTGAATACAATTGGCTTCGCCAATTGGAGCCAAAGTTTTGGTTCTTTTTCAAAAGAACCTTCTTTGGGAAACGAACACAGCCTGAGCAAGAACTCATTTTGGATAAATGCTCCCACAACAAGAACATAAAACTTGTAGTGATTAAGTTTCGTCGACGTTTGAGTCTGTTCTAGTAGTGCTTTTGGGTGGACAGCCAAACACAAAAGGTCTGTTCACAAGAGGATACCACACATCACAACAATAACAGATAGTTTAAAACAAGAAACAATTGGCGTAGCCAATTGGCACAAAAGTTTTGCTTCTTTTTCAAAAGAAGAACACCATAAAACTAGAGGTCAGTTTCGAGAACCACTTATAGTGGGCAAGGGCGAGACATGTCAGCGAATCCCAGGCACGCGGCTACCACGAAATGGGGCTCCAGGCCAAGTGGGTTTATGGAGACTCTTTTGCGGCCGGAACGCTTAATGAGATCCCTTACAAGGTGTTTGTGGTCCGCTCGAACTTTGAGCCGAGCGACGGTGCGTCTGCAGCCCCTGCGACGAATGCCACGAATGCGACATCCGCGACGAATGCGAGTGCCAGTGATTGGAGTGCCGACGACGTGCTTTTGCGCGCCGAGGCGGCGATGCTGAGCGAGAATGAGCCCGTGTGTTTTTTCCACGGCGAGTTGTGGACGTTTTCGCTCGGAAGCGCTCCACCGCCAGACCCGCCAGAATCCTTGGCCAGATGCCTGACGGCAGTGGCCCAGGGCGTTTTGCTGCCGCCGTTTACACCGGATAACACGTCGACGCGGTACCTACCTGTTTTGGCGGCGCTGGAATCGCTGTGTTGGGCGCGTCTACTCAGACATGGCCATCGCCAGTTTCTGCCGTTTGGGAGAGCAGTGCTGGGGATCCCGAACGGGAGCGTCGTGCGCGTTGAACCGTCCCTGTCGCCCGAGGGTGACCTCAGGTTCCGCATTGTGTCGTCGCGGGCGCGTCTCGAGCGTTTGAGTACCACGACGAAAACGCTTCCCAATCGCGTGTGGGTGCTTCCGCAGGGCAGACCGGCAAAAGTGGTGAGCGATCGCGCAGAACCGCCGTGTCCGCCTCTTGCCCGAGCTTTCCACGCGTTTGTTTCGTCCCTCATGCTGTTCCCGATCCCATTGAGGGCCCTCGAGGACTGCATGTGGCTCGATCTGTCTCTCGAAGGAGAACTCGTGCGATGGCCAATGCCGCTGGTGGTGTCTGCACCATCAAACGACGCGTTTGGAACCGCGTTCGACCGGTCACTAGCCGCCCTCGAGACGCAACTCAGACTTCACCTCCCGGCAGAAGAAGACGACACTGTAAATACCGAACCAAGTGTCGATGCAGCTGCTGCGTCTGCGGCAGCTGCAGCAGTGTCGCAACCACCTTCTCAGCCCCACCAGGCGCCTCCAGAAGCAGCACGACTCCTCCAGACAATCCATCCACCTCCCGCTCCTCCCCCCAGTCCAAGTCCTGCAACATTAGGATTTAGTCGCCATCTCCAGACCCACCAGCCTCATCCTCCATCAAGTAGATCTGAGGAGGGCGTTTACCCGACTCCCGTGTACCACTCGCCTCTGCAGGGATCCACTCCTGCTGTCGGCGAAACTCCGGGTACAGGCGAGTTCTACGAGGGTGAGTGGGGCGACGAGGTTACAAACGCCGATTTTAACTTCTTTGATGAACCTGACACGCCGCTGCCACCGCCAAAAGAAGAGTCCGAACCCGAAGTGGTCGAGGTTGAGCCTGAAGCAGAAAAAGTGGAGTCACCACCAAAGGAGTCTCCGTCCCTACCCAACTCGCCAGATGTAATGGAGACTGATTCTGCAGCGTTTGCGCAGCTCGTGTTCAAGGGCCACAATTTCAGTGGTCTCGACTCCAAGTACAGTGCTGGAGGCGTCTACTTTTATCCTGCTCACGACTCTACTGAGTCGCCTGAACTGAGTTCCCACGACAAGAGCGACGTTGACTCGAACGACGACTCAGACATGGAGATGGATGTTCCCGAGACGTTTGGCGACTCATCGCCGTACGTTGACGTCATGAATGCCGACTCGGAAATGCTCGACGGCGACTGGGACGACGGCGACTGGCACGGGTTCAAGGAACGACGACAGACGCAGGACGACACCGAGAGTTTTGTTGGTGGCTGGACGGCGGCATTGTCGCCGTCGACACACGAACCGGCTGCAATGCCGGCTCTCGACGCAGTTTCGAACGAGAACTTGCAGCTTTTGAGCGCCCAAATCGTCTGGGATGGCGGTATGTTAAGCGAATTGTATAGTTCGCCGTTCCTTGACGGACCTGATCTTGCTGGCGACAGCGTGGTTGTGCAGTGTCTCCGATCGGTGTTCCCTGCTCTCCGGAACTTGTCCGTCGCAGACTTGCGAAGTACTGCCACAGCAGGTCCCACACAACCTGCGTCTGGAACCACGTCCAACATGGCTTCTCCCGCAATGGCATCGATGATTTCGCGACCCCCAACGCCGTCTGGCGCGCGTCGCTCGCCGTCAGAACCACAGCTACTGTTCAAATCCCAGCACTCGCCACAACCACACATTGTGATTCGACAACAACAGCAACAACAACTAAAATTACATCCCCCAGAGTCGGAACCAGAACAAGAACCCAAAGACGACGAGAAGCCAGAAAGCACTGATGCGTCTCCGGCGCCACCCCCACCTCAGCAACAGCAGCCTCCGCAAAAGGACGACGACTTTGCGCTCCTGAGTCCTCCACTGTACAGTTTTGGGCGTGGGGATCGCCATCTAAAGGCACGAGCAGCTGCCCTGCGGTTCTGGAGACCCCTCGACCTGAAACCAGTTGGTCCTCCGCGAGACTTGGTGTTGATCATGATTGTTCTTGCCCACTCGAATACCGACGCACGCACGCGAATGGTTCTCCAGAACCTGCAGCAGATTTACGAGGGCTGTGGACTCGGTAAGCTGCACCTGCCAACATTTGGCGATGTTGACCGTGGTCTGTACATGGTCCAGGCTGATCTGGCTCACACGTCACAGGAGTCGATTGGCGATGTGTTCGAGATTGCGTGTGCGCAGATCAAGCGCCAGTTGCTCGCAGCTGTGTCCGCTGGCGATCCGGATGTCACCACCGACAGCAAGCTCTGTGTGATCATGGCGTGGCCACAGGGTCTTGGCCAGCTGGCGTCGCCTCTGCCGCTCGCACGCGGGTTCCAGGCCATTCGTTCTGCGTTCCCGAACGCGAGATGGATGCTTGCGCCGCTCCAGTTGATCAAGGCTACCGATGTGATTCTGTCTCAGTTCCGGCAGGCGCGGTTTGCGCTGTTGATGTACGACCGGTGGGTCCCGCGAACGACGGTGCAGCCACGTTCGACGTCGCCAACTCTTCCAGCGGTTGTTCTCGCACATCTCGCGTCACAATCGATCCAGTTGCGGTACTCTGCAAAGTCTCTTCCGCGTGTTCTCGACGACGAGCTTGTTCTGCACGTCGCGTACGCCGTCTCCGTCGACCGGAGATGGGTTTCTGTCGCATGGACAGACCAGTGGGCACGCACAACCAAAGTGGCCGTACTCAGACTCGCCGGATCGACCGCGAATCCGTCCCTAACCCGCGCCACGTCCCCTGCCGCCAGTGGTCCCACCAACAACGAAACCGAAACCACGACAAATGCGCCGGGAACCACAGGGTCAGACAATGACAAGAGCGACGGAAGCACTCTGCGAGCTCTTCATCGCGTGCTTGGCGATATCTGGTCGAGGACCGCCCAGATGTGCACTGCTCTCGGAAGTGACCGCCATCGCCGCGTGTCCATTGTCAAGTGCGGACGGCTGGATCCGAAAGAACTCGCGATTTGGCAGCGTCTCCCTGGCGTCAAACCGGGCGAAATTGCCGTTTTCTATTTGGCGCACCCGCGTGGTCTGCAGTCATCGTCGGTGGTGAACCCACTGTTCGAGCCTGCTCTCGCAGAACGCACCAACACCCAGTCGCCACAAACTCCTCATACTCCTCAAAAGGACGATAGTGTTGCCGTCAGTGTACGCGACGAAACCCATGGTCTCGCCTACCACAACAAAGTCGTATGTGTTGGAGCAGGGTCTCCGGCCCAGGCAACTGGCTTCCTCGTGATGCCATCGCCAGACGGCTACATCCAACTCGAGGTTTCACTCGCACACACTGCCGAACCGCAGCCAAAACGCGTCGTGAGCCGGACTCTTGGCCAATACCGTCGACTCGCGACCCACGCCGAAGTCATGGGCGTCACAGCCGAGTCAACAATCATGCCATGGCACGTGGCCGCCGTGAACAAACTCACGGCATTCTTGGCTACAACTGCAATTGGTTAATTAATTTATTCTGCATCTAATTTTTTTTTTTCTTTTTGGTGTGTCCCCTATATAGCTGTCATATTGTGTTGGCAGTTGACGTGTTCTGTAGTCTTGCTGTGATTATCATTCGATGTTGTTTTGTTTATTTGGTCGTTTTTTTTTTTAAAAAAGAAGCAAAACAATTGTACCAATTGGCTACACCAATTGTAGTGGGTTCAATTTCGACTGCACATGAACCAAAACTGTGCAACGATATCCACACCGAGTGTCGCAGTAATGGCCTCCATTTTGCGAGGCCAATTGCTACAAAAGTTCTGTTCGTTTTCAAAGGAAGGACACAAGCAAAGAAATACTAAATATTTGTGGTGATTGCTAGGGCCAATAATAATCTACGTCCACTAGTTGTGAGAGACCATACTTGTGTAACTAAGATATAGCTCTAGACTAGGATTCCACAATTGGCGGAGCCAATTGCCACAAAAGTTTTGCTTCTTTTTCAAAAGAAGAACACAAAAAAAAAACCAGGAAATTGCCAACGTGCCTATATCGACATAAACAGACAACACCATGACTCAGCACAGTTCGATAAACAAAATGCACACAGTAGAGGAAGGGATTGTGGGTAGTTTTGCCAACATTGTGGTGGAGTCCAACGGCGAGTTCAGGCCTGAATTCTGTGCCGAAAACTTTGCTGGAATCACGAGTGAGTCCGCCATCGAGCTCCTCGAGACCCGCGGTGCTGAGGACGCGACATACATCAATCTCGATCTCGAAACGCGCCTGTGGTCGCTCGTAGAGACGGTGTACAGCGTGCGACAACACAAGGGATCGACAAAAGAGCTGGTTCATGCCACCCTCGACTGGCTGCGGGAGGGAGTGCGTCCCCCACCACGACCACCACTCCACTCCATCAAATGGATGTACACCAAAAAGCATGTGCAGTCGCTGAACGGACCAAAACTCAATCCAAACAACTCGACAGTGTCGCTTCTCGTGACGGAGCTCGATGCAGATGCGCCACTACGTGAAAATCGCGGAGTGTCCAACGAAGACGCTGAGGCGGATGCGACGTTTTTCCAGTACGTTTTCGAACTCGTGCGCTCTGGAAAGCTCGCTGAAGCCTCAAAGGTGTGTGCAGAAACCAACAACTGGCAGCTCAAGGTCGCCATAGATGCTGCTATGAACGACAACCAGTCGCCAACTGTCTCTTCGCTGGTTCGAAGAGCATATGCGGCTGTTGCGAAGTCCACTGGTCTTGGAAAGTACGAGAGAGGCATCTACGGACTGCTGGGTGGAGATATAGACACCGTGCTACCCCTCAGTACGGACTGGGAGACGCATTTGCTGGCGTGTGTCAACTCCCTCGCAGTGGGACTGGATGTTGTGCCTCCGTCACCAAAATCGCCGACATGTCGCGATTTGCTCGAACCTCCACGCAGCGTGAGGTCGATTTCAGAGGCTCTCCAGCTCACCAGCGAGTCTGCAAACCACAAAATTGCTGCTCAGGCGCAGGAACTGCACCGTCGCGTGATGCGCGCAGTCCTTCTTGGCACCGCAGACGAATTCATCACCGAACTGGCCGCACAAACCGAAAATGACATCGTGTCTGATGCATCCACGATTGTTCTGCTCGACAATCCGTGGCTGGTCCGCATTCTTCTACACATGCAACTTCTTTTCGGAGGAGAACCCACGCCGGCGTTGGTGATTCTCATGCGTATCTACATCGACTACCTTGACGTTAAAGGGTTGACTGAGTACTTCCCGTGCTACATTTCCTTGCTCCCGCCTGAGGCTCAGCTCCTCGCATATCCGCCGGTTCTGGCGAAGATATCCGACTCGGAATCGAGGCAACAGCAGCTTGATCTCATCAAACTTCGCGGACGTGGATGCATCAACATTCGCGATAATGTTGTTGACGCTATTCGACTCGTTGTACGCAACACTGCACTACCTCCTCATCTACCAGCTGGAGCCACGATTGGACCAACTCTTGCCGACACTTCTAAGGTCACGTCTGACGACGAGCGACTAGTCGACTCCCTCGACTGGCTGATCCAGGCGCATCTGTGGGAAGATGCTGTCAATGCTCTCATCGACCTGAGTAAAGAGTACCTACTTGGGGGCCGTCCCTTGGTGGGGATGGCAATTGCGTCGCAGTTGCAGCGAGCAGTGGTGGCCACACGCGAAAAGGATATCCGTGAGACCAACACGCGCGAGAACGACATTGCGTACGAGTTTGTGCAGCTCGCCACTGCTCTCCGACATATTCAGGCGTGGGACAACTTGGAGCATGGGGACGACAGACGCGCACGCGAGACAGAGCACATTGGCACGATTCTCGAGGCAGTGCGACCGGCACTCGGGTTCATGGCGCAATTCAGCGACGACGACGAACTTGCCCAGTTGCGCCAAATGTACGTGCCATTTGTCGTGTTCGAGCTGTTACGCGTGCTTAGCGAGGCGCGTAAGGCCAACAAGCACTACTTGAGTACTGCTCTCGATCTTGCACCGCTAATTGCCGACGAGGATCTTGGAATCTACCAATTGTTCGAGACCACTAGCCAACTTCCTCGCCTTTTCGACACCTTTGCCAGCCTCTGGGTCGACACTCTGTAGTGCGTTTAATATTTAGTATGACTTATGCGTTTGATACGAACTCTCATCCCAGCTTACCCAGGGCAGCGGCCATCATCTCCACTAGCACACCATACTACCATACTCCACATATCACCAGAATGAGCTTGGTGGAGGCTCGTGAACAGGGCCTGCCTGCCGGCGAGCCAATCTACGAGAAGCTCGTACACGCAGATACGAAGCGTAGTGAAAAGGACCAGCAGACGCAGGAGGCCGCATTTCTCGAGTTGGGGGCGTACTATCGCGATAGCGCTCAGATCGACAAGCTTGCCGCCCTGGTGGCGACAGCCCGCGAGGTGACGAACCACTACGCGAAATCTAAGACGGCAAAGATTCTCAGGGCGCTCATCGACTACATGCCCAAGGTCCCCAACACCGTCGACAAGCAAATATCCGTTATTCGGGACTGCATCGACTGGGCGGTGGCGGAGAACCGCAGTTTCCTCCGGCAAAGTCTCCAGGTGCGTCTTGTGGCACTCTACTACCAGCAGAAGAGCTATCCTGCCGCCATCGAGCTCATTGGCCAGCTGCTCAAGGAGCTCAAGCGTCTCGACGACAAGATGATGCTCGTGGAGGTCCAGTTGCTCGAGTCTCGTGTCTACCACGCGCTCCGTAACCTGCCCAAGGCGCGTGCAAGCCTCACAAGTGCGCGTACTAGCGCAAACTCCGTGTACACGCCCACTCTCATGCAGGCACAGCTCGACCAGCAGAGTGGTGTTCTCCAGGCGGAGGACGGCGACTACAAGACGAGTTTCTCGTACTTTTACGAGGCCTTCGACGGATACGCGTCTATCAACGATGCCACCGCCGTGTCGAGCCTGAAGTACTTGCTGCTGGTGAAGATCATGCTCAATTTGACTGCTGATGTCGAGCAGTTGCTCACGAACAAGACGGTTCAGCAGTACCAGGGACGCGAAATCGACGCCATGAAGGCAATGGCTCGCGCCAATGACCAGCGCTCCCTCAAAGAGTTCGAGGCTGTGCTCAAACAGTTCCCGAACGAGCTCGCTGCCGATCCGTTTATCCGCTCGCACTTTACGGCGTTGTACGACAAGCTGTTCCAGGAGAATCTTGTCAAGCTCATCGAGCCCTACTCGTGCGTCGAGATCTCGCATTTGGCGCTGCTACTCGAGCTTGACGCGCAGCAGATCGAGGCAAAACTCAGCCAGATGATTCTCGACAAGGTTATCTCTGGTGTGCTCGACCAGGGCAATGGCTGGCTCTATGTCCTGGAGACGCCCAAGGCAGACGAAACTTACACGTCTGCACTGGAGACGATGAAGCACATGTCGAGCGTGGTCGACATTCTCTACGAAAAGGCCGCGGCCATTAACTAGTCTTATAATTCTGCATTTTTATTGTTTTTGCTTCTTTTTTTCGAGGAATCAATTCACGGCTAGCTTCCCAGGCAAAGAAGTGAAACCATGGTGTGAAGTGGAATAGTAGTTACCAAACTTTTGATAAGTGAGACCGTAGCCACCCGACATTTGAGACGTAAGAAGAAATTAATATCTCGGTCGCGTGATCGTACAAACCATCACGACGGACGCTACTGATATTATGTTTTAAAACACCACTGGTAAAAGCTGCGTAAGGTTCTATTCTTTTCTCGATAATATCGAGCTAACCTGTCCGTATAAATTCGTGCCAATATGATCTACTGAATATGGTCAGAATGAGCGCGATATTCGACAAGAAGGTTAGAGGCCAGGAACGGCGGCTCTACGAGGAAAATAAACTGATCATTGTAAACGACTGGCTCAATGAGGCTGCTGGCGGAGTCTGCATGACGGATGCAGCACTACTGTATAGCATCCTCGAAATCACGAAACCCTCGCCTGTTCGCTCCATGGATGCAAGCATCTTCAGATGGCGCATAGCTGCCCACTTGGTCGACGCTTTACGGTGCAAGTTCACCGGGGCTGAATTCGAGATCAAGCTCGACTCACAATTTTATCGCCCCTTTGGCGATAAAGAGGCCATGTCAGAGAGATTCCACGACATACGCAGTCGTGTCGCACAGGCTATGGAAGTCTACGACGAGGCTGGCATCACCAAACGCAATAGCGAGGGCAAGCTTGATCTCATAGTTCCTGATTCAGCCTGGTATGAACTACAGCAACTTTACACGCTCGATGAAGAGATGTACGTTGATGGTGCAGTCGCGAATCCCTCGCCTAAGTTATTTGCCGTTGCGGCTGCATGGTTTCCGCTTGTGATCAACGAATGGTGGCTGTCTTGTTTCCTTAGCGACTGGGCTCTGTTCGTAACCACGGTGTATGTACTGACTGCGCCTTTCGCGGGTATGTACAGCAACGGTGCACACAAACTCCAAGAGCGGCTCTGCATCATTTACGAGCTATCTAAGGGTAGTCGTGTTGGACTGGCCCGCCTGCTTCGGAATCTCACAACAACTAATTACTTTCGCCTCACGAGTGATGCTCATATGCGGAGGTATCTATTGCAGTTCGAGAAATTGCTTTTCAACTGGTCGCTTGGCGAAAAAGAATTATTGCGAAAGTGGAAAGCGAAGGGATGGAGCAATACGCGTGCAGAGATAGAACTGGCGAAGGAGTACGACTATCGCGTGCAGTGCGATCTAGTTGCATCGTGGATCATGGATCCCACTGCACCTTCTGAGCCCCCAACAAGATTATCTTCGGTGAATGCGCTGTTTAACAAAGAATGTGACTTTCGTCAAGACGACTTTTTCGCATGGATTAAAATGGACCGCAAAAAGTTCGACATCCTATGCAGACGCGAGGTTGTGAGCACAGATTACCCCTGCCGGCCACCTATTCAGCTCATGCTACTAGCTGGAGTGCTTCCATTTCAAATGGTTAACTTATGTGACTTGGCCCTTATTAAAATGCATAGGCACCTGTTCGAGTAGTGTAGGCACCTGTGCAAGTAAAACGAGCTAGAATACAAAATGAAAAGACAATTGGTGCATCTATTTACAATTACACCAAAAAGTTTCAGGAAACCTCATCTACAGCTATCGCCGGACAGCTGACACAGCATCACCAAACACGGGTGTTTGACAACAATAACACTCCTAAAAAAATGGACGCTGGCCCCCAGTGGACTGCGCCCGCGCGGAGGTATGTGCCGTCGCATTTGAAGCCGGGAACATCGCGAAGTTCGTTCGCGAAGCCATTCGAGGCTCCTGGCGGCGCTGCTGTCGTACCGGTCCAGCCATCGGTGTTTGGCACCAAGGGCCACCATTCAGCAACTGCAAAGTCGAGCTCGAGTGCGACGTCGGGATCTTTTGCGCGCGATGGTGCGCCCGTTGACGACGAACTGCCGCCTACTCAAAGCATAAAAATCAACCGTGGTGGTGCTGGCTCGCTGCGCATGGACACGCACGCCTCGGTGAATCCGAGACCTAATAATGGCATTAGCACGAGTACGCCTCCGTCGACGCCCCAACGACAAAAACTGGGTGATCTCTCTCAAGGACACAGCGTTGTGGTGTTCGGGTTCCCACCTGGAACAACTCAGGCGGTTATCCAGCACTTTGCGAGGTTTGGCGAGATTGTCGATAATGTGCCGCACACTGGCAGCAGCCCAGGCGCTTCTGCCAACTCCACAAGTGTCGGAAACACGACGCGTCGACCTGCGTCTATCGAATGTGGTCGTAACTGGCTTCGCATCGCATACACAGACCGCGCAGGAGCCCAACGCGCACTTGCCGAAAACGGCCGCGTGATGCCTGGCCAGTTTGTGATCGGATGTGTTCCAATGGAGTCTGCCGAAGCTGGACTTCTCCAGCCCAGTGAGACAAACTCACTTCTTGCCGACGAGAGCGAGTCAAGCATTCTCCCTGATCTGTCTGCTCTTGACGACTTGTCGGCGCCTCCACAGGTCTCAGACAACAAAAGCGAGCATAATGTTCCAGGAAGGATATCCATTCGTCCTCCCGCGAGCTCGCTGTTCAAGCCTACGCGTCCAGTGGCAGCGCAGAGACCGGCCACAGTGTCTGTTCCAGAACCCGTGCGAGAAAAACCCAAGTCCTGGCTTGGATGGGCGTCACAAAAGGCGCGTGAAACCGTCTTTGGCTGGGACGATTTATAGTTTAATCGGCCATAGTTAGCATTCCTTCGTTTAGGTGACTTTTACTTTGAGAGACTTTTTTTGAGAGTTTTGTACCAATTGGCTGGCACCAATTGAGTGTCTGCATCTTGGATTATAATAGGCGTCAGAGATTTACCACTGGTTGTTAAAAGAACAGATCAAGAACTCTAGCTTGGAGACACTTTTTGACAAAGATGCAAAGCTTATGTGCCAAATGAGTCTCCTAATCTCGGAATATAATCGGCGTCAGCCTATTACCACAAAAGTTTTGGTTATTTTTCAAAAGAACAAGTCAAGAACTTTAAGAATATAACTGGAATGTCTAATTTAGCTACGATTAAGCTTGGATAAAGGGCGTCGAGGACTGCCTCCAGGACTTGGAGCGCGTACTGGTCGCAGAATAGGTTGCCGCAACGGTGTCACCGACATGGAAAGCCGTGATCTTTGACGCTCAGAGCGTGCATCGCGAGGAGTGAACTCTCTACGAGGTGTGGATGCGTATGCACGTGTTTCTGTCGAATCAACAGCCACGTCCCGCATGGCTCTGCTCGACACGGGTCGCACGTATTTCGTGGTGTACTCGTCGAGGACCTGAGCTGCAATAACGCGCTGGTTATCGATAGTTCGGCGGAATTTGGCGATTGTACCAGCCAGCAGCATCGACCATGCCAACAGAAGCACCAAAGACCGGCTGACTCCGTACACCCACAACTGAACGCAGTGCAGAGGCGTGAAGAAGCTCGTGAACAATAGCCAACAGATACTGGGCTCCCATACATCCAGAACCCACGCTTTCTCGCCGTTTACTTCGACCAGTTTCGCGTCACAGGATGGTGGAGGTGGATCAGAGGGTGAAACTGCGCGAAGCGTATAGCGTTTCCTATCTTTGGCGACAAGCACAAAGTTTGTTGCTGAACCAACAAAGAGAATCAGCCAAACCCATTTCCACAATGGGCTTTGGAAACTCAAAGGTTGATTCGCAAATACCTTTGGTATCGCATATGGCGCGTACAGGCTGGCTGTCGTGGCAGTGAGGACGCTCAGCAGGGCACCCGACGCGCAACTCATGACCTGGGCCCGTTTAGGGTGGTCATAGAGCTGGGCGTCCCACCAGACCTGCGCGTCGAGTGCTAAATCGGCAACAAAATCGAACCAAATTTTTGGAGTGCCAGCTGGTGGGTGAGCTTTGTCACATGATGTTTTGGGGGTTTCATGTTCTATGTGTCTGGCCGACAGATTGGTTCGAGTTAGTACCAATTGTTTTTAGTGTCACAAAACTAAAATACTTGTATCGAGATCTTTGCGTCGCACCAAACAAACCCTAACCCATACACGAACAGGGTAGATCTGGTACCGATAATCTCCACCTCTGCTGGACTGTAAATTAAGTGGGATTCAATTTTTTGTGATTCACGAATGGTTTGGGCCCGCATTTGGGCATTTTGCGTCGTCGCTGAGCCGGTAGACACTCGGTGGACTCCCGTACAGCACCACCGAGCCACATTCTCGTGGAACAAATTCGTCCGGCATTCAAGTTAGCCACCAACAAAGTAATTCCACAATAAATTGACCCTATAGTACAATACCGAGGAATGCAATTGCAACCTCAAAACGAAACCCCCGCATATTCTTATTCAGCGGTCCCACCCAGTAGATCACCACCATGTTCTCTCAGAGCCAGACGGACCAGGCAGAGGTCGTGGCAGCATGTGTGCCGCTCCTCAAGAGCTCAGAGTATGTGGAATCGGGTACGATCGCATTGCTATTCAAAAAACATGAGGCGTTCCTCCGGAAAACGATCGGACAGGGCCGTCAGTTGCCATCTGCGTTCATGTCCATGGATTCGTCGCATCCATGGTTGATCATGTGGGCGCTCAACGGGCTCCGATTGATAGGTGCAGACACTTCGGACCTTGACGGGGCTGTTGTAGAGACAATCTTGGCGTACCAAAATCACGAAACCGGTGGATTTGGTGGTGGTGTTGGCCAGATGCCGCACATGGCAGGTACGTACTCGGCGATAATGAGTCTGGCACTGTGTGGAACGCCCGAGGACTGGGAAAAAATAGACAGACCAAAGCTTGCGGCGTGGTTCATGCGTATGAAACAAAGTGACGGCTCGTTTTCCGTGTGTGAACATGGCGAATGTGATCCAAGAGCGTCGTATTGCGCTTTGACAGTGGCTGCTTTACTGAATCTCCTAGAATTTGAGCCAAAATTACTAGATGGTTGCGCCGAGTATCTCCAGAGCTGCCAAACATACGAGGGTGGCTTTGCAAACACGCCATTTGGCGAGGCCCACGGAGGATACGCTTTCTGCTCGATCGCGAGTCTGTGTCTGTGTGGAAACGATGCACGTCGGCAACTCTACGACAATGTTGAAGTTGAGAAGTTTACGCGATGGCTCGCACATCGCCAGGACACTGAAGTGCCTGGATTCTCTGGCCGTACTAATAAACTGGTAGACGCATGCTACAGCCACTGGGTTGGAGGATGCTGGCCACTGATTGAGCAGGTGCTTCCGGAACAGTTCGAGTATGCTTCTCGCCAGGGCCTCGAGAATTACATTTTGAAGTGCTGTCCTGAACCACTTACTGGAGGTTTCAAGGATAAACCTGGCAAACGTCCTGATGGATACCACACGAACTATTCTCTGTGTGGACTTTCGGAGGTTCTGTATCGCTACAAAATGGGTGCAAGCGTCTACGACTGGGAAGTTGATCCTGTTGATCTCGATATTAATTTACCAGTAACCATTGAAGCCATCAACCCTGTATTTGGTCTTCCCCTTGGAGTCGCCGAGAGCATGCACGAACATTTTGCATAGATTTTTAGCGTAAATCTTTTTTTGTTTCTTTCCCTATTTTATTCCAGAGTTTTATTCTCTAGGTGGTCTTTTGTGGGCGTTCTTTTTCAAAAGAACCAAAACCGTAGCAATTGGCTGACGCCAATTGAGTATCCGACAACCAAAACAATTGGCGACAGCCAATTGCCACCAAAGTTTTGCTTCTTTTTCAAAAGAAGTCTTCTTTGCAGGTTACTATTTGTTATCAAAAGAAGTCCTTTTTGAGATGGGTGTTCTTTTGAAAAAGAACCAAAACCGTGGCAATTGGCTGACGCCAATTGAGTATTCGACAACCAAAACAATTGACGTGAGCAATTGCCACCAAAGTTTTGCTTCTTTTTTAAAAGAGGTCTACTAAGAAGTCTAATGTGCAAATCGTCACCTTCCTGGACAGAGATAAACGGCCTGAGGGAGGGGTTATTCAGCATGGGCCGGAGCCCGCCTAGTAAAGAGTACGGCGGCTTTGCGCTGTACGTTGGAGCCACCGTTGCTTTGGTGGTGTATTTGCTGTGGGCGTCACTTCCAAAACAGTTTCTTGAAGAAGTGTTTCTTGTTGAGTACTACCCATCTCGATGGTGGGCAGTGGCTATGCCAGCGTTTGTGTTGGTGTTGATGATCTACATCTATGTCGCGTTGGCAGCATACAACACCGAACAGTTGACGTATGCCCCGAACAGACTCGAGACAGTGACGGATCTCGACGCGAAAGTGGGCGGATTGGCCCAGTTGCACGAACCAAGTAATGCCGTTCTTGATCTTCCTCTCGCAGCAGTGTCAGAGGTGCTGTATTCGTGATTTGGTGGTGGTGTTCTTTTGAAAAAGAACCAAAACTTGCGTTCCAATTGGCTTCGCCAATTGAGGAGTTACGGTGGATTCAGATTATGAACCCATGTCAAATACAGATGCAAATAGATTAATAGTGGTATTAAGTATGTCTATTTACTGCGGACTGCCTGACCAAGGCGTACATATGCTAGTCGCGTCGCTCCTTCTTCCTATCGAACCCTGTTCCTTCTCGTGCTCGAGTGCTCTCTCATCCAGTAGTTTTGCCTTTTTAGCAAGAGAACCTTTACAAAAGAAGAGACCCGAGTTTTGTTTCTTTTCAAAAGAACGCACCCAAAAAAAAGGCACCAAAAGAAGGCGGCCAAAGAACCCAACTTTTGCTTCTTTTTTTAAAAGAAGGCACCTAAAGAAGGGCACCTAAAGATACCAATTAAACACGGTCAACGTGCCGATCAGGACCAGGGTCGATGGAGGATCAGAGTCGATGCAGAATCAGAGGGACATTTGCGATGTTCGCCGCTCGAGTCGCTCGCGGCGCATCTCCTCCTTGAGGCCGGCGGAGTCGAGCGGTTTGAGCAGCTCGAAGGAGCACAGCAGCTCCTCGGAAACGGACATGGCGGCGCCCCAGTTGTCGAACTCACCGCAGTAGTTGGGTGCACTGAACACGGTAACCAGCGAGCGGTCGTTGAAGAACTCGTAGCCGTCCTCGACGACCATGTGTGCCCTGCACACGAGATCGAAGCCGAACCTGGCGAGGAACTTGTTGATGGCGACCTTGTTGTAGCAGTACGAGACGCCGCGTTCGTTGTCCTCCCACTCGTTTGGCCCGTCGGTTGGGTCGCTCCACAGCAGGTCGTTGAGCAGGCCGTACTCGGGGACATCGGTGGGTCTGTCGATGTTGCGGATCTCGTTGATGTTTGTGAGGGAGGGGCTGAGGCCGCCGTGCACGCAGAAGATCTTCTGGGCCACAATGGCGGCGATGGGCAGCGTGTTGAAGGTGTCGATGAGTGTTCTCCACGTCTTGATGCCTGACCGGCGCTTGCACTCGTCGTAGAAGCCGTAGATGCGCGTCACGCCGGCACACTCGTGGTTTCCGCGCAGCACAAAGAAGTTTTCCGGGTACTTGATCTTGTAGCACAGCAGCAGCATGATCGTCTCGAGGCTCTGCTTGCCGCGGTCGACGTAGTCGCCGAGGAATAAATAGTTGCTCTGGGGCGGGAACCCGCACATGGCGAACAGCCGCAGCAGGTCGCCAAACTGCCCGTGGACGTCGCCAACCACCTTGACGGGCGGCGACAGCTCGAGCAGCGGTGGCTGCGACATGAAGATCTCGCGCGCCGCGTGGCAGATGACGGCAATCTCCGAGTGCTTGAGACAGAAGCTTCGCGGCGTCTTGCCGGAGTAGCCGACGTCCAGCAGCATCTGGATCGTGTCGTCGACGTTGACGGTGGGCGCTCCCTGGCCGCCCACGAGCTGGGTGATCGTCGTGGGGCCCCGCGGCGAGGTCATGAACGGCAGGCCGTTCTCGTCGGCGCCTGCGGACGCGGGGCCGTTGACGGGGATCTCGAGACGCTGCGGGCCGTTGGTTCCGAGCTGCTGCGTCTGTTCTGATGGCGGGGACTGCGGCGGAATCTGCTGTGCGTGGCCGTTGATGGGGCTGTGGGGCATTGAGGGCTCTGCTGGCGCCAGCGCCGCGGCAGCGCCCTCGTTGTGCGCCTCGGCAGCGCTCCGTTGGCGAAACGAGTCGTGGTGGTCGCCGCTGGGCTGCACCGCCTGGCGCACCGACGCTGGTCGCGAGCCGTCGCCAGCGCTGGAGGCGAGAATCGACTCGCTGGGCCGCCGCAGAATCGGCTCCCGCGCCGGAATGTCGAGATGGTTGAGGCTCTGCGGCTCGTCGGGCCGCCGTAGGTCCTCGCTGAGCCGCGACGAGTGCGATTTCGAGCTGCGCTGGCTCCGGCTGCTCTTGGCGCTCCGCGCACTCCGCGTGCTGGTCATTGTGTCGGTGCGATTGAAGCCCGGCGCACCGTCCGGCCGCCGGCTCTTGGAACTGTTCTGGCCCATTGCTGTCCCTGGCCAAAACCCTCACTACACAAAGTGTGTAGTATGATGGAGAGGGGCTGATATTCGGAGCTCTTGGGGGCGCCATGGGTTAGTCATTGCTCTCTGAACCGGGTGCTGATCCTGGGCAAGGGTCTGATAACATCTGGGGCACGTCTCCAACCGCAACTGTGACACTTTTTGTTGCAATTGGTCTTGTCAATTTTTTTTTTGTTTCGTACTACGTGATTTCTCAAGAGAGCAATCTCCTATGGAAGTTCTTTAGGAAAAGAGCAATTGTAGGAAGTTTGGTGCTTCTTTTGAAAAAGAAGCAAAACTTTGGTTGCAAGTGGCTTCGCCAATTGATTTTGTTTTGTTCTGCGCCAGATGCTGCTGGAATTTTGATTAGTTTCGATTAAGGCAGCTATGGCACTTCTCTTGCAACAGAACCACCACCCAAGGGCAACTGTAACTTCTTTTGAAAAAGAAGCAAAACTTTGGTTGCAATTGGCTCCGCCAATTGATTTTATTTTGGTAGTGCACCAATTGGCACCAAAAGTTTCGGTTCTTTTTCAAAAGAACAACTCCCATGGAAAAACATGACTTCTTCTGTAGAAAGCAAAACTTTTGTTGCGATTGGCTTCACCAATCGAGTTTCTTTTGGTAGTGAACCAATTGACTCCGCCAATTGCCACAAAAGTTTTGGTTCTTTTTCAAAAGAACAACCCCCAAGAAAAAACATGACCTCATTTGAAGAAATCAAAACCTCTATCGCGATTAACCTCACCAATTGAGTTTCTTTAGGTAGTGAACCAATTGGCTCCGCCAATTGCCACTAAAGTTTTGGTTCTTTTTCAAAAGAACAATCCCAAGGAAAAACATGACTTCTTTTGAAAAAACCAAAACCTCTGTCGCGATTACCCTCACCAATTGAATAATTCTTGGTAGTACACCAATTGGCGGAGCCAATTGCCACAAAAGTTTTGGTTCTTTTCCAAAAGAACAACTCAAAGGCAACTACGACTATTAGAAGACCCAAGAACAAGAAAAAATACATAGTCTAAATAAATACGCCCCGCGTGCTGCTGTAGAATTCGCGGAGTTGCTGCTTGAAGAGCTCGTCGAGTGCATTGGGCTGCTGGAGGTCGATGCGGTCGACTGGTCGCGGCTGTTTGGGCGGCATTCGCAACGCAAAACTCGCCTTGACAACTTGAGGCGGCCCAGCAGGTTTTGCGGGCCTTTGAATGATGACACGGACCGCTTTTGGCGTCGGACCACCGTCTGGACTGGGAACTGCCTGCGGAGTGGCTGGTTTCGGGAGGAGCACGCTGTTTGGTCCCGGTACGGGAATTGCGATCGGTTTTGGTTTCGATTTCGATCCTGGCGGTCGCCCACGTCGTCGTTTTGGCGTCTGTTCCTCCGAAACCGTTGTCGCAACGCGAACAGGAATGGGTCTTGGCGATGATTGTGACACTGGACTCGACTGTGGACTCACGCGAAGGGCGGGTCGGGGCGGGTTCTGCGTGCCCACGGTGATAGATCGCGGAACAGCGATCGGAGCAGGTGCAGGTTTCGGGGCGCGTATTCGTGGCTGTGTGAGCGCACGCGGTACTGGAGGCATATCTGAGGCCGGTGGACGCGTCGCCTTTGGCGTTGCACCACGCACTGTTTTCGTGCCCACGATCTGCACGTCATCGTCGTTCGCCTTCAGAGCCAATTTCTCCTGGATATGATTCTCGAGCCCCTGCTGTATCGACCATTGCTTGTACTTGTGCTGCCGTTTCGGTGCCATTGGCAGGTGAACAGTGCAATTATGCTGACCACCTCTATTAGTGGTCACGTGTCTTATAGAATTTCGCGTCTTAATTAGATGTTTTGAAAGAGGAGCAAATTTTTGGTGATTAAATCTAGCGGACGCCAGAGATCTTCTTTTGAAAAAGAAGCAAAACTTTTTGTGGCAATTGGCTCCGCCAATTGAGTGTCGGGTATGCGTGTCTACTTGGCGCTAAAATGATCTTGTTTTGATTAAGAAGCATTGGTGTTTAACTCTAGCAGACGCCAGAGATCTTCTTTTGAAAAAGAAGCAAAACTATTTGTGGCAACTGGCTCCGCCAATTGAGTGTCGGGTATACGCAGTCTACTTGTGACCTTGTTTTGAAAGTGTTGAAATCTAAAAGTTTAGCAGACGCCGGAGATCTTCTTTTGAAAAAGAAGCAAAACTTTTTGTGGCAATTGGCTCCGCCAATTGAGTGTCGAGTATGGACGCTGTCTAATTGGCGTTAGCCTTTTGACACCAAGGCCTTGCTTCTTTTCTTCGAGGCAGATCTCCAACAGCTCAAACCTCTTTTGGATCACAAACCCAAACTCAATTGGCGGAGCCAATTGCAACAAAAGGTTTTGCTTCTTTTTCAAAAGAAGATCTCCAACGACCCCAACCTCTTCTCAAAGGTACCCAAAACTCAATTGGCGCAGCCAATTGCTACAAAAAATTTTGCTTCTTTTTCAAAAGAAGATCTTCAACGACTCTGCTCTAAGATACCTAAAACTCAATTGGCGTAGCCAATTGCCACAAAAAGTTTTGCTTCTTTTTCAAAAGAAGATCTCCAAAGATACTAACGTGTTCATATTCAGAATGTAAGTGCTAGTCTTGAAAAGTGTGCAAAAATACAATGTCAAATAACTAGAATAAATTAAGCCTTGGTCCACTTGCCCTCCTTCTGCTCGCGCTCAGCCTTCTGCAGCTCGGCAACAGACTCGACCTTCTTCTCGCCCTCCTCCTCGACCGCTTCGGGCTCGTTGTCGTTATCGTCGCCCTCGATGTCGAGCGCAGCGAAGCCGCGCTGGAGCTTCTCGATCTTGCTCTTTCCCGTCGCCTGGGGCTCTGCGGGAGCACTGCTTGTGGCCTGGGCGCCCTGGGCGCGACGGCGACCCCAGTCCTCGAAGCCGCGGTCGACCTCGTCGCGACGCGGGCCAGAGTGTTCTCTACGCGGGGCGCGACGGGGCGGGCCAGCCGGCTGCTGGGCACGCACGCTCCAGTCGAACTCGGGCTCGGGCTCGCGCGGCGGCCGCGGGGGACGCGACCCGCCGAATCCAGAGCCGAATCCGGTGCGCGGAGGGGGTCCGTCGCCGCGAAGGGGCCCTCTGCGGGCGCCCCAGTCGAGATCCTCCTCGGGGGGCGGCGGACGGCGCTCGAAGTTGCCGCTGGCAGCAAACCGCGTGTTGCTGAACCGGTCGGGGGGTCCGTACGAGCGGTCGCCGTACGAGCGATCGCCGCCCATGGAGCGCGGGGGACGGTCTCCGCCCACGCCGCCAGCCGAGTTACGCGCCGACGCCCAGTCGAGCTCGGGTTCGGGCTCGTAGCGGCGCATGGGCGGGCCGCCGGGGCCACCCATGGGGCCGAGGCCGCTCGGGTCGCGGCGCAGGCGCCAGTTGCCCTCCATGGCGTCGTTTCCACGACGCTGCTCGGCAACACTGATGTGGATGATTCTGCCCAGCAGCATGGGCGAGCCGAGCTCGACGGCCTTGGCGAGCGAGTCGCGGTCCTCAAAGTCCACAAAGCCGCTGCCGCGCGGCCGGCCCGTCTCGGGGTCCTTGGGCAGCCTCACCGAGTCGACTCTGAGGCCCTTTTCGCGGAAGAACGCGCCCAGGCTCGGCTCGCTGACGTCGTAGCTCAGGTTCTGCACACGCGCAGTGTACGGCGGCGCGTTCGGGATCACCACCGTCGTCAACGACGGCGCTCCCAGCCCGGAGCCGCCGCTGAGCCCGCCAGTGCCCCAGCCATCGCCAGACGGGGCGGCGAGCGGCAGAGGCATGTCCTCGTCGGCCCACGAGCCGCCAAAGTAGCGCTCGTCGCCGAGGAATTCGTCCAGAGCCATCGTCTGGCCCTTGAATTTAGGCGGCATCTTGGTGGATCTGTCGCTGGTATTCTCGCCTCTGGTGCGAGAAAAATGGTGAAAGATTTTCTGACGGACGCTGGGTTACGCATATCTCCCCTCTACCCGGTCACGTTACCCCCCCAGCCGTCTCGCGGCCGATAACGCCTGCCGCCCACCCTCTGTTCTGCCGCTGCCGCTACGGGTCCAGTGCTTTTCCCGGCTCTACGTTGTGATCTCTTTGTGATCTCTGGGTGGTTGCGCGTCCGCCACTGGCCTACATTGATGCACCACTGATCAGGGTTAGGGTCACCATCTCTGGGTTCGTGGTCTCGTGGTTATATTTGAGAGATGGCGTTGGCTCCTTGGTGTCTTCTTTTGAAAAAGAAGCAAAACTTTTGTTCCAATTGGCTCCGCCAATTGATCCCTCAGTGGTACCCGAAATATGATGTTGCTTTGGTACCCTCTTTTGAAAAAGAAGCAAAACTTTTGTTCCAATTGGCTACGCCAATTGAGAGGACCGTAAGAGCGAAATTCAAGTGTCACAATCTCGGTGACTCAATGTGGACCCTGATCCAACGACGAAAGTACGTTTGTTAACACGAACCGCTTCCACTGCCACTCTGAAGAATTTTGGTCTTGATCTACTCACTATGTACTGTCTAATCGGACCCTTCAACAGTTTTCCTAATTCAGAAGAGACATGCTTTGTTTGTAACACAACCTTTGCGGTTCTTTTTTTTTTTCAAAAGCAAAACGTTTGTGGTTTTTGTTTTGGCGAGGAAGGAACACATTTGATGGCTTTTCTTTTGCAAAACGTTTGTGGTTCTTATTTTGAGAAGATGCAATACATTTGATGTTCTTCTTTTTCAAAAGAAGAAACTCAAACTCAGTTGAATAACTACTTCAATTGGCTCCGCCAATTGGTACAAAAGTTTTGCTTCTTTTTCAAAAGAAGACACAATATATCTGCGAGTAAACTTCTGTTTTAGTTTTTATAGTTGATACAGAGCTATCAATTGGCGGAGCCAATTGAAACAAAAGTTTTGCTTCTTTTTCAAAAGAAGACACAATATATCTGCGAGTGAGCCTAAGTTTGTACTAGTAAAGAGCTATCAATTGGCGGAGCCAATTGGAACAAAAGTTTTGCTTCTTTTTCAAAAGAGGAGACAAATTATTTGCGAGTGAACCTAAGTTTGTACTAGTAAAGAGCTATCAATTGGCGGAGCCAATTGGAACAAAAGTTTTGCTTCTTTTTCAAAAGAAGAAACACCATATCTAGGACCTGATCAAAGAGTGGAGAATTTCAAAGAAAGGGCGCAACAGGACACCCCACATTGGCAGCTGACAGTGAAAGCCGAGACAGCAACGGCGGCCACGTGACGCCGGAGCAAGGGTCCCGGCGGTGACAGGCGTGGTTTGGCGGGGGCGGACGCGGTTTGGAGCGGCGACGCGGGCGCGGACAGACCCGCTGCGCGGCCGCGAACCTAAACCAGCCACGACGGAACGCGCGATCTCGCCAACGGGTGCCACCCACAACCAGAACTTTAAAGCCACGTGACCGCCAATTTGGTGCGCACCGCCATGGGACCCTGCCCCCCCACCTTGGCCCCACCTGCCAAATTAGCTAACGCTGGGACCGGTAGGCAGATAACAGCCCTGTCGGATGCTTGCAAAGGCGAAGGTGATCTTTTGGGTTTGGTTTGAGGAACCCCAATCCTGAGAAACCGCACCAGGCCACAGTCGTCATCATCCAACCCACATTTTTCGTCGATTTGGTCGCAAAAATAAGTGGTGAAATGAAGGACGCCGAGGGCGCTGCTCGCGCCGCCGCCCGCTCGGCCACCAAGGCGGCGTTCAACCAGTACGGCAAGCTGCAGATGCTGGTGCTGTCGCGGATCGTGTCGGTGGTCGTCGTGGCGTGGCTGGCGTCGTTTGTGCTGTTTGCCATCGTCCGCCTGCTCACGGGGGTGTCGATCAAGCGCATTGGCTACCTGTCGCTGCGACACATCAGCTACTCGCCCAAACCAGGCGTCGAGGTCAAGATCGGCAAGGTGGGGATCAACTTCCACCGGCCCACAGTCGCCCGCCAGGGCTACTTCACGCTGACGATTGCGAATTTCCACCTCCAGGCCGACCCGGCGCAGATCATCGCGCACTCCGTCGCGGAGGCCCAACAAAAGCACCAGTCCGACGCCGCCCACGCCCCCCACGACGCCGACGAGCCCGCCGACGAGATGCACGACTCGGCAATGCGCCAGGGATTCCCCCTCGTGATGCCGCGGCTCGCCAAGTGGCTCGCGCCGCTGCGGTGGATCGTCAGGCACCTCAAGGTGTGCGACGTTTACTTTGTGAGCATGAGCGTCGAGATCCTCGGCATGGTCACCGTTGTCACCACGCAGGCGTCGGTGCGCCTCGACGTGCGGGCGAGCCCGAACCTGCGCCAGGCGAACTTTGTCGGCACCCTCGACGAGTACCAGATGGCCAAGGACGAGGTCCCGTTCGCCGCGAAGCTGCAGTTTGTCGACTGCTACATTGCGCAGTCGCTCGACGACGAGAACCCGCACCAGCTCATTGAAAACCTCGTGATTGACACGTCGGGCGTGCTCAATCTCACCGGGTTCCGGCTCAAGGACCTCGCGTTTGTGTTTGCGACCCAGCGCATCTCCGTGCCCATGCAGACGGTGCTCGGCGTCATGGACAAGATCAAGCAGCACCGCGTCGCCGAGGGCGGCGCCAATGGCCCCGCAGACACTAAGGAGGCGTCTGTCCTCAGCGCCAAGGACCGCCGGCGCCTCGTGACGCTCGGGTTCTGGTCCGTGCACCTCATCAAGCGCGTCGAATTTAATATAACCCTTGGCATCGTCACCCAGATCCCCCACAGAGTGTCTGGCCTGCGGTTCGCCGCGAGACTCAAGGACATCTCCATGGACGTGAGCCGCATGAACCCCAAGAGCCCCGGGTTTAAGCTGCTGTACGAGCCCGGAGACGCCGCCCACCAGGCCATTTTCACGTTTGCATCCCTCAACATTGGCGTCGAGAGCGGCGCCGTCCAGGAGGAGCTGCTGTACGTGCCGCTGGTCACGTCAGTAACGCGAGGAAACCTCTACTCGAAGACGCTGCGGTACTTCCAGGACAACAGCGCCGGCCGCAACGAGTCCAAGATCCGGTCGCAGTGGACGGTGCACTCGCCCACGATCAACATCACGCGCCACAACCTGCCCATGGTGCTGCTGTTTGTCGACGCGATGCGACGCGCCGGCCACGCGCGGGGCGACGATCTCAGCGACGACGAGTTCGCCGAGTTTGCCAACGCCAAGCCGTTCAAGATCCAGATGCCGTTCCAGAACCTGTTGCCCAAGACCGATTTGTTACTTAGCGTCACCGAGGTCGCTGTCCGGCTCGAGGTGGAAGAAGTCGAGGACGTCCAGCCCGACGAGAAGCCGCACGACGAGGACGACGACGCCGCCATCTTCATCTGGGGCTGCGAGCACATCAACGCGCGGGTCCACTCGGTGCACACCGAGGCGAACGGCGTCGACGTCTACAACGTGACGGCGAACACCGACGTCGCGAGCTCCGTGCTGTGGTACCGGTCGCCGTCGACGCCGCGGTTCGACATTATGAGCCTCGACAACGTCCACCTCAAGCTGAAGGCGGTCACGCAACCGCAGCTGTCGGTAGAGATCGAGGGCGTTGTCCGCGGATACCACGTCACGGCCGTGCGCTACGAACTGTTCCACAAGATCCGCCAGCTGTACCTGTACGTGAACCAGAGCCGCGCCCAGAGACGTAAACGCAGCCTTGCGCGGCGGCAGTCGCTGCATCCGGACCAGCCGAAAGACCAGCCGAACCAGCCGAAACAAGAACCGAAACAAGAGCCGAAGCCGGCCAATGATCGAAAGGCGCATATCAACGGCATCCGAAAGATTCCCGCGTGGCTCGCCAAGGTGTCGATCGAGAACGTTGACACGTCGCTGTCGATCGCGTCCGACCAGTTCCGCGGCCAGACTGGCGACCTGCTCGGTCCAAAACTCGCCGTGGAGCGCATTGTGCTTGCGTACGACCGCGACGCGACAGAGGAAACCAAGAACGAGAACAACAAGAACGAGAACGGCGACGGCAGGCAGCTCCGGCTCACCGGCACGAACTTCAAGATCTACAAGATCACGACGCTGTTCTGGAAACACGGCGCCGAGGACGAGAACCTGCGCAAGCGCTCGACGGTGATGGAGGTGCCCAAGTTCGACGTCGTGGTGTCTGCGCTGCCAGACATGATTTCGCACATCAACTTCAACTTGCCGAAACTGGTGCTGTCGCTGAACATCAACCTCGTGCTGGCGGCAATGGTGATCCACGAGGTCGCCGACCACGCGCTCGGAAACGACCTGCGCAAGGCCGCCCGCGAGAAAATGAACGCGTCGAAGCAGGCCACGGCGCCCGCAGCGCCGCCGCTGCCGAACCAGTGGGAGGAGCCGCTGTCGGACGCGCAGATGAAGGCGCTCGAGACGAAGACGCGCGTCCGCGAGGAGTACAGCATCGCTGCCGCCCTCGACAACGTGCGCGTCAAGCTCGATCTGCCGTCGAACGACGAGGTCATGCTCGAGATCTCGCGCGGCAAGCTCCACCGCAAGCCGTTCAGCGACCCCGGACTCGAGGCCACGGCCCTGCGGCTGTACTCGAAGCACCCGTTCCAGCCCGAAGCGTGGTGCATCATTTTCGCGTTTGTGGGCGTCAAGGTCAGCGCGGCCCTTGGCCGGCCGCTCAAGGCGGGCGAGGACCGGTTCATGCTCGATATTCGTGGTGTTCGCATCAACGTGCCGTTCCGGTTCAAGCTGTACCGCATCATCGACAACGGCATCACCCTCGGCAAGGGTCTCAAGACGCTCATCAAGCAAACGAGGCTCGGCGACACGAACCTGACCTTGGATCCCAAGGCGCTCGAGAAGCTGCCGATTGTGCCGCGGATCCATCTCCGCACCAAGGCGCTGCTGCTTGCGCTCGAGGACGACTACTTCGAGTCTGATCTGTCGCTCATCTTCCGGAACCAGCTGCTCGACGCCGGGTCGCGCCGGAACAAGACGCGTATCATCGAGAAGAAGATCAAGGACGCCCTCAGGGCCGAGTACGACAAGCTGCAAAAGACCGCCGTTGACGACCCGGCGTCGTCGACACCCCACGAGTCGCATAATTTCTACAGTGACCGCTCCGAGGCAGCGAAACACGCGGTGGTAGATGCCGTCAACGCCGTCACCGAGACGGTACGGCACCCTTTGCAGCACAACCACAGCGAGCACTCGTCGCTGGCAGAGCGATCGAGCTCCGAACGGCCCGAACGGCCGAGTGCGAGCAGAATGCAGAGCCAGCAGAGCCTGCGGCCGTCGTCCAAGAAGGAAAAAGAGATTCTCAAGGAGATCCCCGGTCTGGTTGCCGGCTGGAAGAAGCGCGCCACGGAAAAGCTGTCGCCAGGACACATGGCGCAGAAACTGCGCGTGCTGCTCGACACGCCGTTCGAGCTGGCGTCCGACGACGCGTCGTCCTCGGGCCACCTCGTGCACCCGTGGCTCGAGTTCTGGCTCGACGACCGGTTCCGCGAGTTCCGCACCACGACGCACATCAGCGTCACCGACGAGGACCTCGGCCGGTTCGAGGCGCTCAAGGCCAAGGTCAAGTCGTCGATGGCGCAGCCGCTGCCGCGGGGCGGCCAGGCGCCAGAACACGGCAAGGAAAAGTCCGTGTCGATCGAGGACGTGCGGCCGCGCCTGCTCGAGAACTTCAGCGAGGCGTGGATCCGCACCATCGACGCGTCGCGCCTCGACCAGCACACGGGCGCCGCCAAGACGATGGAGACGCTCGTGCCCGAGGAGCTCGACCCCGTCACCTGCGCCGAGGAGATGGTCGTCGACTACTCGCAGAAGCCGCTGCTGTTCAGTGCGGCGTTCCGCGACCTCGACCTTGTCATCGACAAAACCGAGCACGACAGCGACGAAAAGGCCCACAAGTTCATGCACGATCTCGGCAAGGGTCTGCCGATGGACACGCAGTTCTCGATCTGGATTCCGCTCTACATTGATCTGCGTGCTCAGGGCGGTCTCAAGATTGATTTGCTCGACTACCCGCTGCCGGTCCTACACTTCCCCGGACTGAGCAGGAACCAGGACCCGGCGAAGACCACCGCCCTCAGACTCCACGGCAACCTGATTGTGACCGAGGAGCTCATTCGCGACAAGCGCAACGTCAGGCAGCTGTTTGTGCCGCTCAAGGTGGGCCTGTCGAAGGAAACGGCGTCGAAACGCGGCGTGAGCGTCATCGAGGTCCACCGCACCCTTGCGCCGATCAAAACCTACACCGACCTCAACTTCTTTGTCGGGTCCGAGCTGCCGTCGCGCGTGACGTGGTGTAACGCCTACAAGCCCGGTTTCCACGGCGTGGGCGGCGGGTTCACCAACTTCTCGAAGCCGCCGCTCGACCTGTCGCCCAAACTCGGGTTCTGGGACAAGATCCGCCTCGTGCTGCACGCGCGGTTCCACTTCCACCTGCCGAAGAGTCCGCTGTACCTGATGCTAAAGAGTGGCCGCAACCCGTATGCGCTGCTCGACGAGAACGCCGGATTCGCGTTTGTGTGGCGCGACAACGTCCACGTCGGCATCAACGAGGTCGACGACCCCAAGAAGCTGATTGTGGTCAAGAGCAACCACTTTGAGACGATTGTTCCGGACTACGCGGCGTGGGAAACCGACTACCTCCACCGCGCGCCGGGCCGCAAGGCGTACCCGTTCCGGACGGACTACCAGGCGATGCAAAAGCCGCTGAAGCTCGTGTTCAGGTTCGGAGACGAGACGACGTGGACGCTCGGAATGACGTTCCAGAAGAAGGCGCCCAACGGCGAACGCGACGCCAAGTTCCGTCCGCACTACGACGTCAGGCTGAGTATGCCGCAGTATGTGTTCATTGAGGAGTACGACTCGTACGACGCCTACGCCGGGTTCCGCTCGGACTACATTTTCCTTGCTGTGTCGGTTGTGAGCCGCAACGAGGAGCCGCTGGCTGAGGGCAACTACAAGGCGCTGGTCAACAAGAACGCGGCGCACCTGACGCCGCAGATTCTCACCCATTTCAAGGTGTGGAAGGAGCAGTTTAGTGGTACAACGTTCCCCGGCATCCGCACCGGCTCCTTGTACCCCGAACCGACGGCAGCAACGTCTGGACCGCCGCCCCGAGCGCCGCTAACGACGTTTGGCGCCGCCCTGAGTGGTGCGCAGTACCAGATTGCGCTGTCGCCGCTCGACCTCGCCTTCTTCCACCTGCTGCGCGATCCGGGCCACCTCTACTCGTCGCACAGCCGGTGCACGGGTCTCAAGATGAAGGCAGACCACTTTGTGTTCGACTGGCACACGCGTCGCGAGCCCACCCCAGGCTCTAAACGTTGGCGCATGAAGAGTTTCCTTGGCGAGGTCGACATCCAGAGCGTCGATTTCCGCGTCGTGGAGACGCGGTTCCACGCGCAGCAGTCGGCGAAGAACGCCCTCCGCGAACTCGACCCGTCGTTTGTCGACACCGACTCGAGCAGCGACCCCACGAGTTCAGGCCGGTCGTCCCGCGCGGGAGCCTACAGCCAGTTTGCGCCGAAACATCTCGACCACGAGGACTGGATCAACGTCAACGACTACACGGACCTCGATCCCTACAGCGGCATGCTTTCTGGCGACAGGCCGTCGGTGAAGGTGCACACGTTCATGTACGCGCCGCGATTCAGCTATTTCCGGCGCACTGACGACTCAGAGCGGTGG
The DNA here is from genome assembly GCA_022577725.1 of Wickerhamiella dianesei. NCBI lineage: Eukaryota > Fungi > Ascomycota > Dipodascomycetes > Dipodascales > Trichomonascaceae > Wickerhamiella > Wickerhamiella dianesei. Next base: position 26,806 of record JAKIRV010000019.1, on the reverse strand, counting down.
GTGTACGACCAGCCAGGGCCCACGGCGCGTAAATTTGGCGCCGAGGTCGTCCACGACTGTCTGCTAAGTAGCCACCACGCCGAGAACATCCAGGCGCAGCTGCTGGCTGCGCGCCAACACGAGATCACCGAGCGCATTTCGGACATGGAGGCGTCGTTGGAGTCGATCACCGGCGACAACTCGCGCGCCATGTCTGCCAAGGCCGCGCAACTGACGCAGCTGATCGCGATGGCCAAGTCGGCGCACTTTGCGCTCGACGTCGAGATCATGCGGTGCCAAAAGCATCTCGTTCACGAGGAGCACCGCAAGGCGGCGATCAAGGAGGCCGCCCACAAGGCCGACGCCAAGGCGCTCAAGAAACACGTCAAGATCAAGTTCAGCGACCGGTTTGGCAAAAACAACGAGCCGCAGACCGAAGAAGAGCACTCGCCGCCGCCATCGCCCAAGTCGGCACCGCAAACGGCACCAAAGCCAAAGGAAAATGGAACCGAGCGGAAACGGTGGCCGAATATGCCGCCAGAGGCCCTCGAGGAGGAACCGTTTGGTCCTGCCGACTTGCTGTTGCTCGACCCGGATCCGCAGGAGGAGCAGCTCGACGACGCCGTTCGCGAGGCCAAGCAGCGGATCGAGAAGCAGCCAAAGAAGATCCAGGACGCTCTCGATCGCACTGCTGCGCGCGACGCCGAGGAAACCGGCGCCGTCGAGGACTTTGTGAACCGGTTTATTGTGCATGCCGTCCACGTCAAGTGGAACGACAGCGTGCGGAACATCATCTACCGCATGCAACTCGCGCTCAGCGAGCAAAAGGAGCTGTCGTACGACCGCACCCAGAAGGCGGTGCGGTACCTCGAGGAGCTGATTGCCAAGGCCGACGCGCAGTCGAACAAGCCAGAGAACTCCGACCACCCCGAGGACGACCGCCGCCATCAGAACCACCATCAAAATCAAAGCGAAAAGGGAGACCGCCACGACGAGATCCTCGAGAGCCTTGCCCAGCGCGACGAGTCGGCGAACGTGAATGTCCACACGCCCGAGGAGCTCGAGCAGCGCATGCACGAGTTCTTTGTGGGGCTGGTGGACGTCCCCGGCAACGAGACGATCAAGCGGTCGCACTCGATTCTGCTACTCACGCCGCGGATCCAGTTCTTGTCGGAAAAGAACCCCAACAGCGTCGCGATGGTCACGGCGCAGTCGATCGAGGCGCAGATTGTCGACGACTACGAGGGCCGCGAAAAGGTGCGGTTCGACGACGAGTCGAGCTGCATCGAGCAGCGCACGGGCGTTGTGCTGCGCAACTCGAACTGCTTTGTGCTGGGCGAGGACGACGTCGACCAGTTTGGGTTCGCCGGGCTGTGCCTCGAGCCGTACTCGCTCGACGAGACGGAGCGCGAGACGAACTGGCCGCCGTGGGTGTCTCTGGACCTGTGTTTCCGGCCGGCGCCGTTGAGCAACTTTTTGGTGCTGGAGGACGCGAACCTCGCCCTCCGGCTCGACAAGCCGAACGAGCTGCACGTTTCCGAGGTGAAGCGACAGCAGGACGAGCTGCGCGAGCACCACGTCGCGCAGGGCCACGTCGACGAGCGACTCGCCGAGAAACCGACGCCGTACACGGACGAGTCCGGCACCCACCGCGCCATCCGGGCCCTGAGCCGGGGCAGCATCGGCTCGCGCCGCAGCCAGGAGCGCAAGGAGCGCCGCGCGAGCGAGAACGAGGCCATGCTCCGCGACATGGTCGAGGAGACGTACGAGGACAGCCGCAAGCTCGACCGGTACAACCACACGGGCCCGAACCGCGGCACGAAGCGCATCACGATCGACGCGCCGCGGCTGAGCGTCAAAATGGACTCGGTGCAGGCGTTCACGGCGTTCATGATCGCCACGGACCTCATTTCGTACAAGGATCCCGTTGTTCGCGACCGCGAAAAGGCGATCGAGCGCGTCGTGTTCGCCACAGACTTCAGTGGAGACTTTAGCGGGTCGCTGGCGCACGTCCGCAACCTGCAAAAGGACGTGCGCCTCGCCCGCGAGTACCAGCAGCTGCTCAATCTCGAGGCGCACCGCAAGGCGCTCGCGCACCACCGCAGCAAGGCGGAGCTCCAGCTCGAGCGCGAGTCGCAGAAGGCCATGCTCGAGCTGCAGGTGCTGATGCGGGCGTTCAAGACGGGCCTGCGCAAGGCGATGAACAACGACACCGAGCGCGAGTCGCGGCTGTCTGTGTTGGTCGGAAACATCTTTGTGCGCGCCCTCAACAAGGATGGGTCGCCGATTGTCGATCTCAAGATGGACCAGCTGCGGTTCTCGCGGATCGTGTCGAACGAGAGTCTGGGTATTAACCGGGTGATTGTCGGCACCATCGACGGCCGCAACATGCTGCCAAACGCCGTGTACCCGCAGATCATCAAGGGCTACTCCGACGGCCAGCACGACGACGTGTTTGTGCAGTGGACGGCGCTCGAGCCCGTGGGCGGCATTCCCATCTTTGAGAATGTGGTTGTCAAGATCGAGCCCATGTTTGTGCAGCTCGAGCAGCGCGCCGTGGACCTCCTGATGGAGTTTGCGTTCCCGATGCGCCACAAGGACGAGGCCACGCCGGCGTCGGCGACGCCCACGCGCTCCAACGACTCGAGCGACAGCGCCGGCGCCGACTCCGACGGCGACATGTCGAGCGACGACGACAGCGACACGAGCTCGACGTCCGTAGCCAAAAAGACGGGGCTCCGCGGCCGCATTGGCACGCTGTTCCAGAAGCACGACCAGACGGGCCACAATGAGATTGCGAAAATGGTCGACCGCGCGAGCTCGTACGTGAACATCTTGCACTTTGCCATCACGTCCACCAAGCTCAAGGTGTCGTACAAGGGCCGCGCGCAGCGCAACCTGCTCGATCTCCAGGCGGTCGAGGTGGTGATTCCGGACATTGTCTACCGCAACAAGATGTGGACGCGGCTCGACCTCGTGATGCGGCTCAAGCGCGACATTGTGCGCATTCTGCTCAAGCAGGCAACGTCGATCCTCGGCAACCGGTTCGTGCGCCACCGCGACGTGTCCGCGTCCGACACGGACCGCGCCGCGTCGCTCGACTGGTCGCACCGCGAGCGCAGCCAGCGCAGCATCGAGCTCGAGCGCGACGAGGACCTCGCCCAGAGCTGGAGCAACATGTTCAAGCCGCAGCATCGCGAGTCCGACCAGCCCAAGGCGCTCGACGCGGCCTCGTCGCAGCACCAGTCGCAGCAGCACCACCACCATCTGCTGCCGCAGCGACAGCCGTCGCAGCACCGGGCGTCGCTCGAGCTCGCGTCCCTGCGCAACCGGCCGGCGTCTGCGGCGCCATCCGCGGCCCACTCGCCGCGTCACCGCCAGCCGGCGACCCCCGAGGAGCCCGAGCACGACGTCGAGTCCAACGGCCACGACTCCGAGCACCGGCCGTCGCCGTCGCGGTCCACCACCGGCAGCAGCAGCCGCATCCATCTGCCGTTTGGCCGGCGCAGCTCCGACCACGAGCACCCGCAGCAGCGCAAATCCTCGAACTCGAAGCTGTTCCAGAAAATAAAGCGCGCCCTAGACTAGCTCTTTGGTTGTTTAATTATTCTTACTCTATTCTCTTAATGTTCTTTTCATCTTGTACTTTCTTAATGTTCTTTTTATTTTGTAATGTTCTTTTGAAAAAGAACCAAAACTCTGTTCCAACTGGCTCCGCCAGTTGAGTTGTTTGTTTCCCTTGGTGTTCCTTCGAAGACCTTAGTTCAAACTGGCTCCGCCAGTTACGGTGGTTGTTGTCCTTGGAGTGTTCTTTTGAAAAAGAACCAAAACTTTGGTTCCAACTGGCTCCGCCAGTTGATTTTGATTGTTTCCCTTGGGGTGTTCTTTTATGAAAAAGAACCAAAACTTTGGCTCCAACTGGCTTCGCCAGTTGATTTAGGTGTGCCTACTAGCGAGATCAAACTAAAGTAACTATTCACTGAACTGAAGATCTCCTTTCCTAAGGCTGCAATGATACTAGACCACAGAAGTATTCCATGGAGCTTGCTCACTCCCGACACATGGTCTTGCTTCCTTTCCAAAAGGAGAACCCACATCCCCTGAAGAATTGATCAATGCCATTGGGATGCTACAGACCTAAGCAGATCCTACATGGAAATCAAACTAATCCAATTGGGTCGCTCCCAGACAGTTTTGCTTCCTTTTCAAAAGAGAACACTCTAAGGGAAACAACCAACTCAACTGGCGGAGCCAGTTGGAACCAAAGTTTTGCTTCTTTTTCAAAAGAACACTCTAAGGGGAACAACCAACTCAACTGGCGGAGCCAGTTGGCACCAAAGTTTTGCTTCTTTTTCAAAAGAAGTCACCAAGGAGAGGGAGGTCCTAAACTACTTAATTGGCACAGAAGCCACCAAGAAACAAGAATGAATGAAAAAAGAAAAGGATGAATAAATAAATGCGCGCAAAATCAGATCCGGCGTTGCCGCTTCTCCTGCGAGGCGACGGGCGGGCCGGGCCGCTTTTTTTGTTGTGAATCGTCTTGCGTCGGCGCCTTGAGCGTGATCTGCGGCCCGCCAGTCCGGTGGATGGGCGACACGGCTCCACTGGCGCCTGCTGCACCGGGTTTTCCCGGTGCCGCGAGAAGTTTCGCGTCGAATCCCGGAACGCCGGTTGCCGAGTGCTCAAATTGGATCGGCGCAAGCAGTTCCGGCGAGATATCGAGCGCCTGCGAGCTCGCAACGTCCGCCGCAGACACTGGCGGCGCGTGCGCGAGGCTCAACAGTCCCCACGGCGTCTCGCCGGGCCCCGGAACCGGATGCTTTCCCGGCAGTCCCGCGATGTGGCCCTTGTACGACTTTCTGAGCTTGCGCTTGGCGCCTGAAGCGTCCTGGCGCGCGACCGACGAGGCGAGTTCCTGGAGACCGTACAGCTCGAGCAGGTCCTCGGTCGGCGACGGCCGGCTCGGCGGGAGCGGCGCCGTCAGGAGATACAAGTCGGAGCGGCTCGAGTCCTCGGCCATTCGGAAGTCTCACAGCCGGCCAGGAAACGAGTAGATAGCGTCAATTTCCAGTCTCCTTCGTGTCTGGGGGAGTCGTGCCACTGGCGTCGGTATCAGATAAGCAACCACGACCCTACGTCACGTGTTTTCCAGCACTTGCGCCAAGGTTGCACGGTACGGGATCAATTGACTTTGGTGGGCTTGCTCAATTGCCACAAAAGTTTCGGCGTCGTTGTCAAAAGAGGGCTATTTTGGTGGTGGTCTCTTCTTTTGGAAAAGAAGCAAAACTTTTGTGGCGAATCGGGGGTTCTTGGTGTTCTGTGTCAATTGTGATGTATTTTAGGCGGAAAAATTAAAGAATAAGTGACATCTGTTTTTTCAAGTGGGGGAACACTAAATAAAAAAGTGATCTTGTACGTAGTGACGACCATTGAGTTCATATGTATTTCTGTGTGGGCTATTTGGAGTGCATACTAACCTTAGGATATGAGCTAAGATAGAACAAGAACCAAATTGAAAGTGAGTCTGGCGCCACTAAATGTTGTGGTTCTCAACCGTTTGGGTTGGTTTGCTGTGGCCGGGTCAATTGGTCGCTGTCCTCTACTGGATCACCACAATAACTCTAAAACTCCGTCAGAAGTAGGAATCTAAACAATTAACCGAGAATCCGTTTATCTAAAACCAGTCAATTTTGAAGTGACCAGACTGGAAACTACGGTCTAGTATGAACTCTACCAACTTTTGTCGCCTACCACCACCACCACCACCACCATGTCCACCACAACTAAAGTGACGAAAAAGCAGTCACAAGGGCTTAGGGTCTTGACTAACCAACCACCACCATCACCACTCATTGCTTTGTGCCCACCGCACTAACTGCAAACGCATATCCTCCCAAAAACTGGAAAATTCACACTAAGCAGGCTGACTGGCATCGGGCGGTCCCAGCTAATGGCTGGGGGGCAGGGGTAAGCACTAGGAGTTTTTTCGTCTCGACACATCGACTTCTCCTCAACCCATCTACAATGACGGCCGCCCTGGTGAAACCGAAGCAGATCGTGCACAAGCACCGCAAGCAGTTCAAGCGTCACCACAGCGACCGCTACAAGCGTGTTGGCGAGTCCTGGCGCAAGCCTAAGGGTATCGACTCGTGCGTCCGTCGCCGTTTCCGTGGTACCATCTCCATGCCCAAGATTGGCTACGGTAACAACAAGAAGACCCGCCACCTCTCCCCCAGCGGCCACAAGGCCTTCGTTGTCTCCAACATCAAGGAGCTCGAGCTCCTGCTCCTGCAGACCCGCACCTACGCTGCCGAGATTGCCCACAACGTGTCCAGCCGTAACCGCGTCCAGATTGTTGAGCGCGCCAAGGCCCTTGGCGTCAAGGTCACCAACGGTGCCGCTCGCCTTAGCCTTGAGGCTTAAATATTTACTTTGGAGGAGAAAACGCAGAGGCCGGGCGCATCCCGGCGAGGCTCTCGGACCACTCGCACATACCTGAGATAGAGGTGATCTAATTTAACCTATTTACGCTGGCCGCTCAGGCCGTTCGACTTTGCTCTCCTGGGAGCTGCTCGTGTGTGGGAGTCTACTCATTCTCACCAGCGGTGCGTCTACCGTAATACCATGGCGTAGTTTAAGTTTATTGGAAACAAATTCATTAACGACGTATTCCGAATCAGCGTTCTCTCTAATGAGACAGTTAGCTTTCGCAGGCTGTGTTTCCAGCAGGACCTTAGTTCCCTTGAGTTGATAGGGTTTTTGCATTCTATGACGTTACTTGATAGATTGTTTTTCGCAGAACAAAAGGCTCCGCTAATTGAGCTGGTACGATACGCCAATTGAGCTCGCACGATACGCTAATTGAGTTGCTAGTTTATGTGGTCTTTCGCTCTTGCTTTCTTTAGTTACCTTCATTCAATTGTTATATAAAAGTGCTTTCCAGATCAAATCAGAGGTGCTCTGGTTGCAATTGGCGCCTGTTGAATTGGCTCGCATGGGATTGGAAACACTTTCTCATTCGGTGAAAGTCTAAAGTTTGGCCTATTCCTCAAACAACCCCCTCCCCTCTAACCCTTGGCTCCATCGGTTTCAGCACAAAAAGGGCCCTCACCCAACCACGTGAGTAACACGTGAACGGCACGTGCCATTCACGTGCGATTCAGGTGACCGCATTATTCACGTGAATGGAGATTTCCACGTGATTGTTGATGGAGGGTAGGGCAAACCTTAAATGCCGCAAAGAAGACCCTAGTGGCTTCTGGGTCGGGCCGTCAAAGTTAACCGACGTCCGAGACTGGGCCCTTGCCGAACCGACAAGGTCCTGTCATATGAGGAAAGTTGAGCCGACGTGGGCCGCAGCTGGGCAACGTTCGCTGGGCCACCATCTGTAGAGCCATCAGTTAGGCGACCGCCTCCTAGCTAATTTAGACCCTCGATCATATCTAGATTAGGCCAGATACCCCGATATTGCTTCCCTAGTTTTTCGGCCCGATTAGGCTGTGTTATCACGTCCATCATGTGCATGTGATGCGCCCCTTTTTGCTGAGTCAACACGACCGAGCGGCGCTTGCATGAACGAGAGTCATCAGCAACATGACAAAAAAAAACAATGATCCAATCCTAAAAATGCCTTGTCAACTCGTGCCTGGGCAGAAAAAAGACCTAATTTTAGTCCCTGGGATGGTGAATGGACCCATGCCTAGTGATCGGGGCCCCGGACACGGCTCAATCGCTCAACAGCGAAGGTTTCCGTACGGCTCCCGGAGGACCGATGCGTGATTAACAATAAGCCAATGGGTGCATGTGCCTAGTTGGGGAAATTGTACTAGCTCCTATGCAAGATCACGAAGGGAACTCCCGCCAATTAGATTCTCATTGCGGGGAACCCAAAAGCGCCGTGTAGACTTTCAAACGCAATGACTACCGGCGACGGAGTTCCGCGTCTACATTTTTTTTTTCGGTGGTGGGTGCCAAGACCCCCCTGCATATGCACGATGCTGTGATTCCCGAATTTGAGCATGTTTCCGGGATGATCACGAGAACACCCCTTTCATTTACTAGGTCAACCACGTCAAGGGCTAGGGCTACAATATGACACGCATAGGGCAAGGGGGGCATACAGGGAGCGCATGCAGACGAAGATCGCTCGACAAGGTCGACCACGGAAATCGGTGGGCTTTCGGCCCGGCCCAGACCGGGCTGATTCTGCTCCGAATACATGGTCCCACGTGAATATTATGAGCGGACTATGGTGGCGTCTACATCCGGACACCAGATCGGATGTCTCTGATCGAGAACAGACCCCACCTTGCTACTTTAGAGCTTATTTAAAGCCAGCCATTTCTGCAGGCTGATTACAGAGCATTTACCCAAGCGGCACTATCGACACTGCACACTGGACACTGGGCACACCTGTCTGCCAAGACTTGCTCCAGCCTGTACGATCCTGCCGCGTCGTGAAGTGTCAAGAAACGACAGGCAAGCTGCCAAGCGTTTAGGAAGTGTTTCTGGCCAGATTGGGCTATCGCTAGCGCCCATTGTGGCCGATTGGAGCAACCAAAGTTCTCCGCGTCTTCTCGATGGACGATCAGGGTTGTACTTCTGTGGCCATCGGCAGCAACCCGCGTCAGCGTCTTCTTCTTGCATCTGCTTCCGAAAAGGGCGGCATCTGGCTCGTTGTCATCCATGGGGGTGCCTGGCGAGATTCCGCCTTGACTGACGAGACTGGACGCCATTTGATGCTCCAGTTTCGCGACAAATTCAATGGCGCAGCTTCCGTGGACTACCGTCTGAGTCCAGAGTTCAAACATCCCGCTCACGCTCTCGATGTCCTGCACGGCATCGACTACATCGTTGAAAACTACCATCCAGAGAAGATCGTGCTTCTGGGTCACAGTGCAGGAGCCTTTCTCGCAGGGCAAGTCGCATGCACGACGAGTCTGCATCGGCTAAGAGACCTCGATGGCCGTGAGATCGCACATGACGCACCAGCAACGATCGAGACGGGAAGTTCCGGAGAAATTTCCAACAAGAGCCTTCCCCACCTTGCGATTGTTGGGCTCGAGGGCATATACTCCCTTCACGATCTTGTTGCAGAGTACCCGGACTACCGATACTTTGTCGAAGACGCGTTTGGTCCAGAGGCCAACTGGACGGAGGCTTCTCCTGATTGGTCGCAAGTGAGTTCAAACATCGTAGCGCTCCAATCGAAAAAAGACGAGCTTCTCTCGCTTCGCCAAACCCAATGGCTCGAATCCACTGCCCCTAACGTTAGAGTGGTGATAATCCCGTCAGGAAAACACGATGAAGTGTTCGAAAAAATGGACCTCCGTCCGTATCTTGGAGATATATCCTTAGTTTAGTACGTAGAAGCTCCTTTGAGCCTTTACTTAGTACTGATTTTTTTTGATCTTGCTTTAGTGCTTTCAGCAGAAGAATCAAAAATTTTGGTAGCAATTGGCGTCGCCAATTGCCAGTTGTGTTTATTGGCAAAACCAAGAAGTATCAACAATTGAGGAGTATTTTTTACAAACACACCAAGGCCAATCGTGTTCATTAAAGAGTGCAAACGATAAACTCTTACCGTATTCTTCATAAATAAAGAACTTGGTGCCTTCAAGATCCACAATCGAAATCCCAGTTGGCGGAGCCAATTGCCACCAAAGTTTTGCTTTTTTTCGAAAGATGTCCACACAAAATCGACAGGGAAAAAAAATTCCACCAACCTTTCTCAAAAGAACCCCCACATAGGCGTTGCTTGCTATTCCACCAGAGTCAACTCATGACCAACTTGTGTACGATGACTCTCACGAGTTTCCGTTTTTGGAGTCTTCCCCGCGAGCTTTAAGGATCGCGATCGCTAGAGCAAGATGAAATCATGCTGCAGGATATCGGCATCCCGAACGGCATTCCGAACGGCGTCCCGACAATGATGTGTTTTTGTGTGGGCACTGACGTGGTGGGGGATCTTGAAACGGTGATCGCTGCATCAATGGGGCTAGACTGAAAGTGGAGGGGCCGATGGGGCAAACCCAAAATAAGCTTTGGTTGCATGTGCAACAGACAACGTTTGCAACGCGAGTTTGGGTTGTGACAGGTTCGAATTTAGCTAGGTTTAAGGTTAATCAGAGATGCAGAGAATAAGTAGACATGAAAACGTTCGAAAGACAAGGATGGGATACAGAACAAAGAGAAAGTAGAGAAGAATGAAAAATGAATAGACGTATAAAATCTGATGCAGCTTTATACGGTCGAACCGGATGGAGCAAATTAGCACTATTTAAGAGCAGGATGTCTGCTTGATGGAATCAGGATGAACGGCCTCGTCGTGGAGATGCAGATTGTCTCGGTACCACGCCGGGCTATGCAGCTCTCGCGGGGGTACATTGCGCACCAGGGTGAGTCTATTAGGATGCGCAAGACCACAAAAGCCCACAGAGAGTTAAATGTATGCAATCTCTGCAGATGGAGTCCAAAAAAGAAGAAGAAGTGAGCGACCAGACCAGGCGACTTGGGGGGCTTGGTTTAGAAGCAGTCGCCCTCACGCTGCATCAGAGCATACGTTTCGACGCTGGCATCGCTCATATCGGCGGATGCGGTATCAGGAGGAATGACTGCCGTGGCCATTCCAAAGTTAAGAGGAAGAGGAGCCGTATCCGGCGCCTTGGCTCCATACATGGTGCCAAGACCTGTCTCGGGAAGCACGTACGGGTTGTATGGAAGATCGTCATGGATGAGCGATTGAACAAATGCGTCGGGGGGTGCGAAACCAGCTGCATGGCTCGTGAAGTTGGTTTCCATGAGCGCTTCAGGCAGCATCGGCGGCGGCGAGTCGAGTGGTGGCCGCGGAACGCCCGCGTCGGCTAATGACCATCGCGATGCGCCAGTCACTGAACTGCGTGGGCTGTGAGGACTCTGGGAAATGCTTGACTGCGAGCCAGTACGAGGCATGAGAGGAGGCGCTTCTGCGTCTCCCAATGCAGCAAATGGTCCGACAAACGGAGCGGCAATTGAGCCAAATGGAAGAGGATCGCTGAGATCGGCGCGGAAGTCGCCGTTGATGTCGCAGAGAGAGCCAATGTCGCGCAGCGGGATGCTACTGAGTGCTTCAAGAGGAGAGGGGTGCGCGAGCGACGCATGTGATGCTTGAGATGCGGGGGACAGCGATGGCGAGTAGTCGCGAGGGTCCGTGGTGACATCGAGGCCAAGGGCGAGACTTCCACGGGAAAGTGGCGTGTCTCGCGAAACGTCTATGCCGGAAACAGCCACGGACCCGGCCATGGAACCGGCCATGGAACCCGCTACAGAACCAATTACAGAATCAGCAACGGAACCAGGGCCAATTACAGAATCAGCGACGGGATCAGTGACGGAGTCAGCGACGGAACCACCAACGGAGCCGGTGACAGAACCGGGACCAGTAGAGCCCAGTTCAAGCTCCTGCTTGATGTGTTCCTGGTCTAATTGGTGGTCCAGTTGGTCCAATTGGCTCATTTGACCCATCTGGCCCATCTGGCGTCGTCGCGCCGCAAGCGCAGCGTGTTCGCGCTGTTCGCGTTGGGCCTCTGAGACGCGTGCCGCAGCAGTGGCAGCACGCTCCTCGACTTCCTTGTCGGTCAATGGAGGCGGGAGCGGGTCGTTCTTGGCGAGTTGGAGCCGGTGGACCATGCGGAGATGCCTGATAAGGAGGTCGCGACGGAAAAACGTCGACGAGCACCGGTTGCAGGCGTATGGTCGCTCGCTGGAGTGGATGCGTTCGTGACGTGTGCGATGCTCACTCCGCGTAAAAAAGCGGTCGCACAGGCGGCATTTGAAGCATCCGCGCGACTTTGCATCTTTGCGAGTCATTCTGGGCGATGCGATATTGCCGGGCTGGTCTGTTGGCGGCTGCTTGAGACCGGCCGGATTCGGGGCGCATGCAGCGGCAGACGTTGTGGGTACAATCTCGGGCTCGAGCCGTTACGGCTTCTGCACTGAACTCGCTGCGAATGAAGTCGCTGCTGGAAGTGTTCGGACGAGAATCCGAGTGGTTGAGGTGGGTCGTTTTGGGCAGCAGGGACAGAGCTGGTTGTTTTGAATCTCAGGCTGAGCAGCAAGAGCAGGCAAACGAACAGACACTGAAAGTTGCGATTGTGCCAGGAGACAGGAGGAGGAACACTTAAAATTCCACGAGGCAGATCGGTTTCAATCTCCAACACATTCACTGACTTGGGGGCGGACCTGCGCTGTTTTATGTCCCTTGGACACACTGCCGGAAGCTTGATTTTGGCTTCTTACTTAAGCCTGCGTTGTCCGCGGCAGACTGCTATGCGCGGCGTTGTCATGCACTCTGCACGCTTACTGACTGGCAGCTGTTGACGCTGATCCCCGACGGTAAGCCATGCACCAGGGGTCCCCCATACCCCAGGGAAGTAAGCGCTGACTACTCCATGCATGAGCTGGAGCAAAGCGGGAGTCTAGATCGCAGCAGGACTTTCCCCGCACGCCAGTTGCTCGCAGAAGATGTCCAAAAACCTCTTCTCCATGGCGTCTGTCCACCAGCCGAGGCATTCTTTGCATGGGTTGCTTGCCTCGGTAGTCGTGCGAGGCGGCGAAACTCGGATCGTGCCGTCTCAACGAAAACGAAACCTCGAAATGGGGGGCCAGTATCGAGCTTAGGCGGCTTTTCGACCACCCTTGCCCCTGGCTGGCTGTTTCTGGGTTTCCAGGGCGAAACCCTAACCAGTAACGAAATCGAAGGTGTGAGAACTGTGAACGGGACTCGTGCTTGATTACTCGATGCCACTCTGCAAGCGGACGCTGTATTGTCGTGAGATCAGAAGCTGCTGTTTCATTTTCGTATGATTTAGTTTCGACAGTGTAGTGTGACCGTCACCTGATTTCACGTCGACCGGTTGGACCCGTACCCTTGACGGAAACACGGCTAGCCACACCCGGTCCGCTTCCCGTAATCGGCAACATCTCCATGGTTTTCGCGAATCCTCATGAGCCACCAAGCCACTCTCATCAGAGAGAAGCGGAAGCAACCATCTATGCAAGCGCAAGCTTCGCTAAGAGTCACCCCGATCGCCATCTCCTCGGAGCCCAGTAGGAATTTGCAATCCCAGAAACGTGACCTTGCCATGATGCAGACGCGTTGATCAGGTAAGGGTACCCTTGGGATCAGCGATGGTCCTGTCGCAGTGTTAATTTGGGCTGACTACACACTCATCACCATCGTGCCAAGCTTAAGCTTAACCCACCTCAGGTTTGGTGGAAATGTTTTGTGTTTGTTTTTAGGTATCTGTTCGCGGTTTTAACCAAGGTTTGCTTCCATTTATTTATTTTGTAGCGATTCATATTCTTTATTTCCTTGTTCGAGCCTGATCTCCCATCTTACTAGGGTGACTCGCATGGCTGTAATGGCTCTAATACCGCTAGAACTGTAAATCGCGCACTCTCGCGAACGTTCCGGACGCATCTCGCCGACCCGAACGAACTTTGACAGTTTGACACCAAAATGTCTTGGCAAACCACTCCAAAGTTGCTAAAAGTCAACCGGAATATATTCTTTGCTTTCACCATCATGCATCTCGACGGCTAATTTTGCCCAACGGGGTCACGGCTAAGGTCGATCTCTCATGATGCCCCCTGCATTCCCCTCCTTTGTTCTGCTCCAGTCTGGGCGGCAATGGCACGGCCCCCATCGTTCTGCGGGTTTCTTGTTACTGTAACCGGAGACTTGATTATGAGCGTTAAACTAAACTACGCCCTATAAAATATCCCACTCGACAATTGTGCAACGCCCTTTTAGGTTCCAAACGCTACTCACCAACGCCGTCGCGAACCATACTCTCATTCTTTTTGCACGGCACCAAACTACCTCTACCTACCCACCATTGGGACTGGTCCTGCACCGTTGATCACCAACTGCATCTCTCTACGTCAGCTTTGTTCCAAAAAAATTATTCGACCCACCCACCCTGGTCATGTCATCAAAAGTCAAAGTGACGGGCTGTCCACAATACAATGTGGAGGACGTTTTTTTGACATCTGCATGCAGGTTGATCTCGAAATGACCCAACAAAGTTTGGCACCTTGTCTCCACTAGAGTTGCTTGTGTTCCTTGTTTTATTCTCTGCTTCAGGCACCACCCAACGGACTCGATGGACCCTGGACATCACAATCTGTGTGCGGCTCACGCATCGTGCGACAAGGCCCCACTCTACATCAGGTCCACAATTGTCTTCGTGCAGCAGTTTCCCGCCCATCCCACTTCAGAGATCTCTAGTCGCCCTTCTCCAACGGTAAATTCACGGGAATCGCCGCGATTGGGCTTGGCCCACCAAGTTTAGAGTCAAACTGTTTTCCACAATGCCCAACCCTATCTTACATATCCGCATGCCAAAGTGGGATCACCACGACCGGGGGGGTTCCTGGTGTGCGTGACACGGAGTGCGACAATGCGCAAGGGTGAACCATGAGAGGCTTGGTGGTGTCACTGACACTTGAAACCACCACCACGAAAACCCCCTGCATGCCTCCTTTCGCGTGTGGTTTTCGGCGGAACGGAACAAAAATCCGAGCATACGGCCTCCCACTTCTCCTGCTTATCATCACGTGAGATGGGGACATGTTTTTTTTAATAGGTACATAATGCCACATCTCACGAGAAAATAAAATCTACCACACAAGGTCTGGACCGTTGCCGATCATCGCTCCATTTGGCCGATTAAAATCGTTTCGAGATGGTTGCTGGCTCCACCCGCTTTCGCCTCTGCACTTCTCCTGAATAAGATAACGATGCGAAACATTCAGGGTCAATATTTGCCTGCTGTAAATACTTTTCAGACGATTATTTCAGATTGTCGCGATCTACTACTTGAGGAGAAACAGTGAGCCAAAAAAATGCCACCAAACACTCTCCGCGATCAACCAAAGTCGTGATTGCGAAAACATGTCAATGCCCCCAACACTAGCAATTGTTCATATCCCTGCCTATTGCGATATTCTTCACGCGTCTAGACTTAACTTTTGGACCCCTATCCTAGCTGATAAGCGATGCTGACGAAAGTCTCAGCCTCATCTGTGCGGGGAAAAGGTACAAGGTATAGATGTTCCAGACCACGCAAATCACCACGTGCACGAAAAGGACGGATTGAGATGTTGTTGATGCACAGATAAGAAAATACTTGTCGAGTTGAGGGAGGTAACAGATCCTCGTGAGATTGACCGTCGATGACGTGCAAGTCGAAACTGTCAGACTACCCAGTGTGTCTCACTCACAGCATGACCTGATTTCGTGAGATGCAGCCGGAGCGTCACCTGAAACTCACGTGCCTTGTCACGAGAAAAATCAAAAGTCATATGATACTCACGTGTACAGATCATCAGGTCACATGACAGTCACCTGATAGCATCTAGTCTGGTGATGCCCGCCCTTCTCACACTGGCGGCGCTAGGTGTGTCTACATAGGTGTGGTGAAAATAATCATATTTTGAAAAACAGACAGGATTTTGTTTTAAGAGGTACGCTAACAGTCTTTTTGTGAAAAAGAGGCAAACTTTGGCTGCGGTGGCTCACCCTAATTGAGTCAATCGCTGGGTAAATCCACTAGCAAATCCAACCGGCATATCCAACTGACAACTCCTAATGGCATATTCAACTGGCATCTCCAACTGGGAGATGCAACTGGCAAATCCAACTGGCAAATCCAACTAGCGGAACCAGTTGCCACAGAGGCATGTCTACTTTATCAAAAGAAGCCACTGAAGCTATGTATCGCCAGAGATTAAGACTCCACTGGGAAGTCACTGCATCGCCCTAGAGAACATCTGCCAGCTAAGTCTGGCGATGGACTCAATTGGCGTGAGGCAATTGCAAACGCAGCTTTGTTTCTTTTAAAGTGGCCATTAAAAACCAAAGATCAAAAAGTCTAGAATTCGCCCGTATATTCACGGCCCATAGAGAACGGTGGTGGTGTTAATCAGCCATTAAGAAGCTCTCACCTGACCAGTCCAATCACCTGACTCTAAACTCCACGCCTGCGCCTGCCTTTGTTCGATGCAGCCAGTGTCATCCATTTGAGCCTAATTAACATTGTCGCCCAGACCCGCGTTGAAAGGGTGAATTGCCCTCCTTTTCAATGGGATTCCTGGACGCTATTGTCAATACGGCCAAGAGCCTTTTAGAGGACCCTCCAGATGCTCAGAATACTATCTATTCTCGCCGGCTAACTGAGGATGAGAAGTTCCGCAAACGGTACAATCTTCCCGAACCAGAGACGCTTATGGCGCAGGCCAATGCGGTTGTGGGGATTCTTCCTGTGGGCCAATCACTCAAGAGTCTCAGTTACGAGGACCTGTATCACGGAACACTGGACCTGAGTGAGTCTTTCATCGTGTTTGAATGCGATGGCGAACCTCGTGCTCTCCAGTTTGCGCTTCCGTTAGCAGCCGTGCGACGCGTCGACAGGCTTCCAGCCGGTCAGGTTTTTGCTCTACGGATACAATTATACGAGGATATCAGCATAATCGTCCAGCTCGAGGACATGAAGTCGAGCTGTGATAGGTTTGCGGGTGTACTTAGCGGAAACCTCAAGGCAAATGTGCCTTTGGCAAAACAACTGCGCCAGATTTTTACAACTTTTTATTCTGAGTTCTTGGTGGAAAGTATCAAACGCAAACGGAGCCAAGAAACCAACGCAGAGCCTCTGGTCCCTCCACCAGCAGGACTGGGAAGAGACTTTGGCTATCCTGGAGACGCGAAGAAGCTTAGAGACAGGGCCAAAATGCGATTGTGGCTCGAATACATGAGTACGCATGGTCGCAATATTGCTCTAGTGCGCCAACAGGGCTTCTACAAACTCGTACGAGTTGGTCTTCCCAACCACCTTCGTGGAGAGTTGTGGGAACTGTGTTGTGGAAGTGTACATTTGCGTATGAAGAGTGCAAGCCTTTACCGGAGCATTCTTGACCAGCAAAAGGGCCAGCAGTCGCTCGCAATTGAGGAAATCGAAAAGGACCTAAACAGGTCCCTACCCGAGTACCCGGCCTACCAGGACCCAGAGGGAATTTCGCGGCTGCGAAGAGTGCTCACTGCCTACAGCTGGATGTGTCCAGATGTTGGTTATTGTCAAGCAATGAACATCGTCGCTGCCGGATTGCTCATCTACCAGACGGAGGAACAGGCGTTTTGGACACTACACAGGCTCACGCAGGAAATCTTGCCCGGGTACTACTCGCGTACAATGTACGGAACTTTGCTTGACCAAAAGGTGCTCGAGTGTCTTGTGGAACGCACAATGCCCATGTTGTGGACGCATCTCCAACAATGCGACGTTCCCCTTAGCGTTGTGTCGCTGCCATGGTTTTTGAGTTTGTTCATCAACACGATGCCGATTGTGTACGCGTTCCGGATTATCGATATTCTGTTTTTGGAGGGGTCGCGCACCCTGTTCCAGGTCGCACTGGCGATTCTTCGCGTGAACGGCGAGGAGCTTCTCAATGCCGAAGACAACACTGCCGTGATTGCAGTTCTGAAGCAGTACTTTGACAGCCTCAGTTTGCCTGCGCACCCAAGAGCCGATAGCGAGCGGCTGCGCCGGGTCACAAAGTTCCAGGAGCTCATGGTTGTTGCCTACAAAGAGTTCAGTGTTGTCACCGACGACATGATTCTTAGCTATCGTCGGAAATACGAGAGCCAGGTGCTCGACGACATCGAGGACTTTGCGAAGCGGACGCAACTCCGGAACGTGCCAAAGCCTCGCAACTTGAACCGCGAGGAAATCGGCGTCATTTACGACAAGTTCTATGCCGCCATCCAGGCGACGCGTCCGGGACTTGGCGGCCAAAGCGGTGAACTCAGTTTCCCGCAGTACATCACGTTCATGAGCGGGCTCGTGGACTGGATGCAGCCAAAGTACGTTGCACGCGAGGAGCTCGAGAACCACAAGTTTGTTAGACGGCTGTTCAACCGGTGGGACTCTCGGGGCCAGGGGTCGCTGTGTCTCGGAGACGCCATTGCCGGAATCGACTGTTTGGTGGATCCGGACATGATGGAGCTCATCAACTACTTTTTCGAGTGTTTCATTGACACAGATGCCCACAGCGTCAAGGCAGGCAGTATAAACAGCAACAAGAGTGCCACAAGTCCGGCGCCATCGCTGTCCCCATCGGCGCATCTGCCCAAACTTGGCCACGGTGCTATTCTCGAGATGGCGGACGCTCTGTTGCTGCTGGTTCGTCCGTTCACTCACAAGGGACGGACCGGCACCGAAATGCTCGATCCCGTGAGCCAGGCCGCCCTGAGCGAGGTCGCTGAGGACCCAGCAGCTCCTGATATGCGCGAGATGCTCGAACAACAGCAAAGTGTGCGGTATCTCGGAGCAGTTTCGAACTTCATTCAGCGGACGTTCGAGGTAGCAAACTTCAAGCCAGTGAATCCGGGCATCGGCACCGATGTGACGCCGTCATTGGACCTGATTGATCTTCCCGAATCCAATTCAGAGCCCACAGGACTCAGTCTCCCGCACCTTCGGATGGTTTTATTGGCAGACGAGACGCTTGAGCTGCTGTTTTCGACGACACTCCGCTCCACCATCCACCTCACTGGCCAGGGCACTGGTCTGCTTGGCCAGCCCACGTCGGTTGCGTCGTTCCGGTCCATGGTTGACGGCGTTGTTCGCGATGGTCTTCGTCTCGCTGACGGTCTCCGGAAACGCATCGACGAACTCGACAAGGAGCGGCCCGATGAAGACATCGACGATATGGACGTCCGCGCAGATGACCGTGCTCTCTTAGATATATAGTATTAATCTTTAATACCTTCTTTTGGGCGCCTTCTTTTAAAAAAGAAGCAAAACTTTTTGGGTGCCTTCTTTTAAAAAAGAAGCAAAACTTTTTGGGTGCCTTCTTTTAAAAACTTTTTAGGTGCCTTCCTTTAAAAAAGAAGCAAAACTTTTTGGGTGCCTTCTTTTGAAAAAGAAGCAAAACTCTTTGGGTCCCTTCTTTTGAAAAAGAAGCAAAACTTTTCTGGGTGACTTCTTTTGAAAAAAAAGCAAAACCTCTTGGTGCCTTCTTTTAAAGAAGAAGCAAAACTTTAGAGGTAACTTCTTTTAAAAAAGAAGCAAAACCTCTTGGTACAAAGAACCGAGTCCCGTGTGGCCAGTCCATCAAATCAAGAGACTTTCGCCTTGCAATACCAGAGCTACGCCAATTGCCACAAATTTGGTTGTTTTTTTGAGTACGGCCCAGTTGATAATTTATACTCTAAGTATGCTAGACCAGGACATCTCAATTGGCTCCAGAGAGTATAAGTAGTTGTGAACCGCAGGTAGAAGTCTCAGTGGCTTCTTTTGGAAAGAAGCAAAACTTTGGTGGCAATTGAGAAGGGCCCACTTGATAACTACACTAACAATGATAATAGGCAATCTCAATTGGTGGAGCCAATTGTCACCAGAAGTTTCAAAAGAAGCTACCAAGAAGTTTTGCTTCTTTTTCAAAAGAAGTTACCAGAAAATTTTGCTTCTTTTTCAAAAGAAGTCACCAAAAAGTTTTGCTTCTTTTTCAAAAGAAGGAACCAAGAAGAAAGGACCAAGAAGGAAGAATATGCAGACTTACTGGAACGGGGGCGTCCAGGAAAGAGGATCTAGTAAAAGTTATGGGATTAATGGGACGTGGCCTGCTTGCGCGCGAAGATGCGTTTGAAGAAGCCCTTGTTCTTGACCTTTGTTTCCGAGACTGTATGCATGCCAAGGTTGTCTGAGCTGGCGCGTTTGCCGAGCAGGACGCGGGCGTCGGAGTTGGGCGAGAACACCTCGCGGAGGGTGAGTTTCGTGCCGGACCGCGGCTGTTTCGCGCTGACGGAGCGGCCCCCGTTCGCGGCGGGAGGCGTGTACCCGCCGTCGTCGGAGTCCGAGTCGGTGAACCGGGACTTGAAGAACGAGTTGCCGCCAGCGGACTCGGAGCTGTTCTTGGCCTTGCGGCCCTTGGGGCTCGAGAAGCCGAGCCCGAGACCGCCGCTGCGACGCGGACTCGCTGGCGGTTCTGCCTGAACGAGCCGCGCCGGGTCCGGGCGGTCGGAGTTGCGCAGCGAGTAGGTGCGGAACCCGCCGCCGCCGAGGTTGGGTGGGGGCGCGGTGCCCGTGAGCGAGTTGGCGCGCGAGTTTGAGCGCGAGTTCGAGCGTTGCCGCTGCGCCCGCGCCGGTTCCTCGGCGCGGAGAGTGTTCATGAGGCGGGGAGCGCCAGGAGTGGTCTGTTTCGACTGGCGCTTGCGCTTGAACGACGACTCGGACGTGATGGACGCCGCGTCGTCGTTGTCGGCGAGCAATTGCCGGTAGTGGTGACCGTCTGGCTGTTTTGGTTGCGTGGTGGTGGTGGGCTGCGACAGCGTCTGTGACAGCGTCTGTGACAGCGTGTGCGAAATGGGCGACGGCGGCGACACTGGCGACACGGACTTTGTGAGCTGGATCGGCGGCTGGAGCTGGCTCGTCTGGACCTGCAGCGGTGGCTGGAGGCTCGTGGGCCGCGATCCCGGCTGGCGCAGCGACGACCGTTCTGGAATCGCGTCAACAAAGTCGTCGTCGGACTCGCTGCCCTGGCGCGGCCGCACTCGCTGGCCTATTGGCGCCGTTCCTGTGCCGTTCTGGCTCTGTAGACCGCTTTGGTTCTGGCTTTGGTTCTGGCTTTGAACTTGAGGTGGTTGAGGTGGTTGAGACAACTGGACCGACGACCGTTTCGGTTTTGCTGCTGCTCCTGCCGCTCCTGCCGCCGTGGCCGCCGCCAGTCTCGTGCCATTACTGGCATTATTTTGCAGTTGAGACTTGCGGGCTCTCGCCGCTGCTGCCGCTGCTGCCGCCCCCGGAACCGCCTGCGCCGGCTCTTGGTGGTCATCGTCGTAGTCGTACGACTCGTACACAAACTCCTGCGTGTCCTGGGGCCCGGCAAACGACACGCGCGGCGCCGTGGTGACGCTCGAGTCGCTCACCTCGGACCCGGACCGGAGCCGGTTGATGCCAGACGTGCTCGTGCGGAGGGCAGACTTGGCCGGCGAGTGGTCGCGGGGCGGCGGCGAGTAGCGCACCTGCGGCACGTCGAGGTGGCCGTCGTCGTCGTCGTCGTGCTCGTGCTCGTCCTCCTCGTTGAACACGGGCGCGCGTCGCGGGCGGTACCCGGGCTCTGGCTCCTCGCGGATGCGTCCGAGCTCGCTGTCGAGCGAGTGGACGCTGTCGGCGTAGTCGCGGGACTGCTGGGGCCGCCTGAGCGACGAGTTCGACGCCGACGCGCGCACCGACGCGCGGGTGGACGCGACGGGCGTCTCCTTTGTGCTCACGAGCTCGAACGAGCCCATTTGGCGGATGGTGGTGGTGGTCAGCGACAGCGTGCGCCCGTTGGCGTCGCGGTTCACCACCGTGTGGGTGCGGGTGAGCGAGTTCCGCCGCCCGGACTGGCTCGTGAGCGAGTTGGAGCGCATCGAGTTGGAGCGCAGCGAGTTGGCGCGCGTCAGCGAGTTGTTTCGCGGCTGCTGGAAGTCGTGGGCGTACTGCTGCTGCTGCCGGCGGTACGCGCGGGCGCTCTCGGCCGTCATCGACGCTGTTCGTCGCGGCTGGTACTCGGGCCGGAAGTCTGCGATCGCCTGCGCGTCGCCCTGGTCGAGCGAGTGTCGGCGGATCGCCTCAGCCGCTGCGGACGACGACAACACGGCGCCGGACTGGCGGAACGACGCCGACGCCGCTGCGGCGGCGCTGGGCGTGCTCAGACCAACGTTGTAGGGCCGGCCGTCGTACTTTCGTGAGCCTCTGCGGAACATTTACCACTGGTGGAACCACAAAACGGTGTCACTGACAAGAGCCACTAAAAGGTGGGCCACAACAGGTGAGGTCAACCACTAATAAAAAAAACACGGAGTGGAACCACAAAGGGTTTGGACCACAAATCTGCGCACCTGACTAGGATGCCGGACTAGGAAACTCGAACTGGGCCCTCGTCGAGGTTGTCGTCGAGGTGGAGATGAAAACAATAAGCAAAGACGGTGAAGGGAGAAGGGCAGATGACGCCTGCGCTATGCAAGGTGAGCTTCCGGACGACCCTTACCACGTGAGCCCAGCCATGCGGTTTTTGGTTGCCGTTGTTGCTATGCTTACTACGCGGCCGGGTAAGTGGTCCGGGGACGGCGGGGGCTGTGGCCCGAAAACACCACTGATTTTGGCTCCCTGGACGTTCAACCAGCCGCAACGGCCCGTCCGCGGCGAAATTCACGCTGTCGGACGCGTCCGTGCCCGTTGGGGTTGGGGTCTGTATTGTTGTCCCCGATCACTTAATCCCTAATTTAGGTTAGCACTCGTAATGCTAATTAACTCTATCTGCTATCTAATCTCCCTCTTGGTGCCTTTGGTGCTTGGGTGCCTCCTTTTGAAAAAGAAGCAAAACTCTTTGGTCTTTGGTGGCTTCTTTTGAAAAAGAAGCAAAACTTTCTTTTGTGGCTTCTTTTAAAAAAGAAGCAAAACTTTTTGGGTGTCTTCTTTTGAAAAAGAAGCAAAACTTCCTTGGTGCCTTTTTCAAAAAGGCACTACGTAATTCCTTTTAGTTGAGTAGTAAAACTACGTAGCGTCTTTTGAGATTGAGGCATATTTTTGGTGCCTTTTTTTTTCGGGAAATAGCTGTAAAACGAGGGGGTTAGACGCTTTGGCGAAAATGGCTGCATATACAGGGCAGAGCGTCTTTTAATATCTGAGAGGGCTGTAAATTCTATATTTTTCGTTTTTAAGAGCAGCCACCCCAACAGTTATCCTTCTTTTTTAAAACAAGCCACCAAAAAGTTTTGCTTCTTTTTCAAAAGAAGACACCCAACAGTTTTGCTTCTTTTTCAAAAGAAGGAACAAAAAAGAAGGAACCAAAAACCCCTCGCCCTGGCCAGGTCTGTAATCACCACCAACAACCGCCAAACGCCGGTTGCCAAGCCGGCTGGAAGCAAATGGACCCGCACTTTTCCGTGGTGGACACCCCAAAAGACACATAAGCAGCCTGGGACCAGGCGTCAGGGCACGGGACGGCGCCCAGACGCCAGAACCTTATTTTGGCGGTGGATGCGGCCGTGGCGATGGTGGTGCGTGGTGGTGGTTGGACGCGCAGAAAAAGGTGCGGATTTGCCCGCACGGCCAATCATTTAGGCTCTGCCTCGGCTGCAGGGGCCCCTGGCCACGTGCATGGCTGTGCCGATCGACACTGCGGACCCCTGTCTAGGGTTTCTCGCCCCAAAAACCAACATTCTGCGGGGGGCCGTTTTCGGCGTCGGGGGCAGGCAGTTGCCGACTTACGCCTGTGTTGGAGGCGCTCGAGGCGGGTGAGCACGCCCACACCTGCCGAACGCGTTTGTAGTTGGCACCTGCTCGTTTACACCCCTGTCACTGCCATGGGGGGGTCCCCTGGCAGACGCAGGCTCAGGCGCCCCATCCCTGGCATCTAAACCGGCTGCCGCGCCGGTGTCAGAGTGAGTATTTAGGGGGGTGATCTAGGCGGTGGTTTTAAGCAGTGGTGTGCCAGCGATCGCGCCGATCTGGCCCCCCACTTTACTCCCACACTGCCCAGGGAATCGACGCTTCCTTTTACAACTTTTTGTGGTCGCGACGACACCACACAAAGGACCACCACAAAAGGACCAGCCGTGAGCACAGAGAGATGGATTAAGGCGTCATTAAGGAATACATACATCACTGCCGCCTAGCCTAGGCTATGCAGAGGGGCAGTGGATAGATACCGCGGCCAGCAACTTGCCGTCACTGACTCGAGCAACTACTAAAAAAAAAAAGAGGCTAGCCTTGACGCTACAAGCGAGATTCAGCCTAGAGACTTATAACACTGTTCTCGAAGTTGTCGTTGGAACAGTTCTGGAAAAATGGTGGGGCTGTTCAGAAACCTGACAGCCTGATGCTGGCAAAAAGGCACCGGTTGACGCTTCGCCGGCGCCTAGTGCGGTCGCGCGATGAGTCGCATGCTTATTGTCGATGGACGCAGGGGGTCCATCTGGCGGGGCCAATTGGCACAAAAGTTTTGCTTCGACCTGTGAGGACGAAGAGACAAAGGTCCTAGCGCCTGGCGGCACCGGACACGGCACAAGGCCATTTCAAAGAAAAAAAACTACTACGAAGACATCTCAAGGTGGCTACCACCACGGTTAAGCCCAACTAGTGGACTTGGCGGAGCTGGACAGCTCTCCTTTGCGTCAGTCGCACGGAAAAATATTCGCACCGAAGAAAGTTTTGGTCGAAAGAAGACGCACTTTCACCTGGGTCCAGTTACTACCCGTTACGAAGCGCTGGGCCCGATTTGCGCCCAAGAGTTCTTCGCCAAGACTGCAACGGAGCTTCCAATGGCTTCTTTTCGAAAGAAGGCACCAATAGATAGGTTGTCTTTTTCAATAGAGGATACCAAGAAGTTGTCGTTCTCAGAAGAAGGCACCAAGAAGTTGTCTTTTTCAGTGGAGCGCACGAGAAAGTTGCCTTTCTCAAAGGAGGCACCAAGAAGTTACTTTTCTCACCAAGAAGTTGTCTTTCTCAAAAGGAGGCACCAAGAAGTTGTCTTTCTCAAGAGGAGGCACCAAGAAGTTGTCTTTTTGAAAAGAGGGCACCAAAGAAGTTTTGCCTCTATTTCAAAAGACCAAGAAAGTTTTGCTTCTTTTTCAAAAGAAGGCACCAAAGAAGTTTTGCTTCTTTCTCAAAAGAAGGCACCAAAGAAGTTTTGCTTCTTTTTCAAAAGAAGGCACCAAAGAAGTTTTGCTTCTTTTTCAAAAGAAGGCACCTCAATCCGCGTCGGACTGGCGGCGGGCAAGGCGGCGGGCCCTGCGGGAGCGGATGGAGAGGTCCTGGCTGGTGTTGCGGTAGGAGTCGACGGCGCGCTGGATGACGCCGCGGTGGCGCTGGAGCTCGGGGTTGAGGAACGCGAGCTTCCAGCCGATCTCGTTGCACTCTGTCTCGTACTTTTGGCGGTGGCCGCGGTAGTCCTCGGGCGGGACCATGGCGCGGGGGTATATGCAGTTCTCCTGCTTGAACCGCGCGGTGAGCGCGGCGCCGTCGACCTTGTCGATGTCGCAGCGGATGTGGTAGGTGCCCTCGGTGCGGTTGCGCGTGTAGCTGAAGTCGATCCACGTCACGCCCATGGCGTCCGTCGACACGCTGAGCGCGCGCTCGCGCTGCATGCTGAGGCGGCCCGGCCCCGCGTACGGCTTGGTTGAGCTCGCGCGCCGCGCCGTCGGCGCCGCGGCGGGACCGCTAGGGTACGGGTTTCGGTTCATCGCGGCAGCGGCAGCAGCGGCACCGCCCATGTCGAAGTTGGGCAGCCCGCCGGGTCCGCCCGCGGCGCCCGCTCCGGCAGGGTGCTCGCTCATGGCCGTCGCGTACGGGTCGTGGTAGTGTTCGGGCGCAATGGGCCCCTGGTGCAGCGGCATGTTCTGGCCCAGGTAGACGTTTGGCTGCGCGTAGCCGGGATAATTGTCCGATTGAGGCGGCGGCTGGCCCTGCTGCGGCGGTCCCGGTACGGGGTCGCGCTGCGCCGTGGGCCGCAAAAAGCCGCCCTGTCCGTACATGTTCGGCAGACCCTGCGACAGGTCGCCGGCGCCGTTGCCGTTGCCCTCAAAGTACGGCCCGCGCTGCTGCCATACCGAGGTGCGGTGGAGCGACGGCGCGTAGGCGGCCATGCCGGCGCCACGCCGCGACGGCGCAAACTGGCCCTGGAACGGCGACGCCGGCTGCGGCGGCGCGTCGGCGTGCTCGAGCAGCGGCAGATCGTAGTGGCGACCGTCCTGCATGTGCTGGAGCTGGTGGATCTGCGGTTGCTGCGGAGGCTGCGGCTGCTGCGGCGCCTGCGGCGCCTGCAGATGGAGCCGGCCGAGGGTCGCCTGCGCCGGCTGGTTTTGGGAAATCTGCTGCTGCTGCTGCTGCTGCTGCTGGTTGAGCTGCGCGGGGTTCAGTGCCGTTGCGGGGCTCGCGGCGGCAATGGGCTGGCCGCCCTGCGGCGGGGGCTGGATTTGGTTTTGCAGTTGGTTTTGCAGTTGCATCTGGTTGTGCATCTGGTTTTGGCCCTGGTTCTGATGGAGCTGATGGAGCTGGTGGTTCTGGTGGGTCTGGTGTGTTTGGTGCGCCTGGTGCGCCTGGTGCGCCTGGTGGGTCTGGTGGGCCTGTCCTGGCGGAACCGCGTAGCCAGGAACCGGCAGCTCGTGTTTGTCGCCCAGACCGGGCTTGTGGCGGTCCTGGATGGGGTGGCGCAGGGCGGGATTCGCGTCCTGCTCCATATTTTTTGTGGTGGTAGTGGGCCGCGCAGGGGCGGTAGGGGGTGGTTGGTGAACGCGAACGGTGGTGAACGCGAACGGTACTGAACGGTACTGAAAAGTACTGAACGAGAACGAAACGAACCGAAACGGAGAGAAACGCGACGCGACCGGAAACGACCTGAAACGGACGGAACTGAACTGATTGGTGGTGAGCTGGCTCAGGCTGGGCTCGCTGGCGCGACGGACGCTCGACAAAAGCTCTGGCTACAGAAAACGACCTCTGGCGGCGACTGCGGCGACAAAGACACCGAAAACGACCCCAAAAAGACGCCCAAAAATCGCTGCCCGGAAACAGCCGAACAACCGCAAACTGCCAAATTAGTGCCAGGCTCGCCGACGCAGCACGATTGGGTCAGGTATAAATAAAATCTAGACCAAGACTCCGCGAGACAACAAAATATAAAAACAAACCTTCGTCCGTCCGCCACAGATTGCGACGGTAGGGAAATTTATCTCGCTAGTTTCGTATGACACAGGAATGCCATCAAAACAAATATGCAAAAGGAGGGAGCGAGAAGAGGGGGG
>JAKIRV010000018.1:0-184471 GCA_022577725.1 Wickerhamiella dianesei | reverse complement strand
GCGAAGCTACCACCTGCTGGATTATGGCTGAACGCCTCTAAGTCAGAATCCATGCTGGAACGCGACGATATTTTGCCTCGCATTTAATAGTTGAGTAAGAATAAGGCTTTTGGCCGCAAAACCATACTAGGTTGACACTTGCAATTAGCTGGAAATGGCTAGTTGTTTGTTGACGGATAGCAATGTGATTATATGCGAGGATAAATCTTATGCATACGACTTAAATGTACGACCGGGTATTGTAAGTGGTAGAGTAGCCTTGTTGTTACGATCCACTGAGATTAAGCCTGAGTTGTCTGATTTGTGCAAATAGCACACACTAATTGACTGAAGATGGGTATCTTCATTGAGTTAGTGTAAATTGTTAATAGTGCTGCAATGCTTGTAACACCATGTGAATGATAAACTACACATGTTAAACTACACAGTATGTCGCCAAATGCAATCTCGGAGAGAAAAACTGACTCACGAATGTCAACTTGAGCGAACACTTTCAAAGTTCTTGCAAATCGAGACACCAAAATGCAATCTAGCGTTACTTCCTGGTTACTATTGCGATTGTCCTTTATCCTTTTGAAAGTCTATAGGGTTAGGGTCAATTCGTATTGAAACTATCGATGTACACTTCTGCTGAAAAGAAGAAGTCAAAATTTAGCTTGAGGTGTAAAGAAAACTTCTTGTCAGTGGTATTCTCACTCCAACACTTCTACTCAATTATGCTGTCGAGGAGGTATACATAATGGGGCCAAGGCAGGCTTAGTCGAAAATCGTTAAAGATCTCCCTGCCTTAATTTGTTTGTGGCTATAGACAGTCAGACTACAAGAATTAATGAATTGTGATTACGGTCTTTAATTTTTTTGCCAGATTTCTTGTTGAAGAGAATGTACTTATCGCTCAATCGACGAATACATTCCCCTACGCTAACATGAAAAAAAAGATCACGTGGCTGCGTCAGCTATTTATTTTTTCTTTAGACGTTTTGGCACTTGTTGATATACTTGCACAAAATGTCTGAAGAACTTTCGGCGTCAGACAAGCACTATTTCGGGTCGTATGACCATTTTGGAATTCATGAGGAGATGCTGAAGGACCAGGTCCGCACAATTTCTTACCGGGACGCCATCTACCACAACCGTGACCAGTTCAAGGACAAGGTCGTGCTCGACGTTGGTTGTGGATCTGGAATTTTGTCCATGTTCGCAGCTAAGGCGGGTGCTAAGCACGTAATTGGTGTTGATCGTTCTGATATCATCAAAATGGCCCGTCAGGTTGTAGAGGTGAACGGATTGTCCGACAAGATCACATTAATTCAGGGCAAGATGGAAGAGATCACTCTTCCGTATGACAAGGTCGACATCATTGTTAGTGAGTGGATGGGCTACTTCCTTCTGTATGAGGCTATGCTCGACACGGTGCTGTGGGCTCGTGACCGCTATCTCAAGCCTGATGGTCTGATTCTGCCTGACAAGGCGTCGATGTATATTGCGTCCATTGAGGATTCACAATACAAGCACGAGAAGATTGGATTCTGGAAAAACGTTTATGGCTTTGACTACTCGCCCTTCGTTGATGTGGCGCTTGCTGAGCCTTTGGTGGATACCGTCGAGATGCGTGCACTTTTGAGCGACCCTACCCTTTTGATTACTTTCGATCTGTATACTGTCACCAAAGAGGATCTCGCGTTCTCAGTTCCGTTTTCGATCGAGTCGAAGACTGAGAATATGATGCACGGCTTCGTTGTATGGTTTGATGTGGAGTTCTCCAAGATGATCAACGATAAGGTCCGCTTCTCGACTGGTCCCGATAGTGAATACACGCACTGGAAGCAGACGGTGTTCTATACTCGCAAGGACCATTTCACGCGCTCTGGAGATATTTTCACTGGCAGACTCTCGATCAAGCCGAGCGAGATCAACCCACGCGACATTGATGTGAACCTCGAGTATGAACAGGTAAATGTTCACAGACACGAGGATGCTGGCAAGCAGACTCTGAAGTACATTATGCGCTAAAAAGGCTCTATAATTTAATCTGGCGTTTTAATCTCGCCATTTATTTATCCTGTAATCAAAGAGCAGTCGTGACGGTCATGGACTGGGACAAGATCAGCAGAATTGGTGGAAGACCCTCAGCAAATGCTTCGATGAGGTTGTAGTAGTCTTTCGCGCCCTTCTCAGTGCTGTGAGTACCTAATGCAGGTGGTGGAAGAGTCGAAAATATAACGGTAGCTTCCTTAGATGTCTGCTTCATGAGGTGGTTAAGCACGAGATGCTGGGCCTTTGCAGGCAAATGGTTGAATTTGATTTCCTGGCTTGATTCTAATGGTGGCGTGCGTGCTGGCGTCGGAGGCTCACTCGCGTTCTTATCTTTGAGATCATCAACGTCATTACGACTGAATTCCTGGACAGTTACAGCGTTGTCATCGAACGACGGTGCGTCTGCAGGGTTTTCTGCCGTAAGACTGTCGAAGGATTGGTCGTTCGCGTCGCTGTCTTCTTCCCCACTGGTACTCGAGTCAGTAGTGTCGCTGTTGTCATCGTAAAAAGTGCGCATATTCTCCACGTTCCATCGCGAAGTGCCCAGAGAATGCGCGATGCCCATTTGCTCGAGGGACGAAAGGGTTCGACGCTTTTTCGAGAGCAAAGACTGGCCGGGGACCATATATCTTGCCTGCTGGTTTGACTTTGAGGGTCGCATATCCCGCGCAGGACGGCATCTAGGAGGAGCCGGGTTCTTTCGAGCTTTGCACAATCTCTGCCACCATTTCGATGTAGCCAGCTTCTCAGAAATCTCGCCGGTCGTGTCCGGCATGCCTTTCACGATGACGTCGTACGCATAGTTGTCAGTGTCCAGCACTTTAACCAGTAAAATTGCGGGGATTCGAAGGATTCCCAAAAGCTGTTCTAGACGCTCTGTTTCTTGGGAGATTTCATCCGCATGCTCAACGAAGGCAATCACTCGTAACTTGTGAGTCTTGTACCAACTCTTGACAGTATGCAGAATCGCTCCGAGCTGAAGGATGAGAGTGTATGTATCCAAGTTGATCGAGACAACATTTGTGCCGCCATTGTGATCAACAAGCTTAGCGGACATTTGGATGGGATAGAGGTCGATGAACTTGTAGGTCTTGTTGTGATGCTTGGGCATGTGTACTTTGGGCATTTTGAACAGGGGAACTCGCTCGGGTAAATCAATCTCCATGAAGCCCTTAGCGACGGCGATGTTCGTTCCCATTGTGAGCATGTCCTCAAGCATTTGCACCCACTGGCTGCACGATACGTGGGTTTCCTTCCGGCATGAGTCCGTTGGAAGTGCTTCTATGTCCACAATGTCACGGCGATGTTGCCCACGTTCCAGTTCATCATAAAAGCCGACCACAGTTATGTTTGGCCGCATGCCACCGAGACCAGAGCCTAGGTAGATATTTCGCGATCCCCATACAATGTCAGGGCTGGCGCTGACTTGAACAAAAGCCTTGATATTCAGCGCATCTCTGAGCTTGGCCCACGCGCTCCGCTGTTTTGCAATCTCAGCAAAGTCGTCCTTGAAGTCTTTGGCGATAATGACATGCCCCAGAATGAACAATCCGCCCTTTTTGAGCGAATTGCAGAACTGCAAAAGTTCAAGGCACGACCGAGGATCGTCAACCAACACCAAAATCTGCGGTCGCCAGTATTTAACATGGTCCTGTCTTAACCTCAGCAAGTATTTGCGCACCTGGTGATAAATGAGAGCCTGAGAAACATCGCCCCAAGCTTTGGGTGGAGTGTAGAAATGAATGATTAGGAACAAAGACAGCGCCGTCAACACTATGAACGATGCTGCCCATCCATCAGCTCCTGCCATGGCCAAAATACAACACAGAGTGCCCGCACCTGCTGTGGTCGCATTGAAGTAGACGAACGACGGTCTAAAGTTTGGAGCGCTAGCAATGTCGAGAAGGAAACAAGCAAAGTTCGTCACAACGAACGTCATTAAGAACGCCATGGTGATGTAAACGGCAATTTGGTTGACATTCAGGAATATTGTGAGCTGGGTCAGGGCATAGGTGAATGCAATTGCCAACAACGGATTATCTGTGTCGGAGGAACCCTGGCCAAACACGCCAATAAACGGCACAATCTGATCTCTAGAGACTGCCTGCAGCAGTTTTGCTGCGCCAAGAATACCCATAAGTGCAGAGAAGATCGACGTCGCAAACTCGCCAAGCATCACAAGCACAGGGCTGAAGTTTATATCACGGATAATGTCGACATCAGCATAGAGCAAGTCCCGTGAAGCTGATGATGCAATCGACAGAATCACGAGGGTATACAGCACAATGGTGACGGCGATTCCCCATATTGTGCCTCTAGGGATACTTTTGGATGGAGTCTTGAGATCGCCAGACATACTGGCTCCAGCTAAAATGCCTGCTGTTGCCGGGAAGAACACACCGAACAAGTCCCGGAAATTTTCCGTCCCCGGCTTATCGCTTCCGGCGGCTCCACTTGTGAATCTTGGCAGCAAATTCTCCCATAGTGTTCTTAAACTTGGTCCCGTGTACCATGCACCAAAATGCTCGTCCCAGTAACTGGGCATAACCAAAGTAGACAATGGGACGGAGATTGTGGCCGTAATCAAAATGTAAAACAGCATCTTGGACGAACGTGCAAACATCGATGGACCCACAAGACAAATGATTGTACATAGCAACAGCAGCGTAGTTTCGTAGGCAAACGCCCACCAGTAAGTTTCTGGCAGAAGCTTTGCAATCTCGCCGCTTTCTTTGCCAAAGTTTGCAAGAAGAGGATCAGCAAAACCAACAACGTTCAAGCCAGCGTTGAGGACCTGTCCAACATAGAATATGACGCCAATACTGCCTCCAAATTCAGGGCCAAGCGATCGACTGATCATATAGTAGGCTCCACCGCCTCTGACAGTTCCATTTGTAGCAATTGCGGAAATACTCATTGTTGTGAGCACGTTTATCGTGTAGCTGAGGACAAGCAAGAGCAACGAGCCAAGGACACCTGCTTGGCCAATGATAAAGCCAAATCGCAAGAACATGAGAATGGACAGCACATTTAGCGTAGTCGGGATGAACACGCCCTCATAAGTGTCGAGTTTGTCCGCATTTTCCCCGGGTTCCGGAACGGACTGCGATGCTCTCCGGGACGGAGCCGCCTGGGCTGCAAAAGTGACACCCGGTGGCGCATTCGCAACCGGGCTCGATGCCAGCAGTGGCGTAGACTCTGAGCTTGTTGCCTGCTCGGCCATACACTTTGAGACTATGTCAGAAGGAGAAATAAATTAACTTAGGTTTGTCTTATCTTGCAGAATGGCTTACGCACCAAGTCACGATATCGACGATCATGTCTCACTAATGTCAGTCCAAATGCACACGGAACAATGCTTGTAATCATCGCCAAAGGAGTCATGCTTGCCCGATAAGGAAATTTGCGAAAGCCAGTTGCAACAATTTCGTATCTATCTATCGATTCAGTCAATGGACATGCAACCAAGTCTTGGGCGTTCGTCTCCGCCAGCAGGGTGAGTTTAACCAAGAGAAAAAAAATGCCATTCTTATAATTTAATTAGGGTCACACCTTTACAAACACAAATGCGAGGTACACTATGCAGGCCTCGAGTTGCTCAGGCGGAATGATGATATTGCCGTAGCGGTCGACGAGCTTTTTGCGTTCGGCAGCGACTTGGACATCCTGGTCCTTGATTGAGTTGTAGAAGAACTCCTCGAAAGGCTGGGCGAGCTCCAACTCAAGATCGTACTCCTTTGCGAGGCTCTTGAGCGTATCCAGGGGAACAACAAACTCAGGTACATCCTGGACAGCCTCGGTAAGATGGAACATGTACCTGTTTCCGAATGGCGTGTCGAACTCACCATTAGGGTGGGGTTCATCGAACTTTATGTTGAATATCGAGTTCCCCCACGC
This sequence comes from Wickerhamiella dianesei, assembly GCA_022577725.1. NCBI lineage: Eukaryota > Fungi > Ascomycota > Dipodascomycetes > Dipodascales > Trichomonascaceae > Wickerhamiella > Wickerhamiella dianesei. The sequence continues at coordinate 178,537 of JAKIRV010000018.1, read as the reverse complement.
AGTTTCGCCGTTCTTCAAGTGTTCAGAAAGGTAATTGGCGTTAGGAATCGTTCCAATGAACCTCCCACCGCGTTTGAGTGCTCGCGAAACATTTCCGAGTGCGCAACGTGCCCTCTTTTCGGTATCAAATGCATAGTGAAGGGCAAATTGGCAGCTCACGCCATCGACAGGGAAGGCGTTGGGATGCACAATGTCTTCGACTCTGTCTTCAAACAGGTTTCCTGCTACAAAATCGATCCAAAACGTCTTTGAGTTGAGCTCAGCGTAGCGCCGTTTGGCGTCCTCGATGCTGCTATCAGCAATGTCAACGCCAATAACGCCATCCACACCGGCCATGAGCCATTTCATGAGGTCTCCGCCTTTTCCGCAAGCAAAATCCAACACAATGCTATGGGGCTCTGTGTACCTGTCGATGAGCAGGGCTTTTATGAAGTTGTTGAAGTTGCGAAGGCCAATAATTGCAGATTCCTTTCGTTGCCGGAACGATTTGGTTTGAATTGAGTTGTAATGGCGCTTGACACGGTCATCGCCAGCCAGCGGCGAGTTTGATCCAGGTCTTTTACGATTGTCCTGTTTTGACGGCGACGAACTCGGTCTGCCGTGTACGTTTGGTCGCGCAGGCAGGTCTGGCCTTGAGTCACGGCCACCATTGTTTGTGTGGCTATTTCTACGACCAGAATTCCACTTTTTAGCTGTCGTAGTAGTCTCGACAGTCTCCATTTTTTTCGTAGGCACTAATGTTCAGGATCGTGGTCTCTGAAGTGACGGAATGGTCGCTTATGTCAATTAGTCACATGACTGCGGGACCCACGCGCGGATCGTCATCACCAAATCCGGCCCCGAAGAAGGCATCAGGTGATTTGGTAGATCATGTGATTTATTTACAAGAAAAAAAAGAATCCAAAACCAAAAACAAATTAGGCATCACCACATTCACCCAAACGGCCATGAGCACAGTCGAGTTCATAACGGTGCCATTGCAGGTGTCACGAGTGGCTACACATGACATCTACCTCAAAAAGCACTCTGCACGATCAGCAGACGAGGAAAATGCCATCTTCGTCGCGAACCTTCCTCGAGACACCACTCTCGACAACATAAAAGACATTTGTCGGTCGCTGGGCGACTCTGTCCTCGACAATTTCACATACCAGGGCGGAAATCACGGTCTGATCCAGCTCGTGGACGACTCAGCCTGCGAACGGTTTCTGTCCAAGGCCAAAAAGCTCGCCAAGTCTGGCGACAAAAGCATAGCCTGGACCATGTACGGAGCTCGTGGATCTGAGGCATACTTGGCAAAGCATCTTGCCAAGTTCCCTCTCGAGTCTGAGCTCCAGGAGAGCGTGGATTCGTTCATGGAGGACTTTGCAGCCGAAGAAACCCGGCAGGCCGAGGAGGCTGAAGCTGCAATGGACCAGGTAGACGAGGATGGTTTCACGCTGGTCGTGAGACCGAAACGCAAGTCAATGGCAGACATTGGCGTTCCTGCGCAACAGCCTCCTGCGAAGAAGAAGAAGCTGGAGAAGGAGGACTTCTACCGGTTCCAAGTGCGTGAGCGCCAAAAGCAGGATATGAACGATATGCTGCGACGATATCAGGAGGACAAGGAAAAAGTCGAGGAGCTCAAGCGTCGGAAGCACTTCAACCCCTACTAAGGCTTGGTGGTGCCTTCGCATGAACCCCAAGACGCCAGGTTTTTGTTTTGTCTTTTGAAATATCTATTTGTGCTAATATTCTTTGATGGACGTCCGTTGACTGGACCCTACGAACTCCTTTGAATCGCACGAACTCACAGCAGTGCCAATTCAATCGAGCTTGCTCAATTGGGACCAAAGTTTTGCTTCTTTCTCAAAAGAAGATCATCAAAAAAACCAAACAAACTCAACTTAAAACTGATAATTGTAGACTTAACGCCCATCATGGGCTCAAACAGAACCACTTACACCATCCCTTGTCTGTTTACCTTTTGCTCGAGTTGCTTACAACTCTAAAACGCGTTAAGGAGGAGAGACTGAATAATACGGTGGCCCGCACCTACGACTCCGCAACCTCCTCCTCACCACCACATTCCTTCGAAGAATTGCCAATGATTGCCTCTCTTAACCGCGTTGCTGTGTCTGCTCCTACTCTCAGCGCCATGGTAGGCCGTCTCTCCATCGCTCGTCTGCCTGCTGCACGTGCCCTCCACGTCTCCAGCGTCCGCTTGGCATACCCTGTCGACAAGACTGGTCGCCCCCTGCGTACTTTCACGCGTTTCTCGAAGGAACACTTCCACGAGATTAGCTCTCAGGACCCAACTCTCAAGGTCCCCGAAATTGGTCGCAAACTCGGCGACCTGTGGCGCGCTTTGTCCTCGAGCGAGAAGGCACGCTATGCCGATGAGTACAAGGTGGCCATCGACTCGTGGAAGGCTGCCAAGGCCGACAAGAAATAGAGTCGTTGTAGACTCAATTGATTTATTCTAGTGCTGTATTTTTTTCTTCTCCCAACGTCCCAAATCTCGTTTGTAGACCAATTAGTAGCTTCGTGGGCTCGATTGACTTTTCTTCTTCTTTTGAAAAAGAAGCAAAACTGTGGCAATTGACCAAGTCAATTGAGTTCTAGTGCCACTGAGGCAGTGAGTATGGGTCATCTGTTTGGCTGTGGTCACAACTAAACAGGCTCCAAGAATATAGGTACTGCGACACAGAATGTATTTTGCCCTGTGGCGATTATGTGTTAAAACGTGTCTAGTGCCATCTCGCCAGTTGCTGTCATTTAGAACGTAGTACCGCGCCAATCACAACTGACGGCGCCAGTTGCCACAAATCTTTTACTTCTTTTTCGAAAGATGCTCAAAGCTTCTTCGAGAGAAGTCTACAGTAGACTTCGACTCTCGTTCTTATAGTGTCGCCCAACCACAATTGGCGCAGCCAATTGCCACAAAAGTTTTGCTTCTTTTTCAAAAGAAGCTCTCTCAACCCTCCAACGGCCTCCATCCTCAAAGTCGCCAGGAAAAGGTAACGTGACCTGGAGGAGGACCGGTAGGGAGAAACAGCCCTAGCCCTGACTTCCCGGTTCCCCATAGTTTTTCAGCTGGGAGAGGGACGTCTCCAAAACCTCACCATTCTCCACGATGATTCGCTCTCTGGGTGCTTCGAAGCGCCTGCTGTCCAAGGACTTTGCCCGCACTTTCACCAACTCGGCTATTGCTCGCCGTACCGAAACCGATGCTTTCGGCCCTATTGAGGTTGCCGACGAGCGCTACTGGGGCGCACAGACCCAGCGTTCGCTGCAGAACTTCAAGATCGGAGGTCCGGCTGAACGTATGCCTGAGCCGGTGATCCACGCGTTTGGTGTGCTCAAGAAGGCTGCTGCTCTTGTCAACGAGACGTATGGACTTGATCCCACTGTCGCACGTGCGATCCAGCAGGCTGCGCAGGAGGTGATTGACGGAAAGCTCACTGACCAGTTCCCGTTGGTGGTGTTCCAGACCGGTTCTGGCACGCAGTCGAACATGAACGCGAACGAGGTCATCTCGAACCGCGCCATCGAGATTCTTGGCGGCAAGCTCGGCTCCAAGACTCCCGTCCACCCGAACGACCACGTGAACATGTCGCAGTCGTCCAACGACACCTTCCCCACCGTGATGCACATTGCTGCCGTGTCCGAGATCACCAACAAGCTGATTCCTGCCCTGGAGCAGCTCCACGAGGTCATCGACGGCAAGTCGAAGGAGTTTGCCCACATCATCAAGATTGGCCGCACCCATCTCCAGGATGCGACCCCGCTTACCCTGGGCCAGGAGTTTAGCGGCTACGCGAAGCAGATCGAGAACGGCATTGCCCGCGTCAAGGACGTGATTCCTCGTCTCTCCAAGCTCGCCCAGGGCGGTACTGCTGTCGGCACTGGTCTCAACACCCGTCGTGGCTTCGACAGCGCCATTGCGTCGAAGGTTTCCGAGATCACCGGTCTCAACTTTGAGACTGCCCCCAACAAGTTCGAGGCTCTTGCTGCCCACGACGCTGTTGTCGAGGCTTCCGGTGCCCTGAACACTGTGGCTGCGTCGCTGTTCAAGATCGCCAACGACATCCGTTACCTTGCCAGCGGTCCTCGCTGCGGATACGGCGAGCTCAGTCTCCCCGAGAACGAGCCCGGCTCGTCCATCATGCCCGGAAAGGTCAACCCGACCCAGAACGAGGCCTTGACGATGGTCTGTGCGCAGGTGTTTGGTAACCACAGCACCATCACCTACTCTGGTGCCAGTGGCCAGTTCGAGCTCAACGTGTTCAAGCCCGTGATGGTCGCGAACCTGCTCCGCTCCATCCGCCTCCTGGCTGACGGCTGCAACTCGTTCCGCGAGCACTGCGCTGTTGGCATCAAGGCGAACGAGGACCGCATTTCCGAGCTCATGCACAAGTCGCTCATGCTCGTCACTGCCCTCAACCCCAAGATTGGCTACGACAAGGCCTCCAAGGTCGCCAAGAACGCCCACAAGAAGGGCCTGACTCTCAAGGAGTCTGCTGTCGAGCTCGGAGTTCTCACTCCTGAGCAGTTCGACGAGTGGGTGCGTCCTGAGGAGATGATCGCGCCCCGCGACTAGATACCAAAATAACGATATAACTTTACATCTTTTTTTGTTTTTGTTTTTGTGTTGGTGTTGCAAAAAAAAAAGTGATGAAAACGAAGTACCTACGCTACTCTATCCTATCAATTTACGGGAACTGAAAGGCGGCAGTGTCCTTGCTAAGGCTCCTTGCTAAGGCTCACTGCCAGTGTTTTACCACCAAAAGAAAAAAGGCTATGATGGATCCGTACGCAAAGACTAGAGTCTGCCCAGGCGATTGGCGCCAGCAGACCATTGAAAGCCACCACCGAAAAATGTGAAGCTATGTCCTCATGTACGGCACTCGACCCCAGCTCAGAATAACTCTTCTAGCACTAGGAATGGCGAGAGTTGGGCCACTGCCACATGTTTCGCACGCACATAACCAAACGTGTGATTTTGCAAACAGGGCGACCAAAACCGGCGGAGCCTAGTGTCACACGCCAACCGGAGCCGCTCCTCAGTATTGGCGTGATTTGTTGATCGTCAGCTTGTGTAGCGGATTCAAGCCGGAAAATTCAACAGTACAACTGGCTGAATTATGTGGTAGGGCAGGTTGTCGTATGAATTGGTATCCCTTCCAATAGTCATGTGTAGACCCCATTCAGTGGGCGTGCAAATTGCACTATAAACACAAAGCCTGGCGTCTCAGATGCATCAGTCCCCTTGGGGGAACCAGGCGATCGGCTGTTATACTTAGTATAAACGGCCGTTGTCTCCATTGGAGGTGTGTAGGCCCACTTAGTGGACAACGTGCAAGTTGCACTATAAACACAAAGCCTGGCGTCTCAGATGCATCAGTCCCCTTAGGGGAACCAGGCGATAGACTGTGATACTTAGTATAAACAGCCGTTGTATGCATGGATGGGTATCCCTTTCAATTGACCACGCCTTTCCACATAATGGGCCAGGTGCACTATGAGCACGAAACCTGATAATTCCAATTACTTGGGAGAAAATCAAGGCTGGTAAGTCGTGCTCATTGTGCACACTATCCATATCAAGGGACTTGACTTCTTTTATATTTGGGCGCGGAAAACATTTAAAGTTTGATTATGGCGAATGCGTTCAGTAATGTTCCAAAAAAGGTGGGTCTCATCGCTGCATGTAATTTCCTAATCGGTGACGTACATATTGCGCATGGCGTTCCAACTCAATTTCTTTTTTGGAAGATCATAGTCAAGAGGGTTGTCTACCGAGCCTCCGGCATTCCAGTCCAGAAACCCACTCTACGAAGCACAATTAGTACTCATAAAAGATACTAAGAAACGATACACCTCGACTATCGGCAATGCTTTAAGTTCTACAAAGACCCGAGAATCTATAAATGTCTAAAGAAAGTTAGTCCACCTTGGCGAGAGCAATGGCTGTGCGGCTCGGAATATATACCTGCAACGAATTCGCCCGTCCGTGCCACTCGCCTTTCGTCGTGAGATGCTCATTCTCAGCACTAATACGGCCCTGGCCACGGAATTCTGGATCGTCAGTGGACAGTACAACCTTGTATTTTCCAGGAGCATCGACGCCCACACGGTAATCGGTAAAAGACTGGGTGGGACTGAAGTTGAACACGAACACGACGCCGGCACGATCAAATGCGAGCATCTTATCGCCATTGTTCTTGAGTGACACAAATGCCTGGGGTGCCTTTAGCCAGTGATATCGTGACTCAGTGTGCTGTAGGGCCCGATCAAAGTTGTTGAGGAACTGGTACAGTAGCAAATCATCCTTGACGAGGTTGAATTGTCGTCGGGCATAGTGGTACGACTCGTTGTTGCCAGCACGAGGGAAGTCGAGCCACTCGGGATGTCCGAATTCATTTCCTTCGAAGTTGAGGTAGCCCTCGCCGCCTAAGGCGTGGGTCAAGAAGCGGATCAGCTTGTGAAGAGCCATACCACGATCCACGACCAATGACGGTTCCGACATGACGGACATGTGGGTGTACATGAGCTTGTCGATGAGCCAGAATGCGAGTGTCTTGTCTCCAACAAGAGCTTGGTCGTGCGATTCCGCATACGCGATTGTGAGCTCCTTGTGACGGCGATTGGTGAGAATGTACGCAATGTGGCCCATATCCCAATCGTCGTCGGACTTTTCTTTGAGGAGCTTAATCCACATGTCGGGAATGGCCATGGCGAGTCGGTAGTCGAAGCCAATACCGCCAATTGACGAAGGCAAACACAGAGTGGGCATCCCGGAGACGTCTTCGGCTATGGACAGGTACTTTGGACTTAGCCGTTTGATGAGAACATTCGCCAGGATAAGGTAATTGATTGCCTGCTCGTCGACGTTGCCATTGCCGAAATACTCGTGATATCCGCCACTGAAGCCGGTTCCAAGACCATGATGAGTGTAAAGCATGCTAGTGACGCCGTCGAACCTGAATCCGTCAAACCCGTATTCGTCGAGCCAGAAACGCACGTTTGACAATAAAAACCTTAGGACCTCGTGTTTGCCGTAGTTAAACAATCGAGAGTCCCACTGGGAATGTACGCCCTTGGGTCCAGCATGGAAGTACTGGTAGTCGGTGCCATCAAAGTTGTTGAGTCCGTCTAAAGTGTTCTTGGATGCGTGTGAATGGACAACATCTAGTAAAACCGTGATTCCCATGCCATGGGCAGTGTCAACAAGTCTCTTGAGATCTTCAGGAGCGCCGTACCGAGACGAAGCAGCGAAAAAGGATGTGATCTGGTACCCGAACGAGCCATAGTACGCATGCTCCATAATCGCCATCAACTGGATGCAATTATACCCTAAATCTTTGATATGGGGCAGCACATCGCGCGTGAACTCGTTGTAGGAGCCAATCTTGGGCTCGGGAGTCGAGATGCCAATGTGGGCTTCGTATATCTTGATTCCTCCCTTTGTCCAATCGTCCGTTGGTCTTTGGTTTGTAAAGTGGTACGGTTCGGGTGGGTCCCAGTATACTGCATCGTACACAGGACTCACTTTTGTGTCCTGAACGACGCGTTTGCTCCATGCTGGAATGCGTTCGACGACTTCGCCACCTGGAAGCTTGAGAACCAACTTGATTTTGGAGTCGTGTGGAATCGTCTGTGGTGGTAGCCGGATCTGCCATACGCCAAACTCATTTGCGCGCTCCATTTTGTAGCTCCATCTGTCCCAATGAGCAAAGTCCCCTGTCAGATAAGCTTCTACGGCATTGGGGGCCCATTCACGATAGACAATCTCACCTGATTCTTCTTTGTTGAAACCAAAGTATTTGTATCCTTGCGAGAACTTCTCAATGCCTCCTTCCGTCTTGTCCAGCGCCTGAAGCCAGTTGTCGGCCATGGCCACTCTACGGGCAATGTCACCTGCATGGGGCTCCAGCCAGGGATCTATAGCCAGAATCTCGTCGATCGGCGATTTCTTTGATGTCGACATACCTGGGTGTGGCTATATTGTGCGACGTATACGACTAAGTTTGGCTGGTTGTCTGGGTTACGTGGGGGAGAAGCAGGGGACCTAAGCAGGCGGGGAAAGCCCTTGCCCTGATGGTTTTTAGCAGATCAGGTTTGGACTGAGTTTACGCTGCTAGAAAGGATCAGACGCTATTTATTTAGTTGTTACGGGTTGAACAAGTACGAAATTTAAAAACAAGCTTCTATTTTTTAGCCTTAACAATGTCAACATCGCCCTCGCACGTGGACTAAGCAGTGTAAAACCAGAACACACACAAAAGTGATGAAATATCAAGGAAAGCCTCCTAAAGTGTCCACGGCGGCACTTGAAGCCGGCACTAGACTTGCGGAATGTGTGGCATTTGGAGAAGAGCCGACCGACGAAGATAGACAGTATATTCATCCCGGAGTTACCGCTACCGGTGACAAGATCTGTGACGCACTTGTCTACACCACGGACAGGCTGAATCTACTCGACGACCCTGATTCGTTTTACGACATCAGCTGGGATCCCAACTCTACTCTTCATACTCACTACAAACAGCCTGATATCGAGACTGCGTACTGCATTGCATGGCAGGATGCTGGCGATGCGATTCTCTACATTCATGAGGCAGTCAATCCAGGAAAATGGTTTGTGATTGGTGTCTTTCATCTTGATCTTATCGATGAGCAGCTCGATAGGAGCCACTGGGCAACGTATCCGAATCTTATTATTCTCCGTGATAGCGACGAAGACTCGCCAAGCCAAGAGGGAAGCGACGACGACTACTGGAACAGGTACGACGAGGCTGAACCAAAGGAGGAAGAGCCAAAGCCTCAGGTCAATGTCGAAAGCAAGCAGGATTCCGGTCTTACCCGGGTTATTCTGAGGAGTCACGTTCTCAACACCGTCCAAGATCTCCGTGCACTCTACCACCAGCACAACAAAGATGACTTCAAACTGTGTCAGGATCTTGCGACAGCCGTGTTTGCTGGACAGACGCGTCACAATCGCCACTTTGACTCTGTCGCACCTAATAATAAACGACCAAACGGCTCCGATGTTGATCCCTTGCAACACCTTGTTCGGTCTGTGGCTACTCTAAAGAAGCTACTGGGACAGCTCTATCTCGACGACGAAGCCTTCTACTCTGATATTGACCTCGCTCTTCTCGAGATCGACCCTTCTTTCTTCTCCAACTAATTAACGTCGCCAGAGGCGCTGGATATACTGGATCTCCTTTTTATAGCTTTTGCTCGACAAAACTGATTTGACACGAATGGCCTTTAACTTAGTTGCTTCGTTTAAAAGAAGCAAACTTTTGTGTTTATCGACTTTGTCAATTGATTCGTGATAATGTCAATTGGCGCCGACCAACTAAAGCAGTTTGGCTTTTTTGCCAAAAGAGGTGACGAAATTAGTTGGCAACCCAAACAAATTTAGGCTATCACGGCATTCGTCACGAAATATCAGCTTCCCTGTCATATTAATGCACTAAAACTGTACAAGCTATAAAGCGATAAACTTAAAAGAAAGACCTTACCCTGATACAGGCTAAAAAAAATATTTGATAATCCAAATATTTTTCAAGCTGCGATTTTTCACCAGACGGATTTAGTTGGCCATGTCGAGCTCATTGGCGGCCCAGCTTGCCGGGATTAAGGCAAACAATAATGCCACGATCCTGGACAAATCCAAGAGACGGAAAATTCATAGTGTTTCGCTCGTGTACGAGCCAAAGGAGGCTGCTGCGCAGGACTTTGAGTCTATCTACTTTGCAGCTCTCGAGGCGTTCCGCGAATTGGAGAGCGTTGACCGGAGATTCTCAACATTCAACAACACGTTGTTCTCTGAGACGTCGATCCGGTTTGACCGTTTAGTTCAGGACCAGGAGAATGCTGATGCCCTCAACCAGACCATTGAGCGGTTTCTAATGCTCATTGCGGGCTATTTGCACCTGCAGCCAGCATTCAGAGCTCTTGAGTGGCTGGTAAGGAGATTCCATATTCAAATTCACAATACAGAGTCTCTGTTATTGGCTGCTCTGCCATGGCACGCTGGAGAAGAGTTTATCCGGATCCTGGATATCATCGCGCCCCACCAGCTTCCTCCTCTGTTCCAATTCTTGGCGGCATCTCGTCAAAGTCTCAAGGGACCCAGCAAGAATGCTTTGGTGCGTGTAATGGCAAAGGACGATCAACTGTTCGAAGTGGTCAATCGGTACATTCTTCAGTGTATTCAACTTGGCTACGCGTACAACCGCCAGCTCATCTTCTGGTCGAGTGTGGACATCTGCATCTGCATGGTATTCAGGGAACAAGGCTCTAACGAGATTGTCGACAAGCTATTGCCGATTGTTGCAGAGGTTCTTCCTCAGACGAAGCGGTCTGCAGCCCAAATTGCAGCCTACATGATTATGACCGTCGTGTGCTCGCAGTTCACGCTGAGTGACGAAGTCATTGATGCGACTGTGACCACAGTGGCTTGTAATACGAGTGGGGCATCTAGTACTCAGGCTCTTGCTTGTATTGCTCAACTTGTCAAGTATTCCAGCAGCGAGTACACCCAGAAGCCTTTCAGCGAGCAGCAGTGGGCCTTTGTGGGTTCAATTGACACTGCTGAAATTATTGCGTTGGCCAGACAGCACGATGTGAGCCGATTTGTCCTCAAGTGGGCTCTGACACTTGAACTCAAGGACTATGCGAAACTCCACGAGGTCTTGGCAGCAATCAAACTGCACCAGACTCACGAGAAGTTGATCCAGGATAAAGTCTTCACTGCTATTACTACTGAAGGACCATTCGACGAGAAACTGAACGAAACCCTTCTCAGACTCGTGGAGTGGGCGCTGGCTGTGGATTCCGAGATTCCTACCACCAAAATCGACGAGCTGGAGCTGGCTCTCCAGACGTCCATCGACAGGCCAGCTCAGGACGAAGACGAGGTCATTCCTATTGTCACTCCTGTTGCGCCATCGATCACGAGGGAGTACCTGGTTGACAGTTCGGCAAACATGGAACAGTCCACACGGATGTCCTTCTTGGATGCTCCATTAGGTCCTGATGAGCGTACCAAGTTGTGGATTGACATGTCGTCGCATCCTGAGATCACTAAAGACGAGCTTATTTCTCTGGCCAGAGTGGCTCCAGAAGCTACAGCAGCATTTCTCGTTGCGTTTGCACTTGGTCCATGGCCTATTGTGAGTCGCACTGCCGCAATCAAGGCTTTGGCCTCAAAACTGAATGAGCCAGATGCGGAGAACATCGACTACCAGGCTCTCATTCCGTCGTTACTTTACTTGCTGTCAGACTCGGAAGTGAGAATTAGACGCAGCGCTGCTGATGCTTTGCGTGCACTCAAGGGTACCAAGTCGAAGACTACACAACGCTGGGGAGCTGACGACGTGTATGGAGCCACTACCAAGAGCTTAGTTTGGCTCAACAAGAGTGATCTCGCAAGTGTCACGAAGAAACTGAATGAAAATCTTGAGGAGTGCATTCTGGACTCTGAGTACGTATTCTCGCTCTGTCGCCAGGCCGGAAAAGCCGCGTGGTCAGAGTTCTTGTGCAGTCATGCAGTTGCGACTCCCTTGCCTCAAGTCCTGTGGTTCACTCTGAGAGCGCTTGTGAGCTTCAAGGGCGTCATTAAACACCTTACGCCGCTTTTCGAGAGCTGGTTCCAGCCTGAGACCCAGACAAAGTGGGCTCGTGCGACAAAACTTGCCAAGTTCCCGTTGGAACGGATTGAGACCGCTTTGGTGAGAGTTGTTCGTACGAACGATCCTGTGGGCGTTTCGTTCCTGCAGATGGCGTTCAAACGCGGAGGAGCGATGGCTGAAGCTGCGAGTGAACACCTTGCTCAGCTCTGGACTGAGGGCGTTTTCCGGCCAGATACGCAGGAATCGCTCTGCGAGTCTCTTGTCGAGCTTTCAGTTAGCGAAAACCAAAACTTCGACCCTGCTGAAGCATTGACTAGGCTACAACCATTCACCACGGAACTGTTTGCGACTTTACTCGAAAGGGCCAGACTCAAGACGACCAACAACAAGCAGCAACAGGCTGCAGAGGCGCAGAAACGTCGTCGGAGACGTAGTAGCTCATCGATGCAGCTGCGAAGTGCCAGCGTTGAAATGCTCAGCTATGCTGAACGTCATCTTCGCAAGGTTACGTTGATTCTTGAGTTGCTCGACCGTGTGGCTTCGAGCTTGGAAATGGATGCTGCGAACGCATCGCGTATTTTCGGAGCCATGTTCGACATTCTCGAGGAACTTTTGTCGTTGGGCACTGACTCGAAGCTTCCGGTTCTTTACACCGAGGAACTGCTTGTCAACTGCATGATCTCCCTTGTGGACAACGTCATCAAACATCCAAAGGTTGCCTCAGCTATCAGTATGGGGTCGATTCGCGTGAACTTGATTGTGTCGTGCATCCGTACCTCCACGAGTCCTCAGGTTCAGAACAGGCTCCTGCTGTTGATTGCGTCGTTGGCCACTCTATCGCCAGACTTGGTGTTGCACAGTGTGATGCCGATCTTTACGTTTATGGGCGCCAACACTGTGCGTCTTGACAACGACTTCAGTGCCCACGTCATCCAGCAGACGATTTCGCAGGTGATTCCGGCGCTTGTGGCCTGTGGAGACAAGCATGAGGAGATCGAAATGGCGCTCATGAGCTTCGTTGCTGCATTCCCGCACATTCCGAGACACCGCCGTAACAAGCTGTACGGAGCCCTGATCAAGACTCTGGGGCCTGAGGAGAGTTTGTACAAGCTTCTGTTACTGCTTGGCCACCGCTATGGCGAGTCGCTTCTCCAGAAACGCAGTAGCGACGCCAAAGCGATTGTGCACTTCACGACGACATTCCTCCGTTCGTTCACTGTCAACGACCAGCTTGAGGCTCTCGAAAAGTACATTGGATTTGTTCCCGATGACGAGAGTGATATGGAAGTCGATACCCAGGGCGAGCGTTTCGGTCTTCAGAAGATCAAGCAGTCCTTGTCTGAATTCCCCAAGATGAGAGACATGCTTTTCGACTTCCTTGTACTCACTGAGGGCAACAACCAGACCATCAGTGGAACTCAGCCACTCAGAAGCCAGATCGCCGCCTCGCAGGACCAGTTCACGCCTGAACAACTCGAGCTTTTGACCAGCATGGTTGATAAGCTTCTCAGTCTCGAGACCCAGAGTTCAGTGGTACTTTCCTTGCTGTCGAAGACTCTTGAACTGCTGCCAATTGGTCAGTTTGTGCAGACGGTCTTGCCGCTTCTCGATGGAGCGTCGCCTGAGATCCAGGAGCGTGTTATGACGCTCATTGGCTCCAAGTTCGACTTTGAGAGTGCGTCAGACAAGTCTGCAGTGCAAGCTGCTGATGCGATGATCGAGAGCCTCGAGCAGCGGATCACCAGTCCAGTGGTTGTCGATACAATTGACCAGCTCATTGTCAAGTTTGGCAGCCACATGCCTCCTGAGTCCGAGCTTCGCGTGCTGGATGTCCTCTGCGGCACCAGTGGCCTCCTGAACAGCTCACCAGAGATGGTTGTGAGTGCTGTGAACTGCGTCAACAGTCTTTGCCAACAGCTTGGAGTACGTATGATCGGCTACTTCCCGCGGATCCTACCTGTTCTGTTTGCCAAGTGCGAAACTGCCGAGGACAGGGACGACGACACAACGAAGACTTTGGAGTTGGCGACTTTTGCGCTGTTTGGCGGTCTTGTCCAGCGTATTCCGGCGTTTATGGGTCCAGTTGCGAAGCAGGCCGTTTCTCTCGTTCTTGCGTCTCACACTGACATTGGACCCAGGAGACAGCTTCTTGAGCTCGTGAACACAAAGATGGACACGCAGGAAGTGCTTGGTATTTATGCGACGACGTGGGACAGCGCCATGCGCGGCGGAATGGCTTCTATTGAGCTGTTCTTTGGTTCCCTCGAGAGTCTTGTCGACTTGAGCTCGAAACGCGACATTGTGGCCAAGGCAGCTGCTCTTGGAACACTCATGACGAGTTGGTTCAACACACGAGCAACTTCGCGGTTTGGTCCGAATGAAACGAACCAGATCGAAGGCCGCTCTGTCACTTGTGGTCTTCACATTGTGCTTAAGCTCAACGACAAGGTGTTCCGGCCTCTGTTTGTCCAGATTGTGCGCTGGGGCTTCGAGGAGCAGGGAAGCAGTGTTGGAGCAGAACTCAGATACGTTCCTGTTCTCAAGTTTGTGTGCAAACTTCTGACGACCCTCAAGTCGATTGTCACAAACTACTTTGGCTACATCTTGGACCACGTGTGTGCCATTGCCAGCCAGCCACTTGGAGAACATGGAACCGAGCTGGGTGGACTTGTTCGCAAACTCATCCTGCAGGCCCTTTACTTGTCGTTTAACTCTGACCAGGACGACTTCTGGCAGGCGCCCAGCCGCTTCGACAAGATACTTGAAGTGCTCACATCGCAGTTCCAGGTGCCCACCGTTGTCCAGGGACCGCTTCTCGTCAAGGCTATCACTGCCCTTGCCGAATCGAGCTCGAGCCAGCAACATCGCAAGAAGATCAACGACGAGATCGTCAAACTGCTCACTTCCGGGTCTTCCTCGCAAAAGATTTGGGCGCTGCGCACTCTCAGCAGCCTCTACACCTCTCTTGGCGAGGACTGGATCTCGAACCTGCCCCAGCTCGTGCCTCTCATTGCCGAGCTTCTCGACGACGAAAACGAGGATGTCGAGGACGAGACGCGCAAGTCGCTTGTTCCTGTCATTGAGGACGTTCTCGGCGAGTCTCTTGACCGCTACCTTGCTTAAATATAGATTTGATTTACCAATAAGCTGTCAGTACATCAATTATCATAGAACGAGATTTGTGGATCTTTTCAGAAAATGAAGCAAAACTTCCCTTCTGTACTCTCGCGATGATCGACGGAATTGATCCAGAACAAGCTAAGGCGATAATTTAGTTGCTGCATGCTATTATAGTAGTAATTTCTGTAATGTAAAGCCGCCTGTACTTATTAGTTTGAATCGCGACATGCTTAATGAAGATTGGTCATGGGTTTGCCATATGTACACTAAATATGCTACATTTACACCGATATATACTAACATACATGATCTGACTCAAAGATTGCAGTCCACGAATAAATGCAATCGGTGACTGTCATGATCATTTAGTTCACAAACTAATTCACGGTATGTCCGTATACGCAGCCTCTCACTTGGTAGAGCCGCTGCGTCAGCGTCGGAGATGTGCCTGACCCTAAGGTTTAGGGCGTTTCCAGAATGTGTCTTTGCCTATCAGGTTAAAATCGTGATCTTCAAAAAAACATTTTGAGATGGAAGTATGAAGTGGTGGGCGTCGATGTGCATCTTTCTGATGACTTTATAGTGTGTTCATTTCGATAATGACTGTGCCTTTGGTCCTGCTTGCGGTTCAGCTAAAATTTCAATCCTGAAGGTTCTAGCGGTGAGACAAGTGAGACTTTCCGTTATGAGTCGAGTGTACGACTCAGACAGGAAAGTCAAGAATACCTGCTCGAACTGATAATAAATGGTTCAAAACAGAGAGTAATAGATATGTACGATTTATGGATAAAGCTACAATGGCGGCGATACTAAAGGCCAACTGAGTGCTAAACAGTGCAAAGACTGATTCTTCAACACATACAGCGTATCTCAAGAACAAGAGAGCTGGCCCGAAATAATTTTTTGACCGAACAACAGGGGCAGAACAGCCATAGAAAGCAGCAGTAAAAACTACCGGCCAAACAAGAACAATTGACGGAGTCAATTGCCACGAAAGTTTTGCTTCTTTTTCAAAAGAAGAAACAAACCGTTTGAAAGTCGACCCAATTCAAGACGAGAAGAAAAGGAAGGAGTTAAATATGTACAGTTAGCCCTGACGCTGCTTGTGCTTCGGGTTTGATTTGCAGTAGACGTAGACGCGACCCTTACGACGGACGATGTAGCAGTGGGCGCAGTACTTCTTGACGGAGGAGCCAACCTTGATGCCACGGGAAGCCTGGAGGGCAAAGGCGTGGGGTTGGGCAGACGGCAGCGTACGACGGAACGCGAACGATGTTGCCGGAGCGGCAAACGGCCGTGCCACGACTGTCCGTGCCTGACGGAGCAGATGCGACAACATTTTTGTAGTGAGGAAGAAGAGCGATGGCGGAAGTGACGTAAAAGGGCCCAAACGCATAAGTCCGAGGAGGAGGACGACGACGGAGGAGGAGGAGGAGACGGCGGTGGGAATGGGGGTCACATGAACCGAGTAAGAAGTAAAAAACGCATAACTGTCACATGAGAGAGAACGGCACCAGGCTGGCTGAAGTGGGAGGTTATTTAATGGGGCGAATCCCAGCCTTGGCACAACGCGCAAGACGCGAGTAAAAGTGTCAGGGAGACCCAAACTTCGGCAAACATGAGCTGGAAAGGGTTCTCCAAGGGTGTAGTGCGTGCCCCGCAGACGTTCCGGCAGAAGCTGAACATGGGTCACGTCACGAAGGACCCAGTTTACGCCGATGCCGAACGGAGGTTTGAGGCGATCGAAATCCAAACAAAGAAGCTCCACGCAGAGTCGAAACGGTACTGGGACGCGATCAACAACATGTTGTCGCACCAGATTGAGTTCTCCAAGGCGATTGAAGAGATCTACCAGCCAATCAGTGGCAGCGCCTCCGATCCAGACTCTACAAAGCCGGAGGGCAATCCCGATGGCATCGCCGCGTGCCAGCAGTACCGGGATTTGGTCACGGAGCTCCAGCAACTGCTCAAGCCAGAACTCGAGATGATCGAGACGCGCATTCTCAAGCCCGCAGACGAGTTGCTCGTGATCACAAAGTCGATCAAGAAGATGCTCGTCAAGCGCGACCACAAGAAGATCGATCTCGACCGCCACGGCAACTCGCTCAAGAAGCTCCAGGACAAACGCGAGCGTTCCGTCAAGGAGGAGGAGAAGATGTACAAGGTCGAGAACGACTACGCGATTGCGAACGAGGAGTACAACTACTTCAACGAGTTGCTCAAGGACGAACTGCCGAAGCTGTTTGCTCTCGAGTCGCAGTTCATCAGGCCACTGTTCCAGTCCTTCTACTACATGCAGCTCAACATCTTCTATACGCTGTACATGCACATGGAGGACATGAAGATCCCGTACTTCCAGCTCGAAACGGGAATTATCGAACAGTACACGGCGAAACGCGGCGACATCAAGGAACGCACCGAGGAGATTCCTCTCACGCACTTCCGTGTTGGCCACGCCAAGGCCAAACTCGAGGCGACCAAACGCAAGTTTGCGCGTCCCGACGCTCTGGGTGGCCCTGGAGCTCCTGGAGCCCCTGGAGCGGCTCCCCCGGCTTACGGACAATCGCCGTACCCGGGATATCCGCCTATTACGGGCTATGACGCAGCCGGACAGCCAATCTACGCGCAGCCAGTTGCATATGACGCCGCTGGCCAGCCGGTCTATGCCCAACCAGGCGTTCCCGGTGCAGTTCCCGGTGCAGTTCCCGGAGCCGTTCCCGGTGCAGTTCCTGGAGCCGTTCCTGGAGCCGTTCCTGGACAATATGCTGCACCTGCACAGTATGCACCTGGACAGTATCCACCTGAGAAACAGGTATACCAGACTCCTGCAGCTGCCCCTGTAGCTGCTCCAGCTTCCGTAGTTCCTCCCCCTGCCACCCCAGCAGCCCCAGCAGCCCCAGCAGTTGAATGGTGCTCTGCACTCTACGACTACGCTGCCCAGGCAGCTGGAGACCTCTCGTTTAGTGCTGGCGACAGAATAGAAATCGTTCAGCGTACTGCCGACGCGAACGGCTGGTGGACTGGCCGTCTCAATGGCCAGCAGGGCATTTTCCCTGGCAACTACGTCCAGCTTGGTTAGATTTTGACTTAGACTCTTGGTACCTGTAATTATTTTTGTATCACTACTTTTTCGACTGCCCATAAGACTCAAGTAAACGAGGGCTCGGAGATGTTCTTTTGAAAAAGAAGCAAACCTGATGTAGCAATTGGCTGCGACAGTTGAGTCCTTGGAGAACAGAAACATGTAATTAAATTGAGGGCGTTTTGGTTGGTGAACTTCTTTTGAAAAAAAAGCAAAACTTAGGTAGCAATTGGCTTCGCCAATTGTGTTTATCCTAGATTTACTGAAATCAACTTTGGTGGGAAAGTTGCAGCTGTTTATGTGAACTGTCTTTTCTGGCTTTGATCAACGGCATGTCACATTCTAGACAATTGGTTTGGGCCAATTGCTACAAAAAGGTTTGATTCTTTTTCAATGAACGCGCCAAGGAAAGCCATGTCAATTGTACAAGAAGCATATCTATGTATTGAGGTTTGGAGTAGCTTCTAAAGGTATTTTGCAATTGACATCACCGATTATGACTAGAAAACGCTACTCTGCGGCTCGAGTTACATAACTGCTTCGAGCCTGTGCACATTGTGTGCATTGCACGTGAGCCGCATCAGTGTAACAGCAATACCACCGTTAAAAAACAGCAGGCGGCGGGGTCAATTTCCACTAAAGTTTCGCTTCCTTTTCAGACCTAGATCTCAGTTCAGTTGGTAATCACAGCCGGCAGCTAGCGATCAAAGGACACCCGAACTTCCAATGTGGGTTGATCTAAATAAAGACGAGTTACATAGCGTAATCACAGGTGGATATAGTCTGAGACACTCCAAAATGCTTGCTTGCAACAGAAATGGGATTATTGCTAAAAGAGGAGCATACCGAAAGTGGTAGCGCAAGACATTGCGTGCGGCTCGGGAAGCAAGAAACGGCTGTCGACGCAATGCATGTTGCTATCCCCTGTTGCAGAAAAGGGAAACAAGCCGCATGGCGTAGACAAAGGTGCCCTAGCCCTGACATTTTCCCACATTATTATGGAGCCCACTGGGAGACCACCACCCCGGGAAAATCGAATCCGCTGGGAGATTGCCCAATGTTTTATCCGGTTGCGAAATGCGGGTTTTGCGTCACAAGCGACATCGCTTGTGGCTCTAGCCCCAGCCCAAGGGTTGCGCCGAAGACGTGACCTAATTTAGCCATGTCCCATTTACCCCTCTGCCTTGTCCTTTTAGGCTTAGGTACGCCTTGAGCCTCGCCTCCTTGGGATCTCATCTCCCAAATAAACGCCTAACCCTTTGATTGATTATATTTGACCCTTTCCTCCTCCTCACCAGTTTGTACGAAGGTTTCCGGCATCTGCTTTGTTAGTTTTTATCCCCGCCACCACTGCCGAAATCAATATTCTAAGTGGTAGGGATCAAGAATGGCCGAACAGCCTCTCTCGTCGTCTCCCACGCGGGGTCTCTCGTCGTGGTGGCGTTCGTTCAAGCAGAAGGACACAGATGCCCCACAAATGCCAAGGACACAGTTACCGAGGCCACGTCTAGATAGAGCAGCTGCATCATCCTCTGCAGTTCCAGGGATTCGCAGTGGGTCGGGAGCCGCCGGATCAAGACCTGGAAGTCCTGGTCCCGTGATCTACAACCAGGGCCAGGAGGTGTCGATCCCTGCGGCGTATGCGGCCAGCCCGATCTTTGGCGCGCCACTCGAGACGAGTCTGCGGTACGCGAGTGTCAAGATTTCGCTCACAGACAAAAACGGCGACAATTTCGTGTACGGCGAGGTTCCAGTGATCATCGCCAAGTGTTCAGTGTACCTCAAACAGAATGCTCGCGACACGGAGGGTATTTTCCGCGTTCCGGGATCGAGTCGCCGCATGAAGGTGCTCCAGGACATGTTCAATTCGCCTCCGCGGTTTGGCAAGGACCTCGACTGGGACGGTTTCAATGCACACGACGTTGCAAACGTTCTCAGACGCTACCTCAACAACCTACCAGAGCCTATTATCCCCCTCGCAAACTACCAGCGATTCCGTGATCCGCTTCACGACTATCCGGACATTACGGAGTACATCACGTACCTTGCAGCGTTGCTCCGACCAGGCGTCGAGTCGGAAGAAATACCCAAACCGAAGGTTGCGCGTGTCCAGGAGGCGACCCACGTCTACGAGAAGCTAATTTTCGAGCTTCCACCGGCGTCTCGACAGTTGCTTGTCTACCTACTTGATCTGCTGTCTGTGTTTGCCGCTGCCGCCAAGGAAACACGAATGACGGCGGCTAACCTTGCCGCTACATTCCAGCCAGCAATTCTCAGCCACCCTGGCCACCAGATGTCGCCGGACGAGCTTCAGCAATCACGACTCGTGATAGAGTTCCTGATCGTGAATGCTGGTGCTATTCTTCGTCGCGTCCAGGAGCTGGCGCTGAGGGACCACGAGAACCACAACGAAAAAGTGCTTCCGCCTATCCCCACGTCCCAAACGCCAGCGTCGCCACTGCCAACTGAAGCGTCCACATCAAAGATGCCCACGTTGAAGGTGGACGACGACGACGAAGACGACGACTCGCACTCGGCTGCCGAAACCGAAACTGCAGACACGGAAAGAACGGTTTCCCACGATAATAGTGGTGCGTCGTCACCGGCGTTCGAGCGAAGTGAACCCATTGCGATTCACCAACCACCAGTTCAGCTTCATGTGCCTCAACTCACGATCCAGCCCAGTCCGACGAACAGGACAATGGAACATGGCCGCAAGTTCCGTATTGGTGGTCACCGGAGACAACATTCCAAGAGTCTGAGTAGTGCAGGACCCGCAAGACCCAGTCTGCTGTCCATTGAACGCAAACCTTCCGTCTCATCGCACGCCAGCGACTTGAGCCAAACTCAACCGAGTCATAACGCCATTAGGCGCCTTGCATCGCCGATTACGCGTATACGGTCGTCGAGCCGTAACACGCCAGAGCCCACCCCGTCGGAGGAAAAGGATCTCCATTTCTCACCACCTCCAAACGGTCCCACCGAGCCGCCCAGCAACCCCATTGGTCCAAGTGGTCCTCGCAGTGCGTCCGAACAGCCACAGACCCAGCCACGACATAGAGATGCCGAAAATGAGTCCCGACGATCGCGCTGGCGACGATCACTGCTGGTGCTGATCCCCGGTGCAGGCGACGAGCGCGGCTCTTCGCCAGCGAAGTAGTTTTTGGTGGTGGCTGGTGCGGTGTGTTTCTTCGTCATTTTTTTTTTCACCGCGTAGCCGCGTTTTGTTTACTTCCAAAATCCTAACCTTGATAGACTTATTTATAGATTCCTATTTTTAGCAACCCTTTCCCTTCCGTGTTCGACGAGGCTTTTTTTGGTTAGTGGTGGTTCTCTAATTGTGGTTCTTCTTTTGAAAAAGAAGCACAACTTTGGTGCCATTTGACTTGGTCAATTAGTGGTGCTGGTGTTCGTTCTTCGAGTGGCGCAGATAGGTTCATTCTTGGAGGAAGCTAAACAAGTTTCTACTCTTGTTTGTCCTCTGTTTGAATACTAAAACCACTGAGAGAGTTTATATCCGTCAATTGCGTGGATACGAGTCTTTGTCTCTGAAGTGATCATTATAGCCTTATAACTGAAATATGCGTTTGAGCTCTTCACGACGATTTCATTCGAAACATGTGGTTCCCATCAAAAACCAACTGAAATCGAGCTGGTTTATTTCAAACAGCCTCAATGTGCGATACTAACTGCAAAACAACCTGAAGTTGTTTGTTTTTCTTCTACGAGCCAACAGCTGTGACGGTAATACGCCCCGCCTGAACAATTGGCACAACCAATTACCACCATAGTTTTGCTTCTATTCCAAAAGAAGAGCCACCAATATAAAAAGAACCCAATCACTACAAAACCTCGAAAAAACAACCACCAAACTAGAGAGGCTGAAGCACTATGCAATTTAATGGGGAGGGTGATTACGCACTCTGCCCAGCTAAGCCCAGTCCAAGTAAAGATGGCAGTACCGGTCGACGTCCAGTTCTCTGTGTCGTCGATCCTGCGGGTCAAGGACTTCTCATGGGTGTTTTTAGTTGATTGGGTCATGTTGGTGGTCCTGAGCGTCTTTGTGATCTGGTACCTGAGCCAGCTCGTGGGCTGGTTGTTGTCGCAGATCATCGGCTGGATCCTATGGCATTACTATGGTGTGTGGGTCAAGTTCGAGGCAGTAAAGTTCTCGCTGTTTGGAGCACGGATAATGTTCAAAAACGTCGTGTACATTGGCCCGAATCAGGCGTTCAGAGTCATCCACGGCAACCTGAGCTGGCGATACTGGCTCAGGAGACATAGAGAGGCAGGAATCACGCGTCCAAAAGGCGCCGCAGAGTCGCAATTGCCCTGTGGTGTCGTGTTAGAGCTGTACGGACTCGAATGGTTCGTGTACAACCGCGCCTACGCGTACGAAGCGTTTGCCAAACATCCCCCCTCCGAAAAGGACGGCGAAAAGATCGTCAAGGACCTGTCATATGGCGAGCAACAGCTGGCTGCACTGCTTCCCATTAGTGTCTTGATCCATAATGGTGCCATGGTTATCGGAAACAACGAGACAGAGTGCACACTGGTGATATCCGTGGCAGAAGGCGAGGGAGTGGTCGATATGGATCACGCGTCGAATAAATTCGACCGGTACCTTGTCAAAAACTCGTTCAAGTTCACAAAACCAGTCGCAAGGCTGTTGACCAACCCGGACCACGCGTCGTCGTCGTTGATGACCGAGGACTTTGACGTGAAAACTAATAGGAAACGAAAGCAGCAAGACCTCTCTGGCGATGCAGACTCAGAAAAAGACGTGAAAAAGCGGCGAAGACCAAAATGGCTCGATAAAATGGTCAGAACCAGTAAGAAACGCTATCGGAAGCATCAGGGACCATGGGTCGGATTGCACCGGTACATGGCTGATGATTGGGCTGCGGAGGAGAACGCTGCGCGTCTCGCAGACCTTCCTGCGGAATATGCACGTGTATCGACGATATTCGAGTCCGATGAGGTCAGTTTCGATATGATTTTTGATGTCCTTGGACCCACTCCGGGTCCCGAGAAGGATGTCGACATCACGAGCAGGAGTACTGGAGCCACAACCTCTGAAGCGACTTTTGAAGCGACACGAAATACGTCAGAAGCCACCTCAGACGAGGCTACGCGTGTAAATAGTGGTTCAGGTGTCGATCCTGTGTTCCATGTCAATGTTCTCGCCAAAAATGCCGCTATTGCGTATGGTCCGTGGGCAGAACGACAGCGCCAACAGCTGTTTGCGACATTTATGCCGCGAAGGTGCACTGACGACAAGGTCCCAGACCAGCCTCTACCCGGTGAGTTAAGGTTATTGCCTGAAATGACGTTGTTTGTGGAGCTGGAAGGTCAGACTATCATTCGAATCCCTTCCCGCGAAGCTTCAAAGGACCAGGCGTTTGCAGAACACTATCGCCAATCTGGAGGCGAGCTCCAGCGCAATTACGGCTGGTTCGAGGTGAGTACTGCCAGCGGGTCGACATTGTCGTATCGGATGCCATACTACCCGAGTGACTCGTCTGGTACCACAAGTGTACTTCGTTGTGACTTGCGAAAACCAGAGGTTAGATCGTCTGTGAACCACGGAATCATGCTGTATGCAGCTCGCGAAGAACTCGTGCTTTCGCAGCATGTACCCTTGAAATGGAACGGGCTGCAGACATGGAAAGTCGAGGAACACACAAGTGGATTTGACTTGTTCTTACTGCGAGAGCACATGATTCTCGTGTCGGACATGCTGAGCGACCTTGCCCAGGGTCCTGCAGTGCCCTATGAAATGTTTACGCCCATCGTCATCGACTTCCGTCACCGAATCAACAATTTCTCCTTGTACCTGAACGTGAACAAGAACAACATTATCAATAATCCCACTGCTCTCACCGAAAACACGTACCTGGTGCTGAGTACGGAACATTTAGAGTTGGATTGGCTCGTGCCTATGACAGACATTGCGCCGCCAGACTCGACATACAAGCTCACTTTACGAAGTCAATGCGTAACAATGGATTTGAGTGCTCCCCCATGGCATACACTACATGGCTTCCTCGAGTCCCCACGGCTGGCCCGTGTGGATAACTTGGTGGTTGTGTGGGAAGACTTTAGTACGAATACGTCGTCGAACAGCCAGATTGGCGCACCTGGAGCACCGAGAAACATTAACTCGTCCACCATCAACGTCACAGGCGCGCATTTCACGCTAATATCCCAGGGATTCGTGATCGACTATGTCACCACCATCCGCGAGAATTACTTTGGCCACAAATACCACTACCAGACCACTGAAGAGTTCCTCGCCAGGCAGGACGAAGATGAGACGAGCGAGTTTACGCGTCTCGATCCAGACAGCGACATCACAATGCATGTATACAGCGAGGGGGGCTGCTTTATTTTCCCTTCACATTTGTACACTGCACGCGAAAACCTCGCCTTGAGCATGAAGGAAATCTGGATCGATTGTCGCTTTACAAACTACTACATGGCGCTGGACGTCGACTTCTCACCCATCACGGCGAGCGTAAACACGTCAGTGTCTCCCGACCGCGTTTTGGACTTGGGGTACCACCCTGAGTGGGGAACCCCCGCCTTGCAGATCGACTCGTTAACCGCCAGGGCCCACCGCATGTTTGGGCTGCCACCGGCAGAGCCAACTTATGTGTGTAAGTGGGACTTTGACGTGGGTGATATCTGCGGAGATGTTACACCCGAGTTTTTCGTGGTCATAGACCACATTGGCGATTGTTTCGGGCACTCGTTCAAAGACGCAGAAAACAAACCCATTATTGAGCCCCCGCAACTGTTTGATGTGACGTTTTTGTCGGCAAATGTGGGTGCCATAATATTTACGGTGCGATCCGGCAAATCTCATTTCGTGATCGAATCGGCACCTCTCAGGTTACGGTCCAACGACCTTGCGACAGAAAGATACAGTGGCCAGATGACGCTCACGACACCGCGGATCCAGTTCACTGGTATGGCCGACGGAGATGTCGTACTGAGAGCACATACTTCCCTATATGTGACTCAGTTCAAACATGCGGTAAACCCTCAGGAACACTTTGACAAGCAGCAGAAACACATCGCCTTGCATGACTGCCTTTTCCATCGATGTCCGTTCCTTCTCAGGGAAGATGTTCGCAATTCTGAGCCCTACAATGTCGACTACTCACGCACAACAGCCTACGGAGCGAGGAGAGGTCAACCCGGCTCTGTAATTGTTACGCCAAGTATTTCGCTTCCGGTTTTGGTTCCGCAGTGCACTCGCGAGGTCATCCACATCTTGCATCCGCGCACTGGTGAATTCGACTTTGGCGACACTGAGAGTGCAGAATCTTCCGCGAGTTCCAAGTCGCGATACGAGCCGTCTGGGTTTAGTACATCGTCCTGGGACAGCGAAGCTTCCGAAGCGGAGGACGAGAGCGATTCTGCGTCTGCGTTTGAGTACCGCCCAAATCCCGAAGAAAAAGAGCATTTGCGGAATCTCCATGCCGATTTTGGACTCCATCCAGTCCCGTGGTACGACGATGCGCCTGTTTTGGATGGAGATAACCCATTGTTTGAGTATCACAACTTTGTCGTGCAGCTGGGTGTGGTGCATCTGGCTGCAGCTCCCGAAGCGATCGTCATTGCGCACGAGTTTATCAGTTTGCAGCCGCACGTGGACTTCTCTGCGAGTCTTGACAAGCTGCAGATCGAACTCGTCAAGAAACTGACCAGTGATGAAGAACGCATTTGGCTGCGTATGCATGTTGTGAGTGCCGGAATTCGACTGAGAGTGTGCGAACTGGCTGCTCTTGATTCGGCGCTCAACCAGGACGTTGCTGATGTCGACCGACTCACTGTGACGTGCAACAATCTCGATGTGATGTTCAGGGTTGTCAAGGCATCCGATTACATCGGTTCCAAGACCGGAATGCATGTTGAGCTCAGCGAGTTCGTACTCGATCTGCGACAGGCAGGAACCAGCGATGTCATGGACTTCTCGTCGCTCAACGCCTTGTCGTTTTCGCTGACTAGGGGCCTTTTCTGGTGGGTTGACGAAACCAGCGACTCCAACGGTGGGGGATGCGGTTCCTTACGCTTTGCCGACGTTGATTTGGCCATAGACCCCAACCAGATCGCCTGGGTTATCGACTACTGCGCTCAGTTGGCCAGAAAGGTTTTGGACATCACTGAAACTGCCGAAAGAACAAAAGACGAGATTCTGGCCACGCGTGGAGGCAAGCCGGCGAGCGAACTAGAGTGCGTATTCCATTCCCTTACCATGGCAGGCGACTTCAAAGGCATCGAGCAGGACTCGTATGTTCTTTCGCGACCGACTGGTGCCATTCAATCGGAAGCGCACTTGAGATCACAGGTTTCGTGGCGTATTGCAATGCGACTACGACATTTGTTCCAGGAAATGTCTCCTGAGGAGATTGCGGCTCAGGAGTCGCTCATTTCGCGGGGGAGATACGATCTACCGGATAACGCACAAGAACAGACAATGGACGCGTTCCGCAAATGGCGTAGCTGGGAACACACCGAAGACATGAACCAGGCTGCTGTTTTCAAGTTGGTATTCCGTCACCAAGAGTCCGCCAAAAGCAGCGCAACACGATTTGCCGTTGGCGTGGACAGTTTGGTGTGTCGTCTCGCGTATCCAACCTTCGAATATTTCGTTCGCGTGGACGAGATCGGACTCCAACTCATCGTGAAGCAGCTCCAACACACAAAGAACGTCAATCTCGCGTTGAGTTGCATGAAATCGCGTGCTCAAGCCGGTGTTGGAGTTTTGGACGTTGTTGCCGTGCTAGCACAGAAACTTCCGCCGATTCTCGATGAGTTCTCGACGCGATTCGCAAGCGACGCAGCAACAGTCTCAACAAACTTTGTTTCTGCTCCTGCCAGTGTCGACTCCATCCGGTCGACCACTCCCGAAGCCGAAGAGGCTCTCCAGGCGAACATTTCGATCTTCATCTACGACATGAGCGTCGAGTTTGCGTTCCAGACTATGTCAATAGAGCTGCAAATCCATCAGCTCCAACTTGCGTCCACTGTTGAATCTCTCAAATGGCAGTTCTTCCACTCGAGTACGCTTGTGTGTTCGCAGGGTGGCGTACGCGCATTCTCGACGGCCACGCGACAGGACTTTGCGGACTTTTTGGTTACTGGTCCAAGCATTGGCTACGCAAATCGCACTCGTGAAACTGGAAGATCGTGGGTAGTTGCAAATGTGCATACGTTGTCGATGATCATCCATGTACCTGTCAATGAGAGTTTGGCGATCTTTGTGCAGTTCTGCGATCGTGACTTGCCACTATTCAAAAAGCTGGTGGAGAAACTAGAGCACACTACTCGCCAGAAAACTCGCGATACCGAAGAGTTGCAACTGGTTGGAGTCGACATGAAGCTCAGCACCGTCAAGTTCCGTGCGAATCTACTCGAAGACACACATCTCGCTCTCCACGGCAAATCCCTCGATATCAATGTTCGCATCCCCGAAGAGGGAACCGCGCTGCTCAATGCCGATTTTGAGAAGCTCGTCGTTATGGCCCAGTACAACGACCGAACTACTCTGGCTCGGTGCCAGTTCGACCGGATGCAGTCTCTTACACGCGTGGAACTCACGCTAAAGGCTGCGGAAGTGCTTGTGCGAACTGCCGCTGTCAATCTCGAGACAATGTCGATGCTGTGGATCCTAGATTTTGTGCGTCGACATCGTGTAGCTGCCCAAGTTCGCGATATAGCGCGTACCGTCCAGTCGATCGACTTTGGAGGCGCCCCAGAACCGCCAACAGACTTTTTGCCATTCAATATCCGTTTTGCCGGTGCCGTTGAGGATCTCCAGGTGCTATTACCACTCGACAATCACTCGTTCACGCTGATGCTCACGAATTTGCGGACGCGATACGAGACTTTTGGCGCGTTCGAGGACATTGCGGAACTCAATGCGATGCCTTTGGTTGCCGGAGCTGTTGTGTCGGAGCTCAGCGTGTGGCTCAAGTCGAAGAATGTTGGCAGGAAGATTCTTGGCGTGCATTTGAGCGGACTCAGACAACAAGATGCAGAGACAGATACACTGGAAACCACGTCGGACTTTTGTAACTTCGAGCTCGACCCCGAAACCGTTGGTGCATTGTACTTGGCCAGCGAGAAACTCAAGGTTTACGGTCGTGATGTGTTTGCCGACGCGTTTGGTTCCGAACCGGCTCCTTCAGGACCATGGTCCCTACAGACTCTCGAGCGACTTCGTGTCAAACTGGTGTTATCGTCGGTTGCACTGCGATGGTTCACGAACTCCACGTCCAAAGAGGGAATTGTCTTGGGTCTTGAGAAGCTCCAAATCCATCTCGCCGAACTTGTCTCGCAGATGGAACTCAGTGGAGCGTATATCACACCATACAGCCAATCAAACGTACCCGTTGCAGAACGTGCCAACACGGCATACCTACCACGGGTGACTGTCCAAGGCATTGTGGTGACGAAACCGGAACACGAGGACTTCTTGCACTTGAAGATGCGTGGCGAGTCTGTGAGTATCTTCATCACGCCGGCGATTGCACTTTGGATCGCCGGTTTGATCACTTCTGTGGAAGTCGCCAAGGCCACTCTTGCACATCTTGATGCTCCACGAAACGAAACACCCGAGACAAAGCGCAGCACGCCATGGTTCCGATTGCCGTTCTCGTTGCATTCGCAGATCCACTTCAAGAAGGCTGTTTTGCGCATTGGCGACGAGGGGCCACTGGCACGAAAAGATGGGCCTTCACTCGAGTTGTTCTCGCCTTCAGTGCAGTTTGTTGGCGAGTACTGGCGTGCACCAAAACACCAGGTCGACAAAAAGACCAGAGACCAGGTTCTGTTGGACATCAACATCTCCAACTCGTCCAATACTGTCTATCCAAAGGCGATGCAGGAAATAAAGGGCATTGCTGACAGCGTGGTGATGATATTGAACCGGCGACACGGCCAACGACATGGTCGCAGCCGTTCATCGACGTTTGTATCCGTTGAGCGACCAGCATTGGACCTTGCGAGTGCCCTGATGCCACCTCGACGGGCAGAGTTCAATGAAACCGATATCAACGAGTTACTGGCCCATCATGAAGTGAACCTAAAGCTGCATATGGGCCAGCAGGAGCTGTATCTGAGTTGTATGCCATTCGCAAAGGTTGGTGCACAATTTACGGCTGATGGCGTCGATTTTATCGTAACAACACCACGAGATCGCGAGAACTCGTATGTGGCGATCCACTGCGAGATCAAGGGCGCGAGAGCGTCGCTCCAACACATGTACTCGCGTGAGATCAGCACTTCTATATCCCTCAGGTCGCTAACGTGGGGCACAACCTATTGTCGACACAACCGCCGGACGCCGCTGCAATCGTGCATTAACATTGACGGTCCTAGCGTAATTCTCAAGTTGGATCAGCTCCACGACTTCCGCATGTTCATTGAGATTTGGCGCTTCTTCGACCCGAGTCCACCTCAGGCCACGGAAACCGATCCGCAGAAACTCACGGAGCAGTACAAGAAGGCAATGGCGTCAGGAACGATGCCGTTCTCATTCAACCTGACAATCACGAAGTTTAAGGCTATGTTGTCCATGGGCCAGTCGATTGGCGACAGTTGTGTGCATGTGGACCGAATGTGGATTGCCGGATTCAAGGTCAGTGCTCTTGAGCAGCATATGTTTGGCGGTATTGACCACTGCGAGATCGAAAGCGAAGGTCGTCTGAGTGGCAGAATTGACTTTGGTGGTGTAGGTGCGCGAATGAGCGTTCTCATGCGCCAAGACCTGATCCTACCACTGATCCAGGCGTCGTTGGGTGTTGCGAGTGCGAGCTCGTACGTGAGTCTTGACTTCCATCCGTTCTTGACTGGCAGAGCTATGCGAATCAAGTTCTCGATGACGAACCAGGAACGCAACTTTGAAAGTGGAGACCGATTGTTTGTCGCAGCCAAGGCTGATTCGTTGTTTTTGGTGTTCACTGCCCTCGTTGCGAGCCACATTTTCGATACGCAGATGTTGTTCAAGCGACTACATTCGCAGATCTCTTCTCGCGCGACATTCTACTCCGATGCTGAAGACGTGAGCGAGATCAGGGCCAAACGTGCGTCTGTTCGAAGACGCCGTCGTGCATCTGCCCAGGCAGATATTGCGGCTTCCTCTCACCCTGGCGCATCAGCCCCGTCCCTTTCAGTTCCTTCTCAATCAGCTTCGGGTATTTCACCTTCGTCTTCGTCTGACTCGCTTGACGACGACGCTGTGTTCGACGATGTGTTTGACTTTGGTCTCCATGTCATCTTCAACATTCGCTTTGGTGAGACGCTTGTGTACGTGTTCCCCACGGAGTTCAGTGACCCACTCGCGCTTAGGGTGGCCAGCAGGAATCTCGGTATCCACTACTCGCAGGTGTCGGAAACGACGACCCAATCGAGCATCGACGTGACCATGTCGTCGTTTGTGGCTGGATTGTCAACCATCAAGGGTGGTGGATACCGCAATGCACTCACGGACATCGACATTATGCATTTCCTCGACTTTGTCAAGGCCTCCTCAACAAGTGGCAGCATTCTCAACATCCCCGAGTGCTCGTTTTACATGGACACGAAGGAAGTCAACAAAACTGTGCATTACACGTTCTCGAACACTTTCCACGGTTCAGTGGACGTTGGCTGGAACCTTGGCTCGATCAACTTCATCCGTGAAATGGGAGAGGCCCACCAACGTGCTTGGCAGGCTCGCCAGGAGGTCAATATGCGCATGAACTCGCACACCAACCAGACCACCACCGCCACCTCAGAAACCCCGCCCCCGAGCGGCCCCACCTCTGTCGATACAGATAAGGATGCAGAGCACAAGGGACCCGGTGACTATGTGTCTACAGCTTCCGATACGCCTCGCGACGTGACCCTCCACGGATACCGTTATGTTGCCGACGCCGTTCCAATCATCGAGATCCCACAACTTCGCGATCTTGGTGAAGCGACACCGCCCATCGAGTGGCTTGGTGTCAATCGCGAGCGTCTGCCGTCGTTTGTGCACTTCTACCTCATTCGCAACCTCAACGAGGCTGTCGAGAACATTGAGACTCTTTACAGCGAGCTCCTTGGGCATATCAAACGCAAGGGACAGTACCGATACCAGAATTAGCATTTATTATTTATTTACCTTTTAATGTTTTCAAATGAACGTGGGTGTTTCTCCTTTTGAAAAAGAAGCAAAACTTTGGTAGC
Source organism: Wickerhamiella dianesei (assembly GCA_022577725.1). Lineage (NCBI taxonomy): Eukaryota > Fungi > Ascomycota > Dipodascomycetes > Dipodascales > Trichomonascaceae > Wickerhamiella > Wickerhamiella dianesei. Next base: position 147,484 of record JAKIRV010000018.1, on the reverse strand, counting down.
AATTGGCTGCGCCAATTGAGTTTTTTTGGCGTCGTTTGGCGGAATCATCAACTAAATTCGTCGGAGAACTAGCATGACCATATGGAGATTTGGTCTAAAAAGCAACGGAGTAAGTTTCCTATAGTCATTCGAGCAAATTGACAAAGTTTGACCACGGTCAGGGATCAAAAGGGCCGAAATCAGAGGGGCTAAAAAGCCTGATATAAATGAGGGTTAGGGTTAAACTGAAGGACAGGAACTTAAACTTATCCAACGACCATATCTGGGCTGTTTCTAATTTCTCTAGCTGGCTCTGACACTTTTAAAGTAGAGATACAATAACAGAGACAATTTGTTTTCAGAAGAAGCAGAAAATCTAATTTTTGCTGCCGTTCGCCATCAGCTGATGTTTCTTCTTTTGAGTAGACGCCAGACTGTGGTGACAATTGGCTTTGCCAATTGATAGTTAGATATGCATGGCATTCGGGTTCGTCTTACGACGGTTTGTCGCGTGTATCGACCATAGCGGAAACAACTCACCGACGCCAGTACTCTCACAAGGACAAACCTAGTAGCTACAAGAACATCTTAGTTCACTATAAGTGGAATCACAAAATACCACAATTGGCGGAGTACAGGTAGTTACAAGAACAACTTAATTTGCCATAAGTGGGATCGCAAAAAAATCACAATTGGCGGAGCCAATTGCCACCAAAGTTTTGCTTCTTTTTCAAGAGAAGAATCACCCGTGACGCGACAGCACGCGACGTAAGGCAACAAAAGAAAACAGCCTCCAACTCTAACAGAGAGAAGGGCAAGTTAAGGTGACTAGATTAAGCGCAGGGCGCTAGCCGATAGATATGATATATATATAAAGCACCACTTATTTGAGCGACACCATGCGCGAAAGAGGAGCGTTGGAGTTGGCGTTCTTACGGGCGACAGGCTTGTAAGTGATGGAGAACTCGCCAAGGTAACGGCCAAGCATCTCGGGACGGAGCTCAACAACGTTGAACACCTTGCCGTTGTAGACGGCAACAACAGAGCCGAGCATCTCGGGAACAACCATCACGTTACGGAGGTGAGTCTTGACGGGAGCAGGCTTGTCGTGGGGGCCAGCGGCAGCCTTGACCTTCTGGAGCTTGGCAATGAAGCGCTCGGTGCGGGGAGACACACCGTTCTTGAACTTTCTGCGGCCACGAGCGTGGAGCAGGGGCTTGAACTCCTCGACGTCCATCTTGACGAGCTCGGAGAGATCGGTGCCACGGAAAGTGAACTTCTTAAGGTTCTTCCGTGGGCGAGCCACCTCGGGGGCAGCGGCCTGGTTCGAAGCGTCAGCCATTTTTTCAGATGTGGATAGGAGAGAAGAAGTGAAAATCAGACGCTTTGGTGATGTCCAGCTGCTGCTTAGCGATAGTACCCAAAGCTGTACGCAGGTGGGAAAAGCCTAAGCCAAGGGTAGGGGCGGGGAGAATTGGGACGTTTGGGCTTAATTCGTGGCATTCTCTCCGCTCCAACAGGCGATGAGCCTCTTGTTGGAGTGGGGACATGACTAATTTACTTGAAACTTTTCGAGCCCTAAAGCCCTCGCTGTCGCTACTAACATTCAAACGCATAAATGACTAAACGTCACGTGGATAAAGTTACACGCGTCCTCTCACGTGCACCGGCTTATCGGGACGGACGTTATCGTCCCGATATCGACCGGTATTTTTGGCGTTTCGCACACGTGTGGTGAATAGCCGCGTAGTGGTATTGGCGTCGCGTACCACACCCAGATTCTCGCCTTTTTGACCGTATCCGCGGCGGTCCAGACCACGTGACCTAGTTGTGGACCGCAACCACGGTGCCCAGGCTAATTAAAGACGCGTTAGCAACCCTCTTTCCCGGTAAACAACCCACCCACCATTTAACGCCGACTATGAACATGATGGCTCTCGAGCCCAATGTGGACGCCGAAGCCGTCAAACCAATTGGCGAGTTCAAGGTGTCGTATACGAGCGGTACGAGTCTGTTCTCGACTTTCCCGCCAGAACCCGATGAGGCATTTGCCAGTGCTCTCGACAGGGTTCTCACCGCCGTCGACGCTCTGTTTGTCAAGGACTACTACCAATGGTGCAATCACGAACTGCTCCACCTGCGGAACCTCCGCCAGGTCATCTACAATGCTGGTGGGGCGAGGTTGTGGGATGCGGTGCTGAAAGTAGTACGAGAGTGGGCCAAAGTCGTCGTGGCGGAGCTCGTGGAGGCGTCCAACATCCCCGATAACGAGGTTCCGTTCTTGGAGATGTTTTCGAAGCACATTCTCAACTGGAAGACGCGGTCGAGAGAACTGGCCATGCACCTGACGTGGTTTGAGGCGGTCATCGATGGACCGCACAGACCACGCGCCCCGATAAAGGAGCCAGTCATTGCGGTGCATATTCAGCATGAGCTAGGACGCCTAATCGCCCGTGACGAGGACCTTGTTCAATACATCAAGTCGGCTATAGCCAGAGTATATGAGCAGGCCATTGTGGGGTCGGACTCTCGGGGACTCGTGTGTTTAAGGTCTCTGGCCGATCACCTGAAACATCAAAGCATTGTGTCGAGGATGTCGTACACGGAGACGGATATAATTGACTTGGGTCTCGTCGATATTCTGAACAAAGCCAGTGTCGACGCTGCCCTCAAGTGCGTCAGACTCGATGCTGGCGAGTGGGTCACGTCGGGAACTGCCGCTGGCGAAATCTTGGAGCAGTGGTGTGAGGTGTACGAAGCGTGGCAAGCGAAGCAAGCAGTTGTTAGGAAGTACTTGGCAAATGTCATGATTGACAGCAGCTTGGGAAACAAAGTCGTTGAGAAGCTGTGTCCGCAATTAGTCGCTTTGCTGTGGATCGATAGCGTCGACTCTATCCGTGAATCGCCCACCACCGATCTCTCGACCCGTCCTGGCCTTGCGAGCTTCAAAAAAGTGGTGCCTATGCGTTTCGAAGTTGCTTCCGGTATCGCAAAGCACTGGCTCGAATATAACGAGTTGGCGGTTAAGAATATAAGCAGTCTCTCGCCAGAACTTGCCTTCGAGGCCGGTACGCGTCTCCTATGGCAGAGTGAGCGATACGCCAACTTCCTTGACCTCCGCGATCACGAATTTACCGTGAACTTGGTCGTGTCGATGGTGAAGCAGTTTGGAGACGAGATTGCCAATACCGCACCGAGACTCATGATGGAGCGCCTCCATCTTCTGGATAGCACCAACAGCGACCTCACTGATCTTCTGATGATCAAGAACCTCATGGCGGCTGCGGCGCGACTCCAGGCAAAGAACTACTTTACGAAAACCGAGGAGACCTTCAGCCGCCTGCTTCATGCCGAGTTCCTTCCCCGTGAACCGCAAACGGCCTCCAGTACTCCGGAGCAGTTGGTCCTGTTCACAAACCTGCGTCGCACGTCGGAACCGCACATGTGGTGGAAATCGCTGGTGCGAAACGCCGATCTGCGGTCCCGCACTGCCGATCAGCCATACTTGTTGCATCAGGCTGCATGGGAGACGAAGGACGACAAGGCTGTAGGCGAGGTGATTCCGGCATTCGCGTCGTTTGCAAACCACAACGGTGGCCAGTGGCCTCCTGAGGGTTCCACTGTCCAGTGGCACAATGGCTGGTCCATTGCGTCTGTGTCTGTTGGCGAGCACACGTTCACATGCTCGTTTGTGCAATATGCGCTAATTGACGCACTGGCTAAAGCCACGTCGCCCATGCCTCTCGACGAACTTCTCAAGGCCGTTCCTGTCGACTCTAAAATCGCCCAAGTTGCCCTTGCAGATATTTTGGAGTTGGGCAAAGGATTTCTGGTGTGGAATCCGGAAAACAACCTGTTTGCCCTCAACCCTGACTCGCCGGAGCAGTTTGATACCGTTTATCGCGTGCGTCTTGCGCCTCTTGAGCCTGATATCGCTCCTTCCATGTGGCGCAAACCGCCAGCGAAGCGGCCGTCTAGTTCATAATATTTATAGATTTTGTTTCTAATGTCATTGTTTCGAATTTAGGCATCTCTAGCGGCGAGTGGTTTGCTTGCTTCGAGGGGTTTTAAGAACGTCGCGGTATGAAGTATTCTCCTTTTGAAAAGAAGTCACTAAATCATGAGAACGTCGCGACATGCAGTGTTCTTCTTTTGAAAAAGAAGCAAAACTTCTGTGGCAATTGGCTACGCCAAATGGACTTTGACCAATCACCACAGTTTTGCTTTTTCAAAAGATGTCACCACAGAAGTCACCGAAAAAAAAGGGAACGTTTAAACCAGGTTCAATTGGCAGAGGCCAATATCCAGAGGTAACTAAAGCTCTAATAAAATAATACCTACTCGGCTTCAAAAATCGCGTACGCGTTGACGAGCACTGTCTCTATCACCCGGCTCTGAACCGCCATCTCGCCAACGTTCGAGTAGTCCGTGTTCATCAAAGTGGGTCCCCAAACGATGCTGAGGTTCGTGATTCCCATGCGGTTGATCACTTCACGCTCCTGCACCCTGTACAGATGGAAAATGAGGTACCGCAACGTCGTGTAGTTCGGGTCCGGCAGCTTGTTGATCACGGCGTGGATGGTGTCTCTACGCCGAATATCGTCCTTGATGTTGGCTGCGTTGATGAACTCGCGGTGGAACTCTTTGGTGAGGAGCGGATCTGGTAACGCCTGGAAGTACTGTTTCAGAGCAGACGCGACCGAGTGGATATCGTTAACCTTCTCGTTGGGTCGCAACAAGTCGACATTGCTGGCATCGATATCAAACTCGCGTCGAATCTCCTGGACTTGCAGACTGTTACCGTTCGTACGATAGATTCCTTCCACTTCGAGACCAAAGTTGTCAATCGCCTGCACACACTGGTACACGATTCTGGGAACGGTTCCCTCCTCGTACTCAAGGAGTTCGTCAAGAGGAGTTCCGTAAACGGCGAGACCATGTTTCGCAGGGTCGTAGTCGTCGCCACGAGGTCCATTAACCGGTACTGGCGGCGATACAGGCATCGGCTCGGATCCGGCACTATTGGTGACGGTAATAGCCGGAGGCTGCTGGGCTGAACTCGGGGCAGAGTAGCCCACTGGAGCAGGAACTGCACCAGGAGTCCAAGAACCAGCTTGTTGACTCTTTGGTGCCGCAGGAGGTTGCGTGGGACCGGTTGGCTTCGACAAAATCGGACCCGTCTTGGCAGTACCAGTGCTCACCATTACTGAGGGCGAGGGGATCGACGCTGCAGACGCACCGCCGATCACACCACCACCATTGCCGTAGTTGCTCTGGCGGGGACGCGTTGAGTCGACAAATCCGGCAGCAGGGGTCTGGAACTGCGAACTGCCCATTCTAGGCGTGGCTGCAGAGCCAGGGGTAGGGGTAGGCGGTGCGTTTGTCGTCGTAGGTGGCTTCCAGCTGTTGTTCGTCGTGGAGGTGGTGGTCGTCGCAGCAGAGTTCTTGGACCCACCCAGGGTAGGGTGCTTGCGGAACGTCACCGGTTTGCGATTGAGCGACGGACGCGTCTTGGGAATGTTATACACAAAGTTGTAGAAGTCGAGCTCGTTGTCAATCTTGCAAGCCATTTCCTTGAGAGTCAGGTTGGCTGTGGGCGAGTTTTTCGGCTTGATAGGCGAAATGGCGAATCCACGGTTGAGTTCCAACGTTTCGGCGAGGTTCGACGACCGCAACACCTGCAAACTCAGCGCTTGGTCGCACTCCAGAATCAGGTTCTGGAGCTTCCGCGCAGCTTCGTCGCGATGTTTGGCCACAAGTTCCTTGCGCATGCGTTGAACAGTGTCGACCTTCTGCTGGTAGTCGACTTCGGCAATTGTCATGCGTCTGTGGAGATCCTCCTCGGACTTGGGTTTGAATCCGAGCTTGTTCTTGCTAGGATCGCCAGTCCGAGCTCGTTCGAGCTCGTCGCACGTGGTGTCGTACTTGGACTTGGCCTTTTCCGCGAGTCCTTCGGCATCCAGCAGGTTCTTTTCGTGACGCATCGCCGTCTCCTTTGTGAGTTTGCGCTGACGCTCGATGTTTTTGACCAACTCCATAAGTTCGTCGTGGATCCGATGCATCGAGTCGATGTACGTACTTCCAGCGTCGCCAACCCGATCGGTGGTCTTGATTATATTCAGGATCTGGGTCTGGAACGTTCCCTTGCGCACGTCTGGCTTCTTGAACGTCTCACTCACCATCCGCGACACCTTCTTGATGTGGGCAGAGTGTTCTGCCTCGATCGTCGCCATCCGCTTAATGAATCCGGCAAACTCTTTGCAGGTGTGAATACTCTGCTTGAGGCGCGTGAGAAGCGACTCCATACCCACATCACTCAGGAGAATCTCCTTGAGTTTCGGATCCGACAGCAAATAAGTTGAACTCTCCGGACGAAGAACCTGCGACACAGTTGGGGCTGTGGTCGTCGAGGGGGCACTTGATCCGCTGGTTATTGGGGCAGTAGACGCGTCAGTTGAGGCCGTCTTAGTGGTTGCTGGCAAAGTTGAGGCGTCTCCAGACGTCGATCCGTTCGACTGAGTGGTCGTGGCCTCTGGACCGAGTCCGTTTGTGGTTGGCTTCGCCTTGGAGTTGGGCGAAGAATCCGGACTCGCGACAGGACCGGCCCCAACAGAGGGGGTTGTCTCGCCAGGACCAACGTCGACCTTTGGAGGGTCTGTGTCGGGGTTTGCTCGTGTTTCTACCATTCTTCGGAAACGAAGAGACGCTGCTTGTTTCCAACTAGTAGCCCTGCACGCGCAATGAAGTTATGGCGCCAGCTGGAGCCAGAAATGACAACGTTCAGGGGAACCGTTTAGTTGTAAAGTGGGATGACTAACACGCGTTTTAGAGGGGCAGGTTGATAAATCCTGACGACTGTGAAAATTGCCATGTGCTATTTATAACCCTGTAGAAGCTCGTTTTTTTATTTTAGTGTCGTGAGGCGCTGCGAACAACACCGCCATTTTTTCTGGGAAATGGTTTGGCGAAGTTTTCTTACACTTCAACCAGTTTCCCCTGATTTTTTTTGCGCATGTTGTTGCCTCGTAAATTAGTCCAGACAGTTTCCCTCTAACATTGGCTAAACTTATGCGAGAGACACCAGGATAAGATCGCGCATATGCACCACGATGCCGCACTAAGATGCTGTGGGGACCGAACCTAACACGTATGGAACCTAGCAACCCTTGACCTGCGGTCACGTTATCCTCTTATTCGTCACGTGAAAGTTCTTGGCAAATGTATCGTCATCGCGTGTGTAGTTCAGGCTCTTTATTTTCAAGTGCTTTGGCTGAGATTCGTTTTTCGAAAGTTCTCAGCCGATGTTTAAAAGGTTCTTCTTTTGAAAAAGAAGCAAAACTCTGGCAATTGGCTGCGCCAATTGTGAAATCTCTCTGGTTACGACCATCTCCACTACTCAATTGGCACGGTCAATTGGAGCCAAACATTTTGCTTTCCATTTCTCTTTAGGGAGATACTTTCTATCACCACGTGCCTTTCCGTTCTCACATGTCTCTGATACTGTCGTTCGACATCACGTTATTTGATCATCACGTGCCCTGAAAAAGATCATCTCAGCTAATTTTTTTTGTTCACCAACAACATGCCGAGTAGTGAGAGTAGAAAGGCCAAGAGAGCGGCCAAGTTCAAGCAAGGTCCCGAAAAACGTGCCGAAGAGAAGGCCAAGAAGGTTGAGGCGGCAAAGCTCGAGGGTGCAAAGGTCCAGAAGAAGGAGAAGAAGCGTGCTCCCCCACGATTCCTCCTATTTGTAGGCAACTTGCCGTACAATTGCACGGAAGACGAAGTCAAGGCTCACTTCGAGAGGGCGAATCCCACTGCTGTACGTATGCGTCCCGATAAGGGCATTGCGTTCCTCGAATTTGTCGGAGACACGGCATCGGCAAATATGCACACCGCCTTCCGGTTCCACCACTCTTTAATGCGTGGTCGTAAAATCAATGTCGAGCTCTCCGCAGGCGGAGGTGGCAATTCGTCGAACAGACTCGAAAAAATCAGGGTGAAGAACGAAGCTCTCCAGGCAGAACTTGGTGAGCGCATTGCTGAGGAAAAGAAAATGAAGGGCGAGAGACGCAAGCAGGAAGCGGATCAAGCGGCACGGCAAAAGAAGTTCGAAACCGATCCCGAAGCTGCAGCAGCCATGAAGACTGCAAGCAACAATTCATTCATCCACCCGTCGCGACTGGGCCAGATCCAAGCGAACATTGGAAAAGGAAAGAACAACTAATTTATTTATTCATATGCACACTCAATTTCAATGTTAAGAAAATTTGGTACTCTTTGGTGGTTCTTCTTCTGGAAACGAAGCTAAACTTCTGTTGCGGTTGCCTACGCTAATTGGGCTCACTTTGAGTAGGCAAACCCCTTAATTTTAAGTCTGAGTTAGCGAAATCAATATGACAGAGAGCTTTACACCAGTTTCAAAGGAAGAAACACCAAACTGTAATAACTTCAAAATATATTGATTGAATATTATGAGTTCACGTGACGGGGAGAGGAAAGGTAAACAAATATCGGTTACATAACGCATTCCTCGACAGCTGCCATGGACTTCGACAACTATGACGACGACTTTGCGACGGTGAAACGGCCACCTGTACGGTCTGTGTCGAAGCGTAGTTTGGCAGAATGGAAGAATGACGATTTCGAAGTGACGGGAAACTCGTCTGCGGGAATGGGAACGCTTAAAGTCGACAACGTGGCCGAATGGGACGCTGCTCTCGACAATGATGCGACGTTACGAGGCCAGTCACAGCGTCCACAGACACTGGCACAGGATTTCTTTGGCAGCAATGCCTCGTCGACGCTTCCAATGGTTGTCGATGACGGCGATTTCGAGGACGACTTCGATATGCTTCCGACGCGATTATCGAAACAGGAAACTTTGAGGAAAATGCCAGCGGAATTGGAACAAGATTTCCCAAGTTCGTTTAGCGACTCGTCAGCGCGAACGTCTATTAGCAGTTCTTTGTCTGCGTCGAGCATGAGCAGCATACCTGTCGGAGACGACGACGACTTTGACTTTGATCTGGACCAAAGTCCTCGCAAAAAGGGCTCAAGTTCCAGTGGACTGGATCTTGCACGTCGATACAAGGAACAGAAACGAAAGATGGAGCTTGCCGCTGCGGAAGAAAGTGAAAAGCTGGCGAGACGCATGAAGAAGCCATCGGCACTTGCAGTGCGTTTCCAGGAGTTTGAGGACGGTGCTGATGATATTGGAGGACTGGACATTGATGCCCTACGTCTTTCTTCGCATGCAACTCTCAACAAGAACGTCAAGATTGGTGCTCAGACCACCCAGGTGCCATCGTGGCTCAAGCCAGTACTGAGCGATTTACCCCCTCCACATACACCTCAGTCCAATCAGCGAATACGCAGTGCACGCTCAATTGCGCACATTCCAAGTGCCGCGCAAGACCAGTTGAGTAGGATGAAACACGAGCTCGCTCCAGACAGCCAGAAACTGCTTGGAGCCCGTTTACGCGCATCCCAGAGCATGGCGGACATTGGACAAAGAGAAATGTCGAGTTCTCGAAGTCGAACTAGAGTCTCAAACGCAATGCGGCGGTCCCAAAGTCGCGCCACGATGCTCGTTTCAACTCCAGAACATAACTCAGTTCAGCGTGAAGTACGTCACAGACCGTTGACATACTACAAGGAACCTGCGGAGCCTGTTACGCACGCACACAGAACGCGATCGAAGACAAAGGGTCCAAGTCTTATCCGCAATACGGCCAGCACTCTAACGCGTCAGGAACGAAATGGAATGGTCCTGAACCCTACTACACGTATGTGGGAAGGTAACGACGTTGATGGGGCACGGTTCGACACATCTGCAGCTATAGAGGCACCCGCAACAGACACGGGAAGTATGCGTCGTCCAAAACTCATCCAGCCGCAGCCGTCACTGGCTCAAATACCCACCGAAAGCGGGATGATATTCGATAGCACGAACATGTGTTGGGTGTATCCCGAAACGGACAGCTACGACGATCCGTTTGCAGATCTCGAGGAACTGCGGCCATCACGGAGTGTCACTGGTCTCAGTACAACCTCCTTTAGCAGCAGCATTGGCGTTGGCCGTCTCGAGCATTCAGGTGCAGAGGTGTTTGACGTACCGTCGGAAACTCGGGTACTCTGGAAACGCGAGGATGAACGCATTATGCGCAAGTTTGGCCGCTGGATTGGAGGCGACAAGGAAAGAGCCGATGTCTACGACGAAGCCAACTGTCTGTATCGCATGTTCCGAACTTCATGAATTTCTTGGGACTATTATTTATCAGTTAATTGTACTATTTACTTAACATGACTTTATTTGAAAAAGAAGCAAAACTTTTGGTAGCAATTGGCTGCGCCAATTGGAGCTGATGGCGCTAAAGCGAGATTAAAAGGACGCAATACTTTTCGGCGGCAAGTGGATACGTTAATCGGGCCTCTAATTTTGGGACGAGCAAACAACTTATACTCTGAATCACTTTACGGGACATCTCGCCGACCATGCTAGTAAATGTACCATTGATCTTAGTGTCAGCTGGCACAACTAGTTGGAGCCAAAGTTTTACCTATTAAAGACATATCAGTCCAATGAGTGTCGACATTTTACCACTTCAGGCTACCCACTACAGTTCTCAATATCAACCGGCTTTTCATAAGTAGATTAATGCTAATCCTGAGATCTAGGTCGACGGCCATGGAAGTACTCACGCGACATGGACGTCACGAGTCACTTAGTAAATGTGTGGCTACAGAATTCGAGATGCATATGCAGACTTACCTGAGCCACCTGCGTCTGATAAGCATCAGGCCTGGCGGTAATTGCGGCTATTCGGCTATTACGACATGAAATGGGCTTTTTTTGGATGGTAGCAATTTGCCACATTTTTTGCGTTCCCTCATCAGTGAAAAAAACGCGTGTCAGGACGATCGATTTGGGCAGAATTGCCACTGGGATCGAAAAAAGCTTACAGGGGCCCTGTCCCCGAGTTGGAATCCACGTGATGATCGCGATAAGGTCTGTCGTTTACACAGACAAGCCTGCGACGCGTGCTCTCAGTAAATGTCTAAGAATGTGACCCGATTGGGAAGAGACCCTTCGTCGATTAAGACATTGCACATTTGTTGCCCGATCGGTTGCTAAGCGGGGTTCGCCAAAACAGCAGGAGTTGCAGGACGCGTGAAAATCTCGCACATCGATTTCTGGCAGCGGCAGGTGAAAACAGCAAGGGTGGCCAGGGGTGAAGAATCCAGGGACTGGTCGCGGACGTAAATTCAGCCACCACGACGCGTAAACGACTTAATTTTTGTTATTGATTTTTCGCTTATTTCGCTATAACAAGCCAGGATCCTTATCTTTCTTGCGTGCGGGGTGACGTAAGGGCTCTCCTACGCACATGAGACACTTTTTGGGACCCTGATTTGCATTGCAGTTAGTGTCCAAACATCTGGCTTTGCCCCACCTGATACGGAAGCGGGGGCCGAAGCGGGGACAGGGGCATGTGGAGTCCTGCACGTGCGATCGAAGAACGGGACCCTGGCTCCACCAACATGGCATCAGCATGGAAATGTCTCCAGATTGAATATTTTTGTGGGTGACAGCCAGGATCACGACAGGCCCCCCCTTTCCTTGAAGCCCAGTTTTGGCACCAATGAATGGACCGGGGAAGACCATTTTAGCTAAGCCAGATCGCTAGGCTGATATGCACCCTTTCTCCTGCGAGCCAGAGATAACACCACAATCGCTGACAACGCACCATGCGAGAACGGGCATGGGCTAGGTTCCATGGTTGTTTCAGGTTCTGGGGTAATTTTTCTGTAGATAAGGCGTTTTTTATACATTGCTTGGTTTATTTTTTAAAAAAAAATTAGGGACAATAGTTCTGTTCTACATATTATTCTTGTTGTCTTTTAACCTGAGCGAAAAAAAAAATGGCTGAGGCTGGGAGTGGTCTCGTCCCAGCTGGAGATGGATAAGCGACAGCGACAATCACCTAACTGCGCATCTCGCCCTGCTTTTCCTATATATGCGAGGAGTGGAAAAACTCCAGGCCTAGGGTCCAAGTGGAGAAAGTAAAGCCACTATCACCGACTTGGCTATATTGGGGCCTGATTTTCCTTTTGCGAGCCCTCCCGCCAGACCACACCCGCGGCGCGAGCAGCGACCGCCTTCCGGGGTCCTGGAGCGAGTTTCTTGTCGATATCGAGCGGTTGGCTAGTTCAGACTCGACGAACAATGCCGAAGAACGCCTCCGTTTGATAAGAGACCGCATCCAGTGGCAGAAGGCGGCCCTGGATCTCGCGCCGGAAGCGGCAGTTTTGTCGCCGTTTGATACCGTTTTTGCTGGATCCCCCGGATCCGATAAGGACTTTTCCGCGTCGCAATCGACTTCTAATGTTGACCTCACTTCTCTGAAGGGCGCTGGCGAGTCCATACGCACATCGAACATCGACGTTGATACTTTGAGCAAGAGTGACAGGGCAGATTCGTCTGGAGCAACTTCCGTCGACAGCCAGGGAACACGTGGATTTATCGAGGCTCTCCGAATGGCTGCTCTCAATGTCCAACCAGGTCCATCTAATTCGTCGTCGAGTGCGATTGCCCCGTCTACCGCCACCGAACAGAAGAACTGTGGAACTTTTGGCCAGGAAAACGTCGAGACGTGTGTGTCGGAAATGTCGCCCGAAAAACAGCGCTACTACGACCGGAGTTTCCCCATATACCGCAAACTGTTCGTGTACAACACGCGACCACGCAGTTTCCTGCCGATTGTGAAAAAGAGTGGACGAGAACGCAGTCTTGTTGGCGCCCTTTCCCCGAGTCTAAGCCACATGGCCACCTGCTCAGGCCAACAGTTTCACGTCTACAGACTGTCGCCAGACTTCAACGAGGAACCTCAGCTCGTCATGTCGAGGGAAGTCCCATTTAGTGGCGACCAACGCTGCATTGTGGCCATGAATGATCGCTGGCTTGTACTTGCTGCGAGTCAAACAGGCACCATAGCGGTTGTTTCCCTCTCGACTTACGAGATTGTGTACCAAAAAGAGCTCAAGTTCTCCGTCGAGGCGATCGACATCGCCATCCACTCGTCGTTCATAGCCTGTGCCATTGTCGGAATCGACAAGCTCACGCGTCGACAACAACCGATGATTTCCCTAATACGACCCAACCCAGATCTCGGAGACGAAGCCTTCGATAATGCCGAGATTGTCACGTTTTCATCACCATACCTCGATATAATCACCACCATCTCTATCTCGACCCAGGAAACAAGTTTGGTGTGTTCCACAGACAAGGAAGCGCGATTCTTCATTGTGTCTATCCTTGATCCCCACGAGCCGCGAGTATTACTTCGATCAAGCCGAAAAAAGGCGCCGAGATACGAGGACGACGAGGACTTTGGCAGTGCTGTACACAAGAACGCCGTAGTGCCCTACGAGGGCATATCCAGCGTCAAGTTCTTACCCAATAACCGTTATCTGGTTGTGACAAGTAATACTCCCGGTTCTGCCCCTGTCGTACTCGACACAAAACTCGTGAGTCGCAAAGTACGTCTTGAAGAGAGTAGCTCAAGCATCCGCTTCGCTCTCGATGCCACAGGACTAGCTCCCTCCGTGTCCATGCGTGTCGACAAACTTGGCTCTTCGATCCATCGTGCTACTGTTTCTCCACGAGGCAATGCAGTCGCATTCATCGACACTCAGGGACTTGTCTATCTTATGAACCTACCCAAAACCTCCACCGACCCTCATCGCATCGTTGTGTGTTTCGAAGCTGCTGCTGCTGACTCGCGATACACCGCAGCTGCCTTCCGGTTTACTCCTGATGGCAGTGCACTTCTCGTAGTGGATCGCAAAGGCGTTCTCCAAATTGCTGATTTCGCAGCTGGTCTGCCTCAACATGCTGGAGTGATGAAGGCCCGCATCCTTGCGTAATTAATGACGTCCCGCCTTTACTGTCGGCATTTGCTGATCGGGTGGCTTTATTTAAATCTAGTATTCATTAGGTTCTTAATAAAAAAAAGTACCCATTTTCTTGAAGCTTTAATTTGGTGTTGTCCTTCTTTTGAAAAAGAAGCAAAACTAATGTGGCAATTGGCTCCGCCAATGGGGCTAAACTTCAGAGGATTCACGAGCCAAATCAAAAATTCTCAATTGGTGTAGCCAATTGGCACAAAAGTTTAGCTTCTTTTTCAAAAGAAGAACGATAAGCCACTCGAACTTTTGCTTCTTCAATTGCTCCTTTGAAACAGGATACATCCACCCAAGTACGCGCAAAAAAAAAATTCAAAAACGTCTAATTCTAAGAAGTCATTAAAAAACGTAGCGTTCGCGGAGCTCGGAAAGACGTCGGCCAATGTCTCTAGGAGTCTGTTCGAGAAGGTCTGCGATGCGAGTGCAGGTGTCGTTATCGAGTTCGGGAAACCGTTCACAGAGATCGCCATCGACTACGTGTTTCGCAGGGGCGTAGTACCCTCGATATGCGGCATGTGAACGGCCCACACCACTGAGTTCGAGATCGCGTAGGTGTTCCTCGAGGCCAGAGACAAGTTTGTAGTCATGGTGTGACAGTAACGGGACAAGAGCACCCACTGTGCCCTGTACTCCAGTGTAGATAATTCCGTCAAAGCCACCAGCTGCAGCGAGAGAGCCCTTGTGCAAACTCGAAACCGCATCCTGAACATAGAAGTGGTTCACCAGTTCGAGCGGGTAGGGGTCTTTGCTTGCACGACGCGTCGCCAGGATCGCGAGACCCTCCTCATCGTCACACAGTCCTCCGACGTTCGTGGGAACTCGAAGAACAACAATATTGCCATACTTGTCACCGACACAAACAGTGTCTGGATCAAGAGTGAGCAATGCGGTCGCTCCGTAGGCACTCGAGTAGTCGGCAACATGCAGGAAACTAGGTGGAGGCTCGTCTGGAGAACTTGATGCGGTCTTGTCAAGAGTCAGGAGCGAAATATTCCGTCGTACGTCGCCAACAAAGATGCGGTTCTTGTTTACTGCAATGCCTCTAATTAACGAAAACGTGGGAACGTCGTAAGAAGCTTTGCGCAAGAGCCGTTTCTGGCCGATATCGTACAGCAAAACCGTGGCTTTGCTGCCGGCAAGAAGCATTCCTTTGTAGGGAACCAGTGCCGAAACCGGAGAAGTATCTGTTTCGTGAACCAGTGCCAACTTTGAGCCCACGGGACTACCTACGTAGTCAAAAACGGCAATACCGAGGTTCGTGGCCACCACAAGATACTCTTTGTTCCCCCTGGACGCAAATTTGGTGTTGCATGCAGCAGATAAAACTCCTTCAACCGGCACAATCCCCACAATATCGTCGGCATCCATGATTACCACTGCTGAACCGCGTCGTGTAAAGTCTATCGACACAGCGTACTGGTACTTGCTAATACTGTTTCTCACAAGATGGAGAGGCGTATAACCAGCGTGGATGCGATTTGTTGTGTGCTTAAGAGGCACTGCAGTCCTGTCGACGGCAAAAATTAGGAGAGTTTTACCGCCAACGGCTACTATTCCTCGCGGACAGTCTTCACTCGAGAAAGAAGCCGCACTTGTGAACACTCCTGAACCTGTCAGAACTGGTGTGAGTAGATTAGGGGCATACAGCCAGTTGGAATTTGTGCTCACAAGTACGCAGGGCGTATCGTCTTCGCGACTGTACACCACCTCGAGCTTTACTGGCTGGGATCCAAGTACGCGAGTGTGAACAGTATCTGCTACGAGCTGACCAGCAGCCACGTCGAGCTCACCACTAACAAAAATTCCATTCTGCAGTCCAATGTGCAACATGGTCTTTTCGTTAACGGTGGTGATTCTTATAGAAGAAGCAGGTACTGACAAACTCTGGAGACCCACGACCTTCAGTGGAGACTTTTCGTCCAAAGATATGATCCGTAGTGTCGAGTCACTGCAGGCTACAGCAGCCACTGCTGTTCTAAGCTTATTTGAAGCTGGCGTTGCAACCGCAATGGCCGTTATTTCGCTTCGCAAACTGAGTGGTTGGCTGTACTCGTTGAGCATGCTCTCTGCATCAGCCTCAAAGTAGATGAGATCATTTGACGTTAATGCGAGTAGCACCTGTGTGGAGTTGCCGTTGCTCAACACCACTTTGGAGTCCTTGGGTGGCGACCAGGTGACGATCTTCTTGTCAAAACTGATATGGCGGATCCCATCGGGATGGACTTGTACAAGAGCGTCCTTGCCCACCTGAATAACGTCCAGCGTTATCAGGGAGCGCTCGAGTCCTGAATCGGCTACTTCGGCTACGGATCCGTCCTCTTCTGAGATGCCAAGAACCAGTGTCTCCTTTGCGGACGCAAGTACGATATACTTGTCGAAACGGTCGCTTCGTTGGCGTCTAACAGCAAAGACGTTGGTTAGGACGCCATTGAGCAGCGAGGCCACGAGCTCATCCACCTCCAACCCTCGAACAAGTGTTCGCACAGAGCTCTGGTCGCTCCTACCACAGCCAACAATGAGCTGACGCTTTCTTATTACAGATGTAGTAAGGGGAGCAATGGACAATGGCATTTCCTCTACCAACGAGATATTTTCCAGTTCTTTTGCAGCCTCAGGATCGTACGTAGGAAGGTTTGTTGGTAGTCCACCATCAAGACTCAAAAACTGGTACAATGCGTGGTTGCCGTACTCTGCACCTGCCCAGAGAAAACCAGCTCTGAACACGCCAAAGAATCGCGACACAACACAGTGGCCGAAAACAGTCGCACTCAGCGTTGGGGTGGTGGTGGTGGTGTCCAGCACCACCTTGAACAGGTCCCCGTTTGCGTTTTGGACGAGAACAAAGAAACTGTCGCGTCTGAGAACTTGGACTACCGCAGAGACAATGTTGCCTTTTGGTTGTTCGAGACCTTTGGGTAGCGGCAATTCGAGTTCGGATTGCGTGGTTCCCTTTGCATCGATGTACTCGAGACGGTTTCCAGCACCACACAACAAACCAGACGGACCACCTCGTCCACCAGGAAGAGCTACGACCACCGACGTTGCTGCTGCGACCTCGCGAGACCATTGCTTGAACACGGAATTGAGCCCCAGATTGAGTTCGTACAGCGTCAGGTACTTTTCGGTATGACCAGCGTGTTTCTCGACCACCGCAAACGCTGGGTTGTCGAACCCCACGTCCATCGCAACGACCTCATACGCAAACGCGTCCTCGACGTGGGCCTCGATGGGACTCGACACGACGAGTTTGTTCTGGTCGTCGCGATTGAGAACATAGACCAGACGCGACTTTTCGATACTGGCGATCATTGCGGCGCGTCCCTGCGGATCCACCGCCAAATAGCCGCCCGGAACGGATCTCCGGAGCCCGGATTTGCCGAACGGTTCGCTGAGAACCATTGTAAACCGCAAAGTTTCAGGGTCGAACTCGAGAATGGTGATGGTACCAGCATCAGAGGTGACGAGTAGACTGTCTGGGTCTTTTGAGGAAGTGGACAGTCTGAAGGGCGCAATGGCGCGAATTGTCGCGAAAAGATTGAGCCTGGAGCCAAATACGAGGCGGGGAGTGTCTGGATCCGGGTCGGGACGCCATTCCTCGATCCAGGAGCCTTTTGCGAGAACAAGGCTCTGCGATTTCGGGGCAAAAGCGCAGACGGCCGCGGCAGTGACCGCCGATGGCGGCACGACGGTCAGATGGTACAATTGGGCCATGGGCCAGCAGGGCGCATGTAGTTTCTCGTGGATGTTATGAGGGGGTCAGTATCCTGCATGGGAGGGGCAGGGGGGAGGCATAGTGCGTTTGGGCGTAGGGGGCACAGTGCGTTTAAGATGCGGGCCCCTGCGTTTCCGGCCACTACATTTAAGTGGAAAACACAATTGGCGGAGGCCAATTGCCCCAAACAGTTTTGTTTCTTCTTTTCAAAAGAAGGAATCCTCCACGTTGAGCAGCTTCCATTTAACACTCGAAAATGAGTCGTGGGGAGGAAGTGCGTTAGCTGGGTGGAACGATTAGGGCAGCAGCGTCAGTTAGGGCTCCGCAACGAAACCGGGAACAGCACCATTAGTAACTGAACAATTTTTCGGGATATGCGTTTTGGGCGCGGGCTTAAACGGGAGGTTGGGCGATTTTCCACGCTGCTGAGAGCATCACGAGATTCGCAGGCCCAAGATTTCACCTACCGTTCTTCCCCATCACAAAAATGAGCATCTCGAACGCCCGCA
Source organism: Wickerhamiella dianesei (assembly GCA_022577725.1). Classification (NCBI taxonomy): domain Eukaryota; kingdom Fungi; phylum Ascomycota; class Dipodascomycetes; order Dipodascales; family Trichomonascaceae; genus Wickerhamiella; species Wickerhamiella dianesei. Next base: position 129,319 of record JAKIRV010000018.1, on the reverse strand, counting down.
TCTCTCAAAAGCGCAAGCACGTTGCCGACGGTGTGTTCTACGCCGAGGTCAACGAGTTCTTCACTCGCGAATTCGCCGAGGAGGGCTACTCCGGCGTCGAGGTCCGCTATGCCCCCAATAAGATCAGCCTCGTTGTGCAGGCTGCCCACACCGGTGCCGTTCTCGGTGACGACGGCCGTCGCGTCCGTGAGCTCACGTCGCTCCTCGAGAAGCGTTTCAACCGCCGCCCCGGCACCATCGCCATCTACGCTGAGCGTGTTCCTGAGCGTGGCCTGAGCGCCGTTGCCCAGTGCGAGTCGCTCCGTTACAAGCTCCTCAACGGCCTGGCCGTCCGCCGTGCCGCCTACGGCGTTGTCCGCTACGTCATGGAGTCTGGCGCCAAGGGCGTCGAGGTTGTCGTGTCCGGCAAGCTCCGTGGTGCCCGTGCCAAGAGCATGAAGTTCCAGGACGGTTTCATGATCCACAGCGGCCAGCCCGTGCGCGACTTCATCGACACTGCCACCCGCCACGTGCTCCTCCGCCAGGGTGTGCTCGGAATCAAGGTCAAGATCATGCGCGACCCTGCCGCCGGCCAGAAGAAGGGCACTCCTCTGTCCCTCCCCGACCAGATCAGCATCCGCGTCCCCAAGGCCGAGAAGCCTGTTCCCGAGCCCCAGGGCATTATCCACCGTCAGCCCGAGGCCCAGCAGGCACCGCAGCAGTCTGCTCCCCAGGCCGCCGGCTACTAATTTAGTTTATTGACGTATTATATTGTCCAACCCTACACATACCCGCCCTGCCTTTCGAGTAGCTCTTTTGTTGCTCATATAGGTCGTCGCTACGAATGTTCTTTTGAAAAAGAACTAAAACTTTCGTTCTCTACTTGGTGTTTTCTTTTGATATAGGAGGGTGACGGTGGAGATGTTCTTTTGAAAAAGAACCAAAACTTTTGTGGCAATTGGCTACGCCAATTGTTCTCTGCTAAGTATTTTTTTTAGGATGGGTCGTTGTCGGTGGAGATGTTCTTTTGAAAAAGAACCAAAACTTTTGTAGCAATTGGCTCCGCCAATTGTTCTCTACTTAGTGGTTTCTTTAAGAATGGGTCGTTGACAGTGGAGATGCTCCACTAAAAAGGAGCCGACCATCTCGTGGCTGCAAATCGATTTACCACCAACTGTCTGGATAAGCCAAGCTAGCCACTTATTGGACGCTGATTGTTATCCCAGATATAGTCTATGAGACCTCGCACCACTCTCCACACTTTCAAACGCATGGCTCAACTGAGTTTCGTCGGCTCAATGGTGGCTCTTCTTCCAGCCGCCTAACTTAGACAGGAAGTACCGACAAAAGTCAGACAACTCATGACAGAAGGCAAGGCATTTGTCGCAATTCCGCGAGTTCGGGCAGTTTGCAACAGTTTAGTCGAATAGCCTCTTGACAATTGGTCTCGCTCTGTTACAGTCGAACGTCCTCGATAACACTTACAGCCATGTTAAAGCCCAAATGGCTACTTGAAAGGACATCTCCAACAGAATCTAATTCGCGTGCCCAGTTTGACTTGACATAGCCATCTTTTCAAAAGAGCATCTCCATTGCTGCAAATTCTTATACGTACATAACCCAGACCCAATTGGCGTAGCCAATTGCCACAAAAGTTTTGGTTCTTTTTCAAAAGAACATCTCCAATGCCACAAACAATACCGACGTTCCCAGACCCAATTGGCGTAGCCAATTGCTACAAAAGTTTTGGTTCTTTTTCAAAAGAACATCTCCAATGCTGTAGATTCTTATTCGTACTTACCCAGCCACGAAAGTTTTAGTTCTTTTTCGAAACCACTACTAAGAGACGTCTCGTAGATACCCCAGAACCAATTGGCGGAGGCAATTGCTATAAAAGGTCCGGAAAGGACGGCCCCACCCACGGCTCACGTACCAAATCGAGACGATAAAGCAAGGCGGATAGATTAGGGGAAAAAAGTGGGGATTTTGGTTAGGGTGGGCAGATCTGCCTATCCCTGACCCTAACCCGTGCCTAATCTAGGTTATGCGACGCATGTTGCTGCACCTCAGAGAAAGGTATAATACGGCTGCTATGGAGTTTCCGGAAGGTATGCCTTTCTGGAAGAAGAAGAAACCACAAAAGCCACGCGGGTGGGACCATATTCCGTTGTTATCTACAGATATGGACAAGAAATACATCATTCGGGAGTGTCGAGCCGGTTACGACTCACGGGTGCGCGAATGGCTCACGACCGTCAAGTTTTAGGGCTACTTTTTTTCGGGGGCACGAGAAATCTCTCCTCGCCACGTGGTTCCACACCACTGCGCAAGCTCAATGGCCATATCTCGTAAATCGTTGACTTCCTTCGTGGTTGCACCATTGTTGAGGGCTCCATGGAGGTGTCCCTTTAGTTGGGGGTTCACATCCTGCGGAATCAGCGATGCACAAATCACGAGAGATGTCTCTTTCGGTCCCAGGACTCCCATGTACGACAAAAGGGGACCGTATTCGTGCTTGGTCACAAACCAGTCGAGATCGGGGTAGGCCGCAGCCAGTTGGTAGTGAATGCGATTGGTGATTTTGCCGTAGACCTGTGCAAACAGGTCTGAACCTTCCTTGGCGTAGTCTGCCTTGTCCTGACGGAGCAACTCAGTTGCTCTCAGCTCCTGTGGGGTGACGTTCTTGAGCTCCGTCAGGGCGTTGATGACGCGAGGAAGGCCAATGAGGGCGGCAGTTTTGAGGATCGATTCCCGGAACTCGGCAGTGGTCTGTGCATGTTTCTGTTCCGGAACCGATTTGATCGCGTGTTCGTACAAACCAGCAATCTCCGTCGGATAGTTGCACACGTTGAGTACTGCAGCAGACAGGTAGTGCCAGTTGTGGGTGAGCGACGGCCAATGCTGGAGTTTCGCCAGTCTGGCTGGAGTGAGAATGCGACTCATGGTTGGTTCTGGGGAGGAAGAGTGCGCGACATGTGGCTATATGTCAACAGGCTGGGGAAGAGACCGGCAATGTTAACTTGGGAGAACCCCTAACCCATGATCATCAGGTTCCGACAGTACATTTTTTTGGTTTGCCTTTATGCCAGGCACTTTTCTAGGTTTTTGCTAATTGTATTCGACACTGATAAATAGTCTAAATGAGGTTTTGGCGATGGTGACTGACTTGTACCACCTCCAAACTCCAATTGGTGTCAAACTGACGCCCACGCGACAATCAATTGGCGGAGCCAATTGCCACAAAAGTTTTGCTTCTTTTTCAAAAGAAGAACACCTCCAAAATACGCTGATTTCAACTCCAAATACCGCCAGCTGCAATACTTAATTAAGTCAAGTCCAAGCTCGACAGACTGACATAATCTCTCTCTCCACGATGATCGGCTCGAGAGTGCCTGCGCCTTTGAAGCGTGTCCTCGACGCGTTTCCGTTGGTGACTCTGCCTGCCTATTCCGTGGATCATCTCGTGACCGAGAATGTGGACGAGCAAAAAGGTGGCGATGAGCTGTACGTCTACAGCAGGGATGTGGAGGGATTCCCATGCGAGCCACAAAGTCTGTTCTTCTTTGCGATGTCCTTGTGCGCCTCTAAACAGACCAAGACGATCGAAAGGTCGCCCTACATGTCGCTCCTCCAGCAATTGCCTCTGCTGTACACGTCCAGTGGGGCAGTAGTGTCGAACACAGACGAACTGCTCCAGGCCTATTTCCCTGATTTAGTGGCTGATAACAACCTGCAAATATACCGCCCACTTGTAGAGACCTGGCTCCATGACGCATGGGTCGCCAGTGTTCTTGAGGCAGGCGAGGAAACTCATCGTCACTTGTATGGATACGCAGCAGAAAAAGAGCCTCCGTACCCCTTTTCGGTGATTGTGGAGAGACAAAGAAGAGGCCACATTGTGTCCAAGCAGAAAAATCCCGAGGATGGTCCGGAAAAGGCCACTGTAGCGCTCGAGACTCTCGAGCAATTGCTCGGAGACAACCCTTTGTTCAATGTCGGCTCTTTGGACAACCTGAGCGTGTTCGACATCCTCGTGTACAGTTACATCTCTCCGCTGCTGAAATACCTGCCAGACAGCAGTTTAGCAGCCCAGGTGGGTCCGCAGTTGCGATCCCATGCTGCCCATGTGCATGATAAGCTATCTACTCTAATTAGTTCAGCGTGACGCTTTGTTGCCGGCTGTGGAGCCAGACTTGTGATCCGCAAAACAGGTAGAATGCGGCATAGACGCCTACAGCACCGAAAATTGTTCGGGCAACCGCCTTGCCGTCGTCAGGATCATTGATGCTACCGACAAACGACTCGTGGCCACGGTAGAACAGGATTGCGATCACGCTGAGAATCACAATCGCCGCTCCGGACAGGATCGTGCAGAACCACGCTCCAAACGCCTAAATGTTAGTTCTCTTCCCGCTCTCTTTGGGGGCTGGTACTTACTCCTACCACTGGCTTCATGATGGTATCAGTGACAACGTGAGACGGCTTACCCACTCCACACAGCCTTCGTTTCTAAGCTCCCATCTTATCCGGGACAACACTGGTCCGGAGACGCCAACAAAACCAATTGGTGTGGTGGTTATTTTTTTTATGGTTATTTTCGAGGGTTATTTTAAGTGGCTATACTTCAATTGGTTCACAAATCTGTCGTTAATACGCAAGTTCGCGTTTGGGTGTGGAAGCTGATTAGGTGCCATATGCTCATACTTCCGGAGATTTTGTACGCTATGAAAAACGATTTTGGCAGCAATTGAACTTCCTAAAAATATGTACATTAAACAATATTGCTGTAAACGTTCGAGACATCATCGAGATCATCAAGCTCGTTCAACAACTTCTGGATCTGAGTGCGTGTTTCGGCACTCAAATCGTCCATTTTGATTTCCTGGTCGGCCTGGGGCTCAAAGGTCAGGCCCATGTCGCCAATACTATACAGTTCCTTAATCTTCTTTGCACACTTTCCAAGATCGCTTGGCGCAGTGTAGACAACAATGCCATCCTCCTCTTTTTCCACGACGTCTTCAACACCGTCGACCTCGATGCATTTTTCCAGAACGTCGTCAAAACTGTCCTTGCCTGGTTGGATCTCCATGAATCCTCGTCTCTCAAACATGTATGCGGTCGGAGACAATGATCCCTTGAACTTCATGAATGCAGCTCGGACCTGCTGAGCCGTACGGTTCTTGTTCTCTGTCAGAGTTTCAACAATTAAAGCCGTACCGGCGGGTCCAATACCTTCGTAGGTGATGCTTTGGGCTCCTTCGCCAGGACCGTTGGAGCTTTTAGCTGCGCGAGCAACAGCACCTTCAATGACTTTTTTCGGAACGTTTTGCTTGACGGCGTTTTCTATAACTGTTGCGAGACGCACATTGTTCTCCACATCGGGTCCACCGCCTTCTTTCGCAGCGACATAAATCATGTTGGCTATTTTCGTATTTGTGGACGAGGTCAACGCGTCCTGGCGCGCCTTGCGATGCTTAATATTCGCCCATTTTGAGTGACCCGCTCGTGCGACTGGGCCCACACTGAATGCACGTCTGAACATGAACATTTTAGGCAATTTGAACCAAAAAACTGTCGACCAAACTTGGCTGAGCCTTTTACAGAACGTAAATTGGGAGACCACCTCGTGTGGACATGTGACTAAGTGTGGAGACTGGCATCCACCCTCAGATCGATAAGGCAATGGCCAAGAACTACCAAGACCGGACGCTACTGGCCATCATTGGCGACGAGGACTCCGTCACGGGAGTCCTCCTGGCCGGTATCGGCGAGTCGAATTCGGAAACGGGTCGCAAGAACTTTGTAGTGGTCGATGCGCAGACTCCGGAGGAGGACATCGCCGAGGCGTTTGAGCAATTCACCCACAAGCGTAACGACATTGCGATTCTCCTGATAACCCAAAATGTTGCTGAACGCATCCGACACCAGGTTGACGCATTTAGTGCCGCCTTCCCTGCCGTTCTAGAGATTCCGTCGAAGGATCAGCCATACGATCCAGAGAAGGACAGTGTGATGCGTCGCGTGCGCAAGATCTTTGGCGAGTGAACTTATTTATTTCAATTAGAACTATTGTTTCTTTGAACTGTTTCGTTATAGGTAGGGGTTTCTGGTAGAGCCAATTTTGTCTAGCGATTTATGTAGATAGACTAGTTCTTCTTCTTCTTGTTTTTGTTTTTCTTCTTCTTCTTTGGCGTTTCTCCTGGACTACTTCCTGCCTCTGCCTCTGGCTCGGGAGTCTCAGTCTCCCCTTCTGCCGCAGTTTCAACCACAGCCTCAGTCTCAGGTTCGACCACAGCCTCAGCCTCAGGTTCGACCACCTCAGTCTCAGGTTCAACGGCAGTCTCAGTCTCAGGTTCGACCACAGTCTCAGTCTCAGGTTCGACCACAGTCTCAGGCTCAGCCTCAGGTTCAGCAACTTCAGGCTCTACGGCACCACTGGCGACAGCAGCATCGGCGACTTCAGCAGCCACCTCAGCAGTCTCAACAGCATCTGCTGATGCGATAGCCTCAGCAGCCTCAGCAGCCTCAACAGGAGCCTCGGCCGCCTGAGGTTCGTCGGGAACCATTCCGAGATCAGCACCAACGTATGGCTCCTCACGAGCCTCTTCGCTCAGAGGTACAGACTCAGTCTCAGTTGCGACAGACTCTTTTCCGACAGGGTTTGGTAGCTTCCCGGCAGGAGCCTCAACGTCCTCCGCATCCACGAGTGGTTCAGGCTGAGTTTCGTACGTCTTGGCAGCTTCTGCTTGAGCATCCGCCTCTGCCCGTTCTTCTATTTGCTCTGTCGTCTCTGGAGCATCAGCAGCAGAGTCTGCAAGCGGTTGTCTTGCCTTTGCATCCTCCTCTTCTTCTGCCTTTTCTTGAGCAGTTTCTGTTGCAGCTGGTTGAGGCTCTTCTGACTTGGACTCAACTGCAACACTTGCTCTGTTCGATCCAGAGTTCCGCACCGGTTCGGGAATCTTATTCGGATCGGCACTGATGTAGTAGGCGGCAACACTGACCAACCGTTTCTCCATCTCGCATGCCTTGAGCCATTCTGGTCGTACAACAGGAATATTCAGGTCCTTGGCACGTTTGCACTGCTCGCCTTCCTCTGTTGTACAAATAAAATGGGTTGTGTCGAGCTTGATACGCGTCTGGAGAGGATTAGCGCCCATACGCTCGACAGCCTGCTCGAGATCTTCGAGGGTAATTGAGCTGTGTTTGAGTGAACCCACACACACAGTGACTCCAGTGAGGTCCGTCATCTTGTGGGTGTGAACGAGTACAGGATCACTAGCGAAGTCACCGGCTGATGTGGACAGAACCAGCTGGAACTGGCACTTTTGGTCAATTTCAAGACTTGTGAGTTTTGTGGTAGTCCGGTGCAAGGGATCAGGCACGATTCCTACTCTCTCTCCATCTTTGTACAACGTGAGAGCCCGCAAATCTGCGGTAGCAATCTGGATTGGGTCCCAATTGAGCACTGCGGTGGTCTGGGTGACGTTTCGAGCTCTCAGAACTGGCTTTTTGGGAGTGTTTTGTGCGTATTTCTCGAGAATTCGTCTCTGAGTCGACACAAACTTGTCATTGTCTGCCGATTCCTTCGCCAAGTCACGCTCACACGTCAATCTGACGATCGAACCAGGACGTACGTCCTCAGGCAAGAGCAACGTGGGGAACTCGATGATGTGGTGGCCTTTGGTCAACATTTTCGCGAGAGTAAGATCGACCATGCCAACCCGAAGGTCGACCTGGACCGATGAGGCTGCTCCGATTGAGCCTACCGAGTCGTGTCTCTGCATGGTGAGGAGAGAGGCTGAGTAACTCCGTGGCAGTCAATGTCGTGAGTCCGTTTCGTCGAACCACGAAACTAAGTACAGTGGTCGAGGATCACCAGTAAACTAGCTGAACAAAAAAGATCAATTGATATATATGAGGTTCGTTATGAGGAAAATGGCCAGACTTTGAGCTTGAACCCGAACCTAAGGTGCAGGTCTAAGCATACCATCCACCTAAAAAGGCTATTTCTAATTAGCGACGATATAAAATCGAATAAACGACCATGAAAAAAATATTAAGTCCTCATAACATGTTTTCACTGAAATTTACCGCTAAAACTCTAGCCGTCTGAAACACGACGCGTCAAATGGAGGCTGACAATTCGATTTGCTAACGCCCCCCCTTGGGCTACCCTTACCTAACATCGTGGACCTCCACCTCTCGAAAACGCGTCGCCATCGTTAATTAATACGTTTATTTCCATCCAAATGTTCATGCGCCGCGCTTTCACTCGTTCCTTCTCTGCCAGCGCTCGTGCCGCAGATGTCGCTCGCATGACTCTGGTTGGCCGTATCGGCGGAGAACTCTCGTCGCAGATCTCCAAGGCAGGTAAGGAGTACCTTCGTTATCCCATTGCCGTTCGCACCTCCAAGAACGAAACCTCATGGTTCCAGGTCAGTGTGTTCGATACCCAGGCCATTGCCTTCATGCAGGAGTACCTGGCCAAGGGCTCGACCGTCTACATCGAGGCTGACGCGTCTTTGAGCGCGTACCAGGTCGAGGTAGAGGGAGAACTCCAGAACCGCCAGAGCCTCAACCTTGTGCAACAGTCTATTTCCCCCATCGTCTGGAAGCCCAAGAGCGCATCTGAGGAGGCGGAGGCTACTGCTTAGATTATACTTAATACTTGACGTCTTTTTTTTTTTCCCTTAGGGTTTTCACATGTAGCTCAGGCACACTGCGTGTCCATCAACACCAGGTTGGCGATCTTGCCAGCGACACGGTCAATGCCGTACATCTGGTCGAATCCAGATCGTCCAAGGAACGCCATCACAATGGGCCACGCATGCATCTGGACATCCTCGATATCGAGGTAAACCAGCTTCCTGTCAGAGGTATCGCGCAAAGTCACTGAAAGCGTTTCAATGTCGTTGCGAAGCAGCTCCTCAGACCCACAAAAGATATAGATACCTTTCGGAGGCACCAGATCGCGCCATTGTTCGGCATGCGCTTCGTGGAGCTCATCGAACCACATGTGCGAGAGACGCTGAATCGGTCGCGTTCCGAGAACATCGTGAGCCGCATTGAATGGAAGCGTTTTGGGACGTAACAACGGAGAGAGCAGCACAAGTGCATCAGGACTCTGACGGGCAGAATTCAGCGACAGCAGGAAACTCGCGCCAATCGACGTACCCAGTCCAACACGAGTACTCGATGGGGTAACCTCAACAAGCCACTCCCAGACCTCGTGGGTTCTGGCAATAGACCCATTGTACCCCAATGCCTTGTAATCTGCGTCGAGAACAAATGCGACAGGATTCTTGAATCCAGACGCCTGGAGACTCGTCAACAGCAGCGAAACAAACTCGGCATAGATGTACGCAGACGCATACCCAAGTAAATTTCCTGGAACAAGGTACACAACAAGGTCATACTTTTGGTCTGCACGCGAAGACGAACGGACCCAGAATCCCTTGTTCTGCTCAGTTTTGAGGACATTGTCGCCAATTGCCTCAGTCCCATAGCGAAAACGGCGGAAGTCGTACAAAACGCGCGCAGGAAACTCGCCTGCCAATAGCGGACCCATGGTTTCGTGATTGAAGTGGTCCAGGGACCAGTTGAGCAGCTCAATCACAGCAAATTCGGTGATGCTCGAATGGATCTTGAACGGGTCACGACTATCAAGGCCCCACATATGGAAATTGAGCAGCAGTTTGATGGGAAGGTCGACAAAAACAAACCAGGATGACCTCAAAATGAGGAACACAATTGAAAGCGGTGAGAGCACAAAAAGTGCGCTAACGGCAACAACTGCCAGGTAAATGATACCGTCGGCAATCGTCCAAAGCGGCATTTTTTTTTGTTCGTGCAGTTTTTGTTCTGGTGCGGTTGTGTCAAAACAAGCACTGGTATTGATGTTCCTATCACCCAAGTACCCCAATTTGAGGGCTAGGGACTCCACATGATCATGTGATTTATATGATTTTAAACTGATAGGGGTTGATATGGACTTCTTTTGAAAAAGAAGCAAAACTTTGGTGGCAACTGGCTACGCCAGTTGGGATTAGAGGTTCCTGTGCCCCGATAAAGGCATGTCTCCCACTACTCTGCAAAAGAGGACTCAATTGGCGGAGCCAATTGCCACCAAAGTTTTGCTTCTTTTTCAAAAGAAGTCATATTACGGTTGGGTACGGGTCTCTTGAATAAAAGGCAAAACCTTTTCGTGGCAAATGGCTACTCCAGTTTAAAAGGATCTGTGTGGTCCGAACAAGGCATCTCCCACTACATAGCAATAAAAGGACTCAATTGGCGAAGCCAATTGCCAACAAAGTTTTGCTTCTTTTTCAAAAGAAGCCACAAAATAAAGACGTACTCTATTACGGTAGAATTTTAGAGAGTTAGAGCTAGTCGAGCACCTTGTGGACAGTGTCGAGGAGGACCTTGGCGTGCTTCTCCTCGAAGAGCAGACCAGGACGCAGACGAACGGACTGGGGACCACATCCGCCGATGTTCACGCCGTTCTCGCGCATCTTGCCAATGAAGATGTCGCGAGCCTCAGGAGACTTGAGGTCGAACGCAATGAAAGTTCCGCGACCCTTTCCACGGAGACGGGAGATTCTGCCAGCACTCTCGAGCTCCTTGAAGTGGCTGTAAAGATAGTCACCAACCTTTTGGGTGGACTCGATGAGGTTGTTCTGGTGGATGAAGTCGAAGATCTTGCCAGCCACGAGAATGTGGGCTGGGTCGCCGCACCAGGTGTTGAACATGCGGTATGGCTGCGCAGGACGCAGTTCAGGGTTGCCGTAGAAGAATCCAGCGGTCTGGGCCTTCTTGGAGAAGGTCACCATGTCAGGAGGAGAGGTGAGGTTCCAGTGTTCGTGGGCCCACATCTTTCCGGTGGCTCCCACGCCGGTCTGGACCTCGTCGACAATAAATAGGACGTCAAGACGCTTGGTCAGGTCGCGAAGACCCTGGAAGAACTCCGGAGAAGCGTGGTTGTCACCTCCCTCAGACTGGACTGGCTCAACCAACACAGCGTCGACAGGGCTCTTCCAGTTGCGGATGAGATCCTCAACCGCAGCAAGACTGCGAGCCTCCTCCTTACGGTTGTACTCGACATTCTCGTCCAATGGGTACTTGAGCTGCGGGAACGGAGCCTTTGGCCACTCAAACGCAGGAATATCGAGCTTGTGGATGGGCTTCGAACGCGTGGTCGACAACGAACCGAAAAGACGTCCGTGGAACGCAGAGTCGAACGACAAAATCGAACGCTGGGGCGCACCAGGAGCCTCATTCTCCATCGAAGTGGCCATCTCGCGATCAGTGAACGCAACATCGCGTCCACCACGCTGCTTGGCAGCCTGGTAGATGAACGCAGCCTTGAAAGCCCACTCATTGGCGTCACTGCCACTGAGAGCAGTCCAAACCTGGTTCATACCAGGAGGAGCATACTTCGTCAGAGACTTGACTTGCTCCTCGTACTCGTCGCTGGGGAAGTTTCCAGTCGCAGGACGATTGATAAGAGCACTGACCATCTCGTCGGATTTGGCAATCTTGGCAAGTTCAGGGTTGTTGTATCCAAGAGGGATCGACGCAATCTGCGCATAGGCATCAAGCATCGTGTTTCCGTCTGCATCCACAATGTAGTTGCCAACAGACTTCTTGTAGTCTGTCATGAAGTAGGCGGCATCAGCCTCGAACACTTTGTTCAGGCTAGCAATGGCCTCCTTCGACTTGGGTCCCGGAATGGTCTTGGTGACCATCTTGGGTTGCTCAGGTTCATTGGGGAACAGTTTCTCGGCCAAGGAAGCGTAGCTACGCATTTGTGACATATAAAGGGGAGACACCCGACGGGCAGTCATCGCCCTTGACACCGAGGACCGTAACATTTTGGGGATTGCGGTTGGGATGCGTCGGAAAACGTGCGGTATTTAAGCCTCTATCACGCGATACGGGGAGCGCCTAAAACTCCCTCGTTAGTTAGCCGCCAGGATCACGTGACTCGCGATACCGGGTCTTATCAGTGACTAACCTCCGTCCCTGCTCGGTTCCGACTGCCTCTTTTGTGAAACCAAGGGTGTGTTTGATCGGGGTGGGTCGAGTCAATCTGCATAGCTGATCTGGCATTTTACGCGGGACCACAACAGAGCAGGGGGGAAGTGCGCCGCAAAACGCCGACGTCGCTTATGCGCTTAAATCTACTTCCCCACTGTCATATCTCAACATTCTTCGAGGCGATTCGCGAAATACGCGACGCGTGCATTAGTTAGCCTATCCACATAGCCGCTTTTACTTTGTTACGGGGAAATTAGCGGTGGAGATCTTCTTTTGAAAAAGAAGCAAAACTTTTGTGGCAATTGGCTGACGCCAATTGTGTTTTCCCTATTGGAGGTAGGAACTAATGAGAAACAAGCGGTCCATCAGAATGGAATTCAGCCATTTTTAGCGACCGCTGGACGAAATTCACAATGTCTGGGCCAACGGAGTGACCCAAAAGTGCCGACGTAAGAGGGCTAAAATTGCCGATATAAATAAGGGCAAGGGTTGTCACTGGGAAGATCGCGCTATTTTGGTTTTGTGTTGTAGAACTTTCGATAAAAAAGATGTTACAAAAACCACTATCAATTGGCCACCAAAGTTTTGCTTCTTTTCAAAATGAGTATTCATTTTTTTTTTGTGGTTCTTCTTTTGAAAAAGAAGCAAAACTTTGGTTCCAATTGGCTATCGCCAATTGCTTTGGATAAGGGTTTGTCGCCCAAAAGCACTTGTAAAGTACTACAATTGGCGTCAGCCAATTGGAACCAAAGTTTTGCTTCTTTTTTAAAAGAAGAACCACACAAATAGTAACCATCTTAAAATTGCACGAGACCAATGGTGGTGATGGCAAAAGTACCGTAAATAGACCAAAATACTACAATGGTAAAAAGTACTATCAATTGGCGTCAGCCAATTGGCATCGAAGTTTTGCTTCTTTTTCAAAAGAAGAAACACAAAAATTGTAATCTTGTTCAAAAGAAGAACGACAAAAAGTGTTCAAAAGAAGAACCAAAAAAATAGACACCACAGATAGACGAAAATACTACAATGGTATTTACATTTTAATGCGTTTTCCTGGCGCCGAGTCTGTGACAGTGCGTTTTGCGGGTGGTGTGTCGGTGCCAGACTTGGTGTAGTGTTGCAGGACCTTTGCCATGTACTCGTGCACAAACAGCTTTATTTTCTTCTTCTTTTCCTCTGTTAGGTCAGTCGCCTCGGGAACAGTGGTGCCCTCACTTCCGTACCGTCGAGATTCTTTCGCAGCCAGAATGTGAACAATATCTCTCGCATGTTTCTTGCAACGATCGTGGCCTATCCTTTCCTCGTGCTTGAACACGAGTTTCGGCACATAGGTCGCGAGGACTTTGCTAACGGCATGTTCGAGGGCACCTCCAGTCAGACGTCGTGGCGACGACGATGACGGTTTCGACGGTTTCGACGGTTTGGGAGGCGTCGGAATAGGACTCGGAGACGCCGTTGGAACTTCTATGGACTTGGCCTCCTGGATAATGCGCTCGAGATGCGTTTGCTGCTCACGACGGAGTTTTTGTTCTTCCTCAGCCGCAGCCTGTTGGCGTTCGCGTTCTCGCTGACGTTCCTTCTCGATACGGGCATCGAACTCACGTTGTTCCCTAGGATCTTTGGGGAACTGGTACGTGTGCTCGTTAGTGCGGAGATTGATATAGCATATTCGTCCTGCACTGTTGTATTTCGCGTCCCAGCCAGTGGGTAGTCGCCGTTTGAGTTTCGGGTCCACTTCCCTCGTGACCTCAGCCTCTGGTTCGCTGATGGGCTCGAGATCTTCCTCGATTGGGTCCTCATTCGGGTCACGTTTCGTTGGCTCCGATGGCCGTTCGCGTTTCGGAATGCGATAACCCATCGAAAGGGAGGACCACTCCGTCAGCAGTTGGTTGGCGAGGTCCTTTGTTGCCTGGCTCGAGTCTGAGGCAGAGTCTGCGATTGACGAAACCGTTTCCTCGATTTTCGACGATTCGATTTTGTTACGAGTTAAACGGGGCCACTGCAAAAAAGTGTGGAGGACCCGCTCGACCACGACGTCGTCATGCTGCCATTGCTTCAGGACACTTCCCAGAATTGAGTAACCATGCATCCGCATGAGCTCATTCTGGGCAGGGACATCGCTCGTGTTGAGAATACGCTCGACAATCTTTCGCACCAGCCACCCCTCCTTCTCTTGCATCAAAAACGACATAACGTGGGATGCATCGTCAGGATCAATAGGTTTGGCGGGGAGGCCTTCTGCGGAGGACGCGTCGAGAAGGTCCTGTTTTGCGGACGCGGACGTTTTGCCTCTGTTGGCGCCTTTGCTGGCGCCGGTTGCGGTCCCGCTCCTCTTTTTCGCGTTCCTCGTTTCCGTTCCGAGCTCGAGTTCCGTTGGAGACTGCGGATCCGTTGGCGATTCCGTTCCGTCCGTTCCGTCCGGTTGAACCGGCTGAACCGTTCCGGCTGGTGCCGTTCCGGCCCTTTGTGGAGGCTGCCTCGGGCGAGGGGGATACAGCTTGCGCCATTCGAGCTCGTCCTCGGGCTCTAACGATAGCGCATCGACGACGGAAGGCGGCAGCGCGATTCCTCCCGTCTGCTGGCGACCCCCCAAGTACCCAACGCAGTTTTCTTCGCCACACAAGCAGCGTTGAGCACGGGCACCGTACCGGTCGACCTTGTAGTCGAAGGTGATTTCCTCTCCACGGACAATGTTCCTTTTCGCAAACAGGCCCATCCGGAGCTTGGGTCCCACGACCCACTTTTCGACGTACGCGTTGGGGCTGCACGAGTGGTTGCAGAACCGCGCAATCGACCCCCGCATCGTGGCGTCGATGAACTCGTCCTTTTGCAACATCATGAAATAAAAGTGTTCCATGCCCTGGGCGTCGTACTGTTCCTTCCGCCGCTGGAACCGCGTCTCGTCCACTACCTCGCCAGTGTATTCGTAGATAAAAGTGTCCTTGGCAATGTCCTCGAGCGCCCTCACGCCAAACCCTTTGCGTCCCGCATCAAACACGTCAACCTTCGCGTACTGGTGCCGTTGAAACCGCCGGTTCTGGCACTTCTTCGAGCACCCGCAGTCGTCATCCGTACACTCAATGCAGGTCAAACGGTTAATGCACCCGGAATCCGGGCCACACTGCGTCCGCCAGTTCTTGTCTGAGGACGCACACTCACACGCCATCAGCTCGCTCTGGGGCGACGCCCCGATCGCCTTCGTGGCGTATGTCGCATCCTCCAGGACAGTAAATGTCTTTACTGCCTCTGCGAGCGCACTTGGCTCGTCGAGGTACAGCTGGACCATTGTGCCTTTCCGGCTTCCTGTCCAAAACGCGACCTTTCGGAGGAGGGGGGCGTTAGTCACCTTGTGTGATCTGCAACCCGGGGTCGAGGCAGACTGCATGTGATCTACGCACTGGCAATGAAAGTCTACACATTGTGAACGTTCTTTTGAAAAAGAACCAAAACTTTAGTAGCAATTGGCTGCGCCAATTGATTCGAGAACTAATTGGAGCGCAGCCAATTGCTACCAAGAACTATTAATCT
This sequence comes from Wickerhamiella dianesei, assembly GCA_022577725.1. Classification (NCBI taxonomy): domain Eukaryota; kingdom Fungi; phylum Ascomycota; class Dipodascomycetes; order Dipodascales; family Trichomonascaceae; genus Wickerhamiella; species Wickerhamiella dianesei. The sequence continues at coordinate 113,773 of JAKIRV010000018.1, read as the reverse complement.
GCTTCATTTAGTCAACAGTCATGGATGTGCGTCACTGTTGGCTCAACATTACACCAAATCTGATGGTACGTCGGCACTCGTCAAAGAACGGTTGACTCCAAGAGGTGAACACTATTGAAAGTAGTCAACTCTTGCATCGAAGCTATGCAACTGAACCACGCCCAAAACCATATGTAACGATATCTCAAAGTCGTACAACTTTTTGAAAAAAGCTCGAACCGTTCTTAATTGCCATTCATTTCAAAATAAAGTTCAAATTTCATTTTCTAGCTATTTTCAAAGAACCTCAGACCCCCTTAGCTGAGTCAAATCGTGAAAAGGCGTTTGAGCCTCATTTTGCAGCCGTTTTTTGAAAAACGCGCTCAAACCTCAGTTTGCAGCCATTTCCGAAAAACCTCATATCCCAGCTGAGTCAAATTATTAAAAGAGGTTGAAACCTCATTCTACAGTATAGCCCTTTTTCAAGAAACCTCAGACTTCCAGCTGAGTCAAATTCCAAAAAGTTCACATCTGCTTTTACAGCCATTTCTAAAAAGGCGATCCATCATCTTTTTACCATTTCCAAGAGAACCTCACTTCCAGCTGAGTCAAATTGTCAAAAGATGCTTAAACCATAGATATTTCCAAATGAAATTGGCACTCAAAGTGCGAGTCTGAGATTTTTTTACAAAAGCTTTAAAGATTAGCTGGACTGTACTTGAGGAGATTAAACTACATCAAATGTTAGAATCATTGCACATCGACAACTCCACAATTAGTGCATGGTGTTGCCGCACTACAATATGCAACCATGCATTCTGAGAAGATCAATCTTAGTCCATCACTGGCAGGGGACCCTACCTTAGTCGTATCGGGGCGTGCCAAAATACCCCGCGATCGCCCTGGCTGACCTAACATCATCACCATGTCCGAAACGTCGTATGTGGAGCAGTTTGTGGCGACCTCGAAGCCATTCAAGGCAGTAATCGAAGATAACTACGAAGGAAATCATGGAAGAGTACAGGTACTCCCGGAAATGCCCGCTGTCTTGACGCCAGAGGCTGCGGCACTTGCACTGGGCGAGGCAGAGCCCCTGGATGCTAGCCACACCACAAGTGTCACCATCAAGTCGATTCGAGCACCCAAGTTTGTCGTCACCTATGAGGTGCCAGTAAACGACACGATTTTTGCCGTCAAGGAGCGGCTGGTTTCTGATCCCAACGGACCTCTCAAGGAAGCAGGCACTTCCGTAGCTGCTGTCAAGCTCCTTCTCAAGACGAGAGCAGTCAGTGATACGCGACAAATACGCGAGCTTGCCTCCACAGACTTCACAGCAATGCTAATGCCCGATAAAAAGACTGATCTCGACATTCCCCTCGCCACGGCAGTGTACTGGGGTGACTACGAGACCCTAAAGGCACCAGAAGCACATCACAGCCTAGAGAAGCGAGAGAAACCTGGACTTACAGACAAATTCTGGCAAGAGCTCGAGGCACTGGCTGCTCGGTATGTCGATGAGCCCCAGCCTATCGTCGCTCGCTTCCGTGAAGCCCTCGACGAGCCAGAGGTGCCTGATTTGGATTGATTCGTACATTTACTTTTGGCTTCTTTTGAAAAAGAAGCAAAACCTTTGTGGCAAATGGCTCCGCCATTTGAGTTTAGTGTTCTAGTCTGTTGATGATTGACTCGCCTCAAACCTACGTCTGGAAAATTTCATAAAGGCGAAAGAAGAGGGAAGAAAGATTAATTAGGGTATGCAGATATTATTTACTTGTAGAGACTGAGTTTCGCCCGCAACCGGCGACCTGGATGGAACTTGGCATACTCGTCCCGATCGGTGGTGTTAGGAATCGTCACGCGTCCAGACGGATCAACGACAGATCGTCGCCGGTCCTGGACAAACTTACGCAGGGCCACAATGTCGTCAGCGGAGAGATGTCCAAAGCCGTTTGCCCGCTTGAAGCACGTGCCCATGAGCACTGCAGGATCAATGAGCTGGCGCGGAATGGTTTGAATGGCCTGGAACACTTCGATCTCATCAGAGGATTTCGTGATTGAGGGTTCAACCAGCTTGAACAGCGTCAGGGCAATGCGGTACAGAACCTTGGGTCCTTCGACGAAGAAGCAGTCCCAAACGCGAAGCATGGTTTCCGTCGGAAGCACGTTAACCATCATGCTCATGAACCACGAAGCGGTACACAGGCTCACAGGAGGCAGATTAGTGATGAAGTTGTCCTCGTAGACCTGCTCGAGGCCAAGTGCATGCCAGATTTTAGGGAGGCGATCACGAACGGAGATCATCAGGATGCCCTGGGAGATGTTGACCTGCTCGAGGTTCTCTTCGTGGAGTCCGGTCAGATAACTCTGGGTGATGATCACCAGCATCCAGAATGCGCGTTCCTCGTCGAGGAACAGAAGCAAGTTTCCGGCAATGAAATTAAGGCTCTGGCAGTAGCCGATTTTGGGCTGGTAGACGCTGAATGCCGTCAGAACTCGTCGCAGCGACGTGAGTTGCGATGCTTCGGCATTGGTTGTCGGATCGTTGCGGAAATGGATATTGTCCGGAAACGTCCGGTGCAGGTCTCGCTCAATGTGTTCCGTGTCACTGTTCTTGAGGTCCTTGGACTGCTCGACGAGGTTCGTGTACAGCCCAGGATGCGAGTTTATGCGATCCTGGCCATGGGCATAGTACCACCACGCGTTTCCGCGCCATTCTGCGGGGATTCCCTTACGCACATAACGCTTTAACTTCTGGCTCTGGGGCGGGAACCTCACGGGAACGCCGCCAGTCTTACTGGGGTCCCCCAATCCGCTCTCCTGGAGCAGTTTGACCCACTTGACTTTCCTTCTTGCGCAGTACTTTTCGTATTGCGCGTACCACTGGTTGTACGTCTCCTCAGACACGTTGTTGGACTGTTTCTTGAAGCCATAGCGGTCGATACCACCACTAAACGAGCTCGTGGACGTCCAGGACGTCTGGAGTCCTGGCCTGTCACGCTCTGCGAGGTCTATGTGGGGCTGACTTGCATCCCTAGGAGTTCCAGTGGTGACACTCGTAGCTACAGTCGAGGTTGTGGCTGTGGTCTCACGTTGGTCACTACGCAGCGACTCGTTGTCTATTGAAGGGGGAGTGGTGGGCGCGTTTTCCCTGATGGCCAATCCGGAAACGTCCGGAGAGGTTTCGTGAGCGTCTGGTGAAGTTTCGTTCGCGTCCGGTGGAGGCGATTCACGCGATTTGACCGTCGGAACTATCGTCGACTCCGTCGACTCTGCGGTGGAGTTTGTGGGCTGGGGAGTACTTCGTACAATACTTGTGCGACTTGCCCAGGTGCCATTGAGGCCCGTAACTGTCTCGTCGAACACAAACGTGTCTCTGGTTCCTGCCGGCGCCTCTATGAGGGCGGTCGCAGTGGTCCCCAGGGCGTCTGGACCGGCGTTTTCTGGCTCCGACTCAAGAACCTGCTGCTTCTGGACTGCCAGGAACGCCGCAGGCATGCGAAGATCGTGTCCCATTTCCCGGTCGTTCCCCTAAGGTCCGGAAACAGGTCAATTTCGCTGAGCAGGGGGAGTGGCCTTTTCTCAGGCATTAGTCAAAAAACACTTGGACCTAAATAGATTGCGAGGTCCGCGAGCGTCTATGGATGGAAGTTTTGAAGTAAAAGACTTTTTATTTTTTATCTCTTCTTTTGGACAAAAAACAGTAGGGACTGGTTGTTCAGAAAAAAATATATTTACATAGCTATATGGCGTCTATTTCGACAGGCGTCTCCGGAGGGTACGCTGCTGCTTCAAGCGCTTGCGGTACTTGTGACGGTTCATCTTGAGCTTCCGTTTCCGCCGTACACTCGTCACGGAAATCTCTGGCACCTCGTACGTCTCAGGCTCCGTCTCTATTCTCAGAACAGTGTCTCCACGTTGGAGGTGCACAGGGCCACTGGTGGGCTCCAAAAGGGCAGCAAGAGCTCCGAGAGACTTGCGCACCTCAGACGGGAACACGGAGCGGGTTCCCGGAGCAGACTGGATGGGAGCACTAGATCGTCTTGGTGCTGCCACGTCGAAGGCACCAAGATTCCGGGCAATATCGTCAGGAACAGCCCTCCACGGAACCTCGTGGAAGCCATCGACGTCGTCCTTGGGCTGACGGACAGGCACAAACATGATGTTGTCCTCGTCGACGTCTGCAGCCGTCACAGTGGCATCGTCCTCGACCTGCAATGACGATTTTTGGCTGGCGGACGGTCTGGGAATGGGCATGAGCGGTCTATGCTGGGCGAAAAGAGCCTGCATTGGCAGCTGGGACTCACCAAGCCTGGCGCCAAGACGTTCAAGCTGGAGAGAACTGATACGCGAATATGGGAAGTCGTCGGTCCGGATCTCGGGAGTGGGGGCATCGGGAGAACCCGCACACGAGCTCGCAGAGCTTTTAGCTCTTGCTGCGAATGGCACCGTGAGCGACGCAGCCCCGAGCCGGCTCCGGAAGCCAGCGCCACAACTCTTCAATGCGAGCATTTTCAGGGTGATCTGGTGATGCAAACGTCCTTCTCATTATGTCACCTTTTGACCGGCTTACAGGCTGAGCCGAATGAGCCAAAACGTTGATTCTCCCAGCCAAATTAGTCGTGCCAAATTAGTCGTGCCAAATTCTCAGCCAAATTCCCAGCCAAACTCTCCCAGCTGAATTAGCCCTGCCAAATCAGTCGTGCCAAATTCTGCCAGCCAGTTTCCCTGCCAATTTCCCAGCCAAATCGTCCCAGCCAAACTACAGTCCTGCACAAACACGTCTGTCTACTGGCATACTCTATCCAGGTTCAAGTCTCCAACCGTCTAAATTTCGAAATTTGGACATTCTTAATTGACCTTATTATTCCATTGTCTACGAAACTCTCTGGCATGGCTTGTATCAACTAAAGCCAAACTCACAACTCCCAGCTATCAGCCTCCTGTAAGCTAAGCCAAACAAGCCAGGCTATCTGTACGTGTTTACCTCAAATGTCGCTGGTAGGCTCACTACAGACAGAGCTCAAGAATCTCGTCGCCCAGTCGCGCCGGAGAAATAATGAGCTAGCTGCCTCTAGTGAGGTCTCGCTCGAGAAACTCGAGTCCCTGTTGGCCAGTTCGCCAGAACCGGACGACCTTGTTGCACGCCTTCGCAATGATGGCACGTTTATCACCCCATTTATTCTCGCCTGTTCGGGAGCAAATGCCAAATCGTGTGCCTCAGCCCTCCAATCGATCCACAGTTTGGCTGGATACGGCGGAATCGCACCGTCGCGTCTCGGAGAGCTCCTCAAGGCGCTTATGGACGCGACACAACTCGGTTTGGGGATTCAACTCAAGATTCTCCAGCTTTTGCCTGTTCTTTTGCAGCAATACACTGACCAAATGGACGAGAAACTTGCTGTCGACCTCCTCCAGGTGTGTGCAGAGTTGCTAGCCAACAACAAAGTCGCAATGGTGCACAATGCGGCCTATGCGACGCTACAACAATTGATCACTGGATTATTTGACAGAGTAGCATCCGCAAATGACGACCCCACAACCAAAAATCTCGTGGTTGACCAGGATCACGCGTTCGACGTCAGTACTGCACGCTATGTAGCGGCAATGGTGTTGTTGGATCTGTGCGAGATGGCAGAACACAACCCACCAAAACTCGTCAAGTTCGATGCTTTGCCCCTGACGTTTACACTCGAACTTTTGGAGCTCACTCTCACGAACCAGGCCACAGTTATGCACAAGTATCCCGAGTTTGGTGCGATTCTGCGTCTGCGGATTACGCCGTTACTGTTGCGACTGTTCAGTGAGGCAACAGAGTTCCCTGTATTATTACGCGTTACGCGTGTCTTTTACCTATTGTTGCGCCAACACCTCGATCTCGTCACCACAGAGGCAGAAGTCATTTTGTCCATTTTGACCCAGGTCGCGTCGCATGGTCCAGCGTGGAAACGTGCCCTCTGTGTTGAGGTTTTGCAGGGTATTTTCCTCGAAACGAACCTTGTTCTGCAGATTTACAACCGCTACGATGCTGTTGAAGGACGCATGAAGGTACTCCAGAGCATCATTGCCGACTTTGCCGACTCTCTCACTCAGAACAATGGAGCCCTGGTGCTGGCCGCCTCGGCTACCAGTGACGACGACGAGAGTCCAGGACCCAATTCGGGTCTGTCGAGAGACACTACTCAGAGAGTGCCTGTAATCGACTTGCTGGATAAAGTCGAGGCTCCCAAGGTCTCGCTTGACTATTTGTACTATCTGATCCTAAAATGTGTGAGCTCTCTGGCGGACGGAATCCATGTTCTTGCGCGGAAACAGGACAGCAGAGATGCTGCTGCGGGACTTTTGAAGAGCTTGTCGACGCCTCTCCTAAAGTGTTTCACAGTGTTACTTGGAGCTGCAATGGATCTCCAGCTTTTCCAGCTAGTTGTGCGCTCTGTACAACGGGTTGCACACGCTGCTGGCATTCTTGGTGAACCCGGTTACCGGGATGAATTCACAAAACTTCTCCAGCAGTTCAGCCATCTTCCTCAGGACCTGGATGTGAGATTGGTGCTGCTTCCTCGCGTAGCATTGTGCACAAAGGCACTCTTCAACCTCGGATATGCGCTTGGAAACCAGCTGGCAGACTCTTGGTACATTATCACCGAAGTTATTGGCCAGATTGCCGATCAGACAGGTGCGCCAGCGACATTGGACCTTCACTTTGGCGACGAACCGGCCTACCAACAGATTGAGATGGCTCTGAGGAAGCTGCTGGACGGCACTCAGAATCTCAACGACGACGCTATAGTCGCGTTCATGAAGGCTCTCGATAGAACAGGAAGTGCGACATGTCTTGTGCTACTCGAGTACATTGCAAACGTGAACGTCTCAAGGTTCATTGATCCCGAGTCACCCTGCTGGCAGGCGTTCAACGAAATCATTCTTCAGCACATTTTGGCCCAGGATTCTCACGAGATTCTCGCCAGTCGCGTTCTAAACGAAATTGGCCAACTGGCGCTAGAAACGGCCACGAACCATCAGGAGGAACGGGCCCTCAGTTTAGACGAGAAAAAGCGCTCACATGTCATGATCATCGAATCGGTGTGCAATCAAATGGTCGGTACATCCTACGATGTCCAGGTAGCAGCCATCGAGACGCTTAACCAGATGCTTGACAAGTGTGGAGCGCGTCTTTTGGCCGGCTGGGAACAGATCTTCAAGGTTCTGTCCGACATCACTGAGCTCAACATTACTGCTTCAACCGCAAACGAGGACAAGACGATGCTCGTGAAGAGCTCGTTCCATACATTGGAGCTCATTTGCTCCGACTTTTTGGACAATCTGCCGTACAGTTGCATGTTTGAGTTGACGCTCTGCCTCGAAAAGTACTCGCGACAAGATGTAGACCTCAACACATCGTTCAGCTCGACTTCCCTCTTTTGGGCCGTGTGTGACCATCTTATCAAGGGCGAGAACGTCGGCTCAGACTTTGCATCTCCAGTTCAAACCGAAGAAGACTTGGTCAAGTTGGCGAGAGACGAGTCTTCTCCTGTCAAACGCTATGCCTTGTGGATGTTGGCCCTTATTCGTCTCGCAGACATTGCCAGTGCTCCTCACCAGCAGGTTCGCACCGGTGCAATCCAGATCTTTTTGAGATTGTTTGACACCCATGGTGTAAAGCTCCCTCTGGGTGCGTGGGCAGTGGCTCACCGTTTAGCATTCCCCACTCTCCTGAAAGTTGGTCTTGAAGATGCCGACAGTAGCGATCCTGAGCGTGATGAGACACTGTGCCTGATTGTGAGTGGCCTCGACAAGATCTATGTCGCGAATTGGCGCAAGTTCTTGCGACTGGCAGACTTTAACAAGTACTGGGCAGAATTTGTTGCTTACCTCGACCGTGTGGCCCGTGTTTCCGCTATTGTGGCCACAGTTGCATATGCGACAGTGGGTCATATTCTCAAAGAGGGCAAATCAGAGGTCCCTCGTGAGCCGTTGTGGCAGTTCTGGACCCACCAGGACCCTGCTCCGGCTTATAGTCGCAAGTCGCCGAAGAAAACGGCTGATAGTCTCGAAGAACTGGTTGGTTTGCTTCCTCTGATTGGAGTAGAGGACGCAAAGACGGCAATGACGCTCGTAACAAAGTGTGCCCGATTCCAGTTTTACCACTCCTCTGGCTCCCGGAGTCCAGAGTTGTCTGCTCTTCAAAATGCATGCATCAAACAACTCAAGAACTTGCAACTAACATCTTCTGAGCTGCTGTCGGACTATCTGATGATACTCACCGATCTTGCCCTGTTGCCGTATTCTTCAGGGGAGGACACAGATGATGACGACGGCTGGCTTGGTCCCGAAATGTACCGCGGTCTTTCGCAGTGGGCCCTAGAAAGTATTGGCTCTCTGTTGGAACAACGTCGATCTCAGATCAGCGACTCTGCTGTTCTCGAGAAACTGCCCAAGATGTTGGAAGCTATGGTCACTATCATGCACTCGGATACCCAACGTGCTCCTGCGATGCGTACCTACCTTGCTTTGCTCGGAATCCTCAAGGGTCTAGATAGCGAGAAGGTGCCTGTGGATGCGACCAAGTCTGTGGTGGCAGGCTCAGAGTCGATCCTTGCTCCATCTACAGAAAACGAGCAGCAGACCATCGATGCTATTGAGAAATATACCGGTTTGATTGATGGCCTCGAGATCATTGGTACCGACGAATGGCAGCAGGTTCTCAAAACTATTCTCGTGCATTCTGTGGTGTACGAACGCCATAAGCTTACTCGCGACTTTTATGCCTCTGGAGAGTTTGACACTGAAGATTTGACATACTTGACGTATGGTACAGTTGAGCCCCCAATCGCATTCGCTGAATCTCGTGTCGCATACTTCTGCCTGCAGCTCCTAAAGCGACTAGCAGACGCAGACAAGCCTTACTCAAAAACAGCTCGACACTACTTTGACGCCAGAACGCGAGTTGTGCTCATGCAGTATGTCGGAGACTCAAGTATTACGGGAAGAGAACCTCCACGCACTGTCCTGAGAGAAGAACTACTTTTTGTCCTTCGCCAGCTCGAGCAGCAACCGGTTTCTCCGGAACTTTCGACACTAGTAGTGGACATTATTCCTCAGGCTGACCGCGAGGTCCGGGGACTTGCAAGGTCCATTCTGTCAAAATAGATTTCGTATAAATCATTAGTTTAGCATTTATGTGTTTTCTTTGAAAAAAGAAGCAAAACTTTTGTGGCAATTGGCTGGAGCCATTTGTATTCATAGCCAGTTTCTCCTCTACAATGTCTAAAACTGCTAGCAACTTACTGATGATTACTGCACACATGGTCAACGCATTAAGAAATGGCGTCAAAAAGATACCCAGACCGTCGAAAATCAGTCGAAATATATAGACTCAATAAAGAACTAATTTTGAAATTAAAAATACGATAAATACTAATACGCCTGGATGTTCTGCATCTGCTCGTACTCGCGATCGCGCTGGAATTCACGCCAGCGCTTCATCACAATGTGCGAGGCATCGAACTCACCAGCAGCCTCATCATGGCCACCCTTATCGCCACCTTCAATGGTACGAGTATCACCCCAAGAGAAGTCGTCGAAACGCCAGTAAGCGTTCATGGGGAGCACGAAATTCCACACGGGAAGTGCAGCGAGATAGACCAACATCCAGAGAACATACGAGGCACGAGTGGCCGTAACCACAATGAGCAGGCCAGGTAGACCGAGAATAAGTGCAAGCAGGACAAGTGACATAACCGGTGTAGGCTTCTTCACAATGGCAATAATGACAATGTACAACGTGAAACTGATGGCGGCAGGAAGTACAAGGGTAGACACAAGATCGATAAACACGACAAACTGCATCGAGATCACGAAAACACCACACAGGTCGCTCACTAGCAGCAGCTCCATGAGGTTGTGGATCGTAGAGTTAATCCAACGACGACGCTGCGACAGCAGAACCTTGAAGGTGTCTGGCACAATGGTCTTACAGGCCGCCTTGGGCACAAAGATCATCTTGCGCTTCGGGAACGTCTTGAGCATCAGAGTGGACAAGTACCGATCCTCACCAAGCAGAAGCAAGTTCTTCTTGTGGAGCGTATCGGTGACATTATCTGAGTAGCGCTCGACAATGTCCGGGTTACACAGAATAGGCACCCAGAAGCCCTCAGCACCCTTGGGACTCTTGATACGGTACATGGAGAAACAGCCCGGCAAACAGGTCACACCTCCAAACACAGACTCGAATGCCTTAGCCTGGTGGTGGGAAATGAAGTACTCAAACACCTGGATCATCGTCACCCACGTATCTGTCTTGTTGGCAATCTTGGTCTCACCACACAGTCCCATAATCTCGGGGTCCTTGACCATCTCAGCGTTCATGTGCGTCAGACAGTCGGGATAAACCTTCGTATCGGCGTCGACCATGAGCAGCGTCTCGTAATAGTCAGGAGGAATTCCCGTGACACTCAAAATTCCGTTGTAGAGCTCGAACTCGAGTTCAGTCATACGCTCGTCGAACATGATGCGTTGGAGGAAACTCATCAAAATGATTTGAGAGTCACGTTTACCACGGTTACCAGGCTTTGCCGCTCCAACCTCAGCTGGAGTACCGCATTTCACGACGCAGATGGCCGGAATACGCTGCTGTTGTTCACGCGGAACAGTGGCATCGTCGTACTTGTAGAAACCGGCATAAACCTTGGCCATGTTGTGACGCTTGGCTCCTGCCACCACTGACACGTACGAGTACGGTCGCACCTCTTCCTGAGGAACAGCAAAGTCCGTCATCATCGACAAGCAAATCTCCGGAGTGGACATGTCGTTACCAGAACCCTTGACGATACCATCACAAACAATGAACAACATCTTGTGAGAGTTGGGATACTCTGTGGTGGCCAACGAGTCCAGAGTTGTCCGGAGACCCTCAACACTCTCCGAGTACGCCGTGACCATGCAAATAGTGTGGGCCAACGGGTACCCCCATGGCTGATAGCCAACTGGGGGCTGGGGCACGATGTACTCGTTCTGGCTACCAAGAGGACCAATGGGGCCAGTGTTATCCGAACCAGCAGACATGGACTGAGGATATGGCGATGCCGTCAAACTCCGCGGAACAGTGGGAGGGTGGAGATCATGAAGCGAGATAGCCTCAGGCTCGTTACCATGGTAAGTAGTGTCAATACCATCAAATTCCGGCGTAGTTGGCATAGGCTGGTAGGTAGCAATTGTCGGCGGACGCGAGTAGCGATAAAGAGACGTTCCAAGATTCTGGACACTGCCTCCAGGAACAACGCGCGAGGTAGAGTTGTGCGGATTCTGCGTGGCCATCGTAACACGAGAGATGCGGTTATTGTCCACGTGGGGAGCCGTCAGTTTCTCAAGAAGAACCGATTTGGGTCTGGACGATGTTTTTGGTGTCTGGGCGAACTTTCTTGCAGGCGAGAACTCGTCGTCGCCCCACTCTTCAATGTTACGTTCACGTTGGTTGAACTCAGACTCGGAAATGGGGTACGCGCCCTGTTTGCGAGCCATGAAGAACCGGAAGTAACACGCTAGCAAGAACTTGACAGCCACCAATCCAATAATGAACACCAGCGACGTGTACAACACCACGTCAGACGCAATACAACCGATCGTGTCAGTGTCAATTTCACCCACTTTTGTGATTTCACGCAAGCACTGCAGCATCTTGCGTTCCTCACCAAAGCCAAAGTACTGCGTCACATCTTCACCCTTGAGGAAGGTGTCCTCGCGAAGCTCGTCGAAGAACTTGGGGTACTCGAGCTCGTCCGTGAGTAGATAGTTGAGATAGTCGAGATTGAGCACATCGCCGTTGAACACAACCAAGTGTTTGTCCGATGCGGCAAGATCGCCCCACGTGTAGTAGACGGTGGCAGTGCGGTTACCGGATTTGTACAGCTGCTCCCGAGCCGAGTTGTGAGTGTGGCAGCCCCAGCCATCGTACAACTTCTCGGGTCTCTCGAGCATAATCTGCGGATCCATGAGCGAGCCATTTCCGGGATAGATCACCTGGCAAGGGAAGTACCAGCCCATCTCGCCATCGTCGTTGTGAGGAATAGTGGCGTTTTTGCGGGGAGTGATGTACTGTTTGCAGTTTCCGTTCACGTTCTGGAACATGAACGACAGATCCTTGCCTCCCGCATTGACAGGAGGATATGCAATAGGCGAGTTCGCTGAGATGCCCGTCACGGCAGGGTGACCGTAGCTGCCATACTCGTAGATAGCTCCAGACAAAATGATCGTGTTGGACATGACATGACCCTGGTGTACACGTACACTCTTGTTGTCACACACACTCTGGGTAAAACCGAAGGTAAGGAAACCCACAATGGCGCCGACCATCATGATGACGCTAATCAAACCAATTTTCTCACGCCACGCCATCTGGCGTTCCTCGGTAGTCATGCCAAACGGTCGCATCATCGCAGGAATGATAGGGAACGTGAGCAGACGGCAGTACCAGCGCCAGAGCGAAATGCCATCCTTTTTAGGCATGTAGGGTTTCCGCAGTGGAGCCTTTTCGTCGAACTCCTCGAAATCGTCCATTGGACCATCGGGGCCACCAGGACCACCAGGGCCACCAGGGTCACCGGGACCTCCAGGACCCATCGGGACTCCGCCCATCGGACCCATAGGGCCACCATGACCCATAGGAGGACCAGCAGGGCCGGAAATGGGGCCCATTCCTGAGGGACCACCAGGACCAGAACCGACCTGGTAGGGGTCCGAGTGAACCTGGTACGGGTTAGAGTTTCCCTGGTAGGGATCCGAGCCAAAACTGTCAGGAGAGTGTTCCGTCGACAGAGATCTGTGGCTTGTGACTGGAGCCTTTCCTGGAGCCGGACTCTCCCAGGACTCATGATCGTGTTCTGGCGCACTAGGACCAGGAGGCTTGAGTTCTCCGTGTTCCGGTTCCTCGTCGAACTCGAGATACGACGCATCGTCATCAGCATCGTCAAAATCCGTGTGGTGGTCAATGCCCTCGTGAGTGTGTTCGACGACACCCAACATCGAATCGCGCGCATTGGACAGAGCCTGTGAGTGTTTGGACATTCCAGACTGCATCGAGTGGCTCTGAGGAAGCATTGGTTCGTTTCCCGTAGCCGAAGGCTGAACATGAATGCGTGTACTCTGTTCCCTGGCTACTTGTTGGTAGTGGAACTGCGGATGGTCCGGATCGAGACGCTGACGTTCTGGTTTGACCAGCGACCGCTTTCTCGACACTCCAGAACCATCCACATCACTGGGACCAGGTTGTTGGGGCGCTGTCAGGTGCTGTTCAGGGTCACCCGGGTGGGCTAGACGGCGGAACGAGCTACCGCGCTCCATTGTAGTTAAATACGCACGCCTTTTCCTTTTTGGAGATGTCTGGCGGCGTTTATTTCCGGTTGTTGTACTCGGGTGGCAGAGGGAAAGGGGGACGGTTTTCTTACTGTAATAATAAAAACACCAATTCTGGGCAGGTTTTGTGCTGATGTATGATGGATCTGGGGGGTTGGGAGGCTTAACGCAGGGTCCACGCAGTAGAGTGCTAAACCGCGCTTACAAAACCTATTTATAGATTTAATGTCGAAGCCGAGAAAATCACGTGGCTCTTTTTAAAGTCTAGTGGTGCAGGACCACTTTGTACACTTCTGGGAGCCTTTATATTGCGCTTTAGCCATGGAATCTTTTTAGAGAGCAGAGATAGTGGATGAGGGCTGTCTTTGTTAGCGTCTCCTTTTGAAAAAGAAGCAAAACCGTTGCAATTGGCTAACGCCCATTGGTTTCTACCCACTGATTTAACTGGCCACTACCAAAGTAGTTGGCTACTACCAACTTGGTTTGATCCGTTCCACGTCTAACAATTGGTGGAGCCAATTGCCACAAAATGTTTTGCTTCTTTTTCAAAAGAATAACTCATTTAGTGGCCACTCTTGCCGACAACATATGGGTTCTAGAAGAACACGAGAGGGGCACGAGAAGAAGCCAAAAAGAAGACTATTAATTAAATAACTGGCGACAATCTATGCAATGTCCGGGTAGTACAGGACGTACTCCTTCTTGACCTTCTCCCACGAGTTCGGGTCGAAGAAGATGTAGATGCCGGATTCGGCCTGGGTACCGGTCTGAATAGGTTCGCTAAGCGGGTCCTTGGTTAGCCACAGTTTGAGCTCCTTGTGGTACCGCCAGTTGCGGTTCGTAAGCTCTACTGCAGCAGCCTCCTGCATCGCGTCCCTTGGCATGGTGTAGAATATGTAAAACAGCGTCTCCTCGTTAAGACCCTGCAGCTTTTGCTGCTGCGGAACAACGGAGGGGATGTTGTAGCATTCTGGCAGCTTAAAGTCCGGAATCACAGCGTGTTTCGGCGTCTCAGCAACCCATGGCGACGAGAATGTTCGCGCAAGTGGTTCGTCTCCACTGAGATTGAGACCAAGTTGCATGAGATCGTTACCCAAGGAGGGACCGTTGTGCGTTTGTGAGCCGTCCATCATGCGTATCAGCGGTTTAAGGCCATATTTGTCCATGTCACTGAGCCCACCTGCGCCATTGGAGGTCTCAGTCGACGAGTTGGCAGCTTCTGTATGGCTTCCCAACCGTGGGAGAGATGCCCCCACTGCCGATCCAGGGAATCCTGCTCCTCCCAGTCCCGGAACCGGGGCTGAAATGGCTCCTAGACCATTCTTGGAGCTCGCAGCTGATGCTGGTCTTTGTACACCCTGTTGGGCCACCTGCGCAAACGTGGGACCCTGACGGAGATTTCCGTAGCCTGGGATCGGCTGCGAAGAAGGTTCTGGCGCACTAGGACCAATAGGACCTGGTCCCACTGGGCCATGGGAGTGCTGGGTGGATCCGTTTGTTTGTGAGGGCGTATGAGACGCCGTGTTCTGCGAACCAAGACGGGGTAAACTCGGCAGATTTAGTGGCGCCTGTCCATTCGTACCAAGTCCAGGTGCTCCTGCCGATCCCGGAAGATGAGGCGAGGTTGTTGATGGAGCTTGTGTGGGACGAGCATGTTGCCATGGCGAGGCCGGTGGAAACGCGGCCGGTTTATGTATCTGGGGCTGCGAAGGTTGACGTTGTGTAGCAACGGGATTAGACCGCAGAGGCGTGCCAGAGGAAGGCGCGTGTCTGCTCATCTTTATGTGTAGAAGCAGAGAGCCAAAGGTGCCAAAAAAACCCGCTTAAGTAACTTGGCACCTAAGTAATCTGATTTTGAAAATGTGGTGATGGTTGTGGTTCAGTGTCATTTTCTTTGGTGGATTGCACTCCATTTTTCCAAGTACTTGTGAATCGACTTGTCTGGAACAATAATGGCTTTGTTCGACATCTCCCATTCTAAGCCATCTTTCGTTCTGGGCATAAAGAGCATCGGACGATTTTGAGGAGGTCCAAGTACACTTTTTAGGGTGCGATTCTTCTTTTGAAAAAGAAGCAAAACTTTTTATTTCGCAATTGGCACCGCCAATTGACCTGTGGGAGCCTCACTGCGACTTTACACCACCGCTCAATCAATTGGCGTAGCCAAGTGCCAAAGAAAGTTTTGCTTCTTTTTCAAAAGAAGAACCACAAAAAATGAATCACCAAAAGTGAACCACCAAAAATTAACCCCAAAGCTCCCCGCATTATCACGTTCTCTCATCAGTCGTACCTCGTGCTCGCTCCACCCGAATAAGCTTACATGAGATCCCCTATCTCTGTATAATCACGACCCGCGTCTACAAACTTTTGAGCTCCGACCCCCACACCTGGAGATCTAGAAAATGGGATTGACACGCCAGGCTAATATCATCATCACTGGAACACCCGGTACGGGTAAGACCAGCCACGCCAATTTGCTGGTTGAGCAGATTCCTGAGCTTAACCTCGTGGATGTGAACAAAGTCGCCAAGGACAATGGATGCATCACAGGCTACGACGAGGAGCGCAAGAGCAATATTGTCGACGAAGAAATGCTTGTAGACGCCATTGAGGAAGATCTCGAGAAGGGTAATCAGGTCCTCGACTGGCACGTCTGTGACGTGTTCCCCGAACGCCTTATTGACCTTGTGGTGGTGCTTCGGACTGATAACACTGTCTTGTATGACCGACTTAAGAAGCGCGATTATCCTGACAAGAAGATCGAAGAAAACATCGACGCAGAGATCATGGAGGTGATTCTCAACGACGCCAGGGAGAGTTACGACGAGGACATCATTGTCCAACTCCAGTCCAACGATGTCGACGATATGCAGGCAAATGTTGATCGCATTGTGTCCTGGCACAAACAATGGCTACGCCAGCACCCTCACGGCGAACAGATTGTCGATCTTCCGCCATCGGACTCAAGCAGCGACAGTAACTAAGTTTACGTAGATGTCTTCTTAATTGTCCGTTATAATGTGTCCATTACCATCAAGTACCTTCGGTACAATGGATCCACGAAAGTTCTTCTTTTGAAAAAGGAGCAAAGCTTTGGTAGCAATTGGCTGCGCCAATTGATTTGTCTGGTGGTGGTACCAATTCGCGTCAGCCAAATGCAACGGCTTTGCTTCTTTTTTAAAATGAGACAAAACATCTGATTGACATGAACAATATACGGAAGTTATTTAGCGATAGACTGCGCAATTCGGGAAAAGTGCTATACCGGTTAATATGTCTGGCGGTTTACCAATTAGCGTCAGCCAATGGCAACAGTTTTGCTTCTTTTCAAAAGAAGAACTAACTTTAGAATACAATAGCCCTAATAAGATACTAATTTTTAGCGATTAACTGCGCAATCAGGGAGCAGTAGTCCTAAAGTTTTGAGAGGATGTCGTCAAGGTGACTGACGCCTACAGCCACATCTTCGAACGTATTGTACAGGGCGACAGGTGCAAAGCGGATAACGCATGGAGGTCGCTCATCCGCGATCACGCCACGGTTTCCCAGTTCGAGGAACACATTCTGCATGAGATCAGGAGTAGAAAACAGAAGCGACAATTGAGTGCCTCTTTCGTCTTCACCAAGCCCATCTGTCATGATCACGAACTTGTCGCCGTATCCTGTTGTAGACTTGAGAAGACGTTCGAGGAACGACACCAGAGCTTTTCGTCGAGACGTGAGTCCAGAAACTCCACCAGCCTCCTCGAATGAGTCAAGAGACGCGTTCATACAGGCGGGACCAAGGAAATTCAGGTTACTCTGACAGAATCCTCGAGCTCCAGCACTTGGCGTGAACTTGTGTGCCATTTGGAACCGAATATCAACATCGACACCCCACCATCCCATGGGCCGGGGCTCAGAAGCGAACTTGGCAGCAAAGTCGCTGTGGACAAAAAGTCCGCCAATGTTACCAGGACCGCAATTGAGATACTTGTACGAGCAGAAAACAGCAAAATCAACGCCCCATTCGTGGAGCTTAAGTGGGACATTTCCTGACGCATGAGCAAGGTCCCACCCAACAATACATCCCTCGTCATGGGCAGCTTTCGTGATAGTTGGAATGTCAAAGTACTGGCCAGTGTAGAACTGAATTGCCGGTAGACAAATCACCGAAATTTCCTTTCCGTGTTTTTTGAGAAGGTCCAACACGTCTTCGGTACGTATTATGTGCTCTCCTGGTCGCGGACCCGCGAGAATAAGCGCCTGCTCTGGCGTGTACCCATGGAGCTCGACCTGACTTTGGAAACTGTAATCGTCGGAGGGAAATGCTCTTTGTTCGTAAAGAATTTTGTAGCGATCAGAATCAGGCTTGTAGAAAGCTTGCATGAGTGCATTTAGGTTTCCGGTTAACGTACCTGTGAGCCGCACCTCGTCAGCTGAGCATCCGAAAATCAATTTGCCAAGGCGTTCGGCAACAAGTTCGTCATTTCGAACCCAGGGATCTGCACCATCGAACCGTTTAAAGTGTCCCTGAACACCCAAGTCTGCCCACGCAGTTAATTCACCATTGACTGCATCTCGCGTAGCAATTGGCATCAGTCCAAGCGAGTTACCACATAGATAAGTCACGGGTTGGTCATTAGAAGCATCGAGACCACAACTCCGGAACGTAGGCAATTTGAATTGGTGCCTGAGGGACGGGAACCTTGTGTCCAGTTGTCTGGCGAGCTGAACCCATTCTTGATTCATTCTGAAACTTATCGCGAAGTCAGCAGCTTGGCAGGCCAAGATGTATGCATCTGGTGATACTTATATTATGCGAGGCTGTCAGGTCACGTGTATACTTTTCACTTTCTCCCAAGTAATCGCGCGCGAGCATATTGGACCCACCGCAGTAGAGTCAAACAACTGCCAAAATTAGGGCCCAAAAGCACAATTATGGAGATAATTTCAGCCCCACCGCAGGCGGTGATGGATCAATCCCTGTATGAAAGTTCTAAGACGTCAATGGTTACGCTTGACACGTCTGAGCCTCGTTCTGGAGCTCCCTACCTCAAACATGAACTTGTTCCGGTCAACATCTTTCTCAGTGCAGGTAATACATATACATTGGGACGTTCTCGTCTCTAAATGTTGTGGTGTCCACTCAATGGGGGTAACAAATGGCCACAACGGCTACTTACAAGACAGAGACTCGAGGTCTCAATTTAGACTATTGATGGTCTACCCTCGTTTTTTGTTTATTCGAAATTAAATCTCGTTATTTTTAGTATAAAATAGATATACAGTATTATAATATACACGGAGTACAGTTTATGTACGTAATGGAATGAAACATCAAAGTAATTATACAACGAGGCGTTGTCCCCTTCATAGCGAAGTGTTCATTGTCTTTTCCAGACACAGGTCCCTGGACTTGTGAATGTTGTCATGAAAAGTGCGATGAGACCCATCGGAAATGTCGAGCTTGGGATCTGCTGGAAATCGAATGCGTTGGCTATGACACCATATGGCCGCTATCCATGTCATGTGCTAACAGTTACTTCCGCGAGAAGATTGCTGAAGTCGTAAGGGTGTAAAAGAAAATCAAAGACTAGTATAGAGTTCGTATCTCTCATCAGTTCTTTTGAAATGCTCTTCTCGGATGAAACTCGTTACTGCGTTGGTTGTTAGGTCAAGAGTAAAATGGTCATACTCCAAAGCGATCTGCTCTTCATTTCGACTCAACTATCCAACGAAATGTTCGTCACACCTGTACTGAGCATTGAATGCATGTATCGATAAATGGAACTTGACTGTTCACGTGACCTAGAGTACCACCCCAGTTCTCCCAAGGAACCACATCCTCAAAATGCCACAACGAACTGCCCCAAAAATCCCCAAAAAGTGGACAAAAAGCCGCGGAAATGGCGACCAATTCGGTTCCAGCCCAAGATGAATCGAATAACAAACTGTCTAGAGCATCTCAAAGCTCAATGGCTGTTCCCAATACTTCTGTGTCGCACGCTAGAGAGGTCTCTGTCCCAGATGGTGACCTCACTGTTACTGCACCATTGCTCGGAGTGGAAGCCGATTATCTGCATGACGACTCAATTCTATCTACTGGTGATTCAAACTCGGTTATTGGAGGTTCGCAGACACGGGGAAAATACATCCATTTTGACGCTGGTAGCACCCCAGCCGGTATTCGCAAAATAGGAATCCGCGCTGGCCTGTTGTCCTCGCCAGATATGCGCTCAATGGCCGCACAAGTGCCAACTCCACCGCAGCCGCAGCTTTCAGCGATGTTTTTTCCCAAAATCACGCGTCATGAAGCCATAGTGGGGTCGCCTCGTACTATGGACGCGTCAGTTTCTTCTCCGTCTCCGTTAAGAGTTCCAACGAAGGCTATCTTCCGTCCGGTCACGAAACCTGTCACGGAAAGCACGTCGATATCTTCAGGCTCATCTCAGACAGATTGGGTCCTACCACGTCTTAGGTTTGTGGATGCACCCTCGAGCATTGGTAGTAGTATCACCCAACCGATTCCTGTGATACCTTTGGCGAGATCATCGATCGGACCCGGGTTTTCGTCGTCGCCGCCAAAGTCGTCTCCTCCAAACGCGGAAAACAGGGATAAAGCTAAGGAAGAGTTCAGCGACGACGCGTCTGAGCCACCTAAGAAAATCCGAAAGAAACGCAAGTCTTCAAATGCTGCACCAAAGAAACGTCAGCCTCTGGCTGTCAGGTCGATGAATACACCCGAAGCTTCGCAGGCGAAGATTCCAGTGAAAAAAGTGACCAAAAACTCAGTGAAGCAGCCAGTGTGGTCCAACGCCAAGGCGTCCAAGGCCGAAACGGCCATGGTCTCCAAGGCCAGGAACAGACCGAGAGCGAAATCAGGTGGTCGCAAAGACGAACCTTCCGAGGTTCCCCAGGCGACACCCTCTGTGGTCACCAATTATGCGCTTGATTCCTCGACCAGTGCCAAGCCTGTGAGAGAGTCTAGACTTTGCAATCCGGACCGGAACAGCCAGCAACGCAACATCCACACAGGCTCTGTTTCCAAGAGACTGTCTGCTGTGATTGGTCTCCTCGACATGAGTACGAGAAAGGACGACACAGAACAGCGGCGAGGACCAGGTCGCAAGTCGAATGGGTGTTGGACCTGCAAATGTCGCCGCAAAAAATGCGATGAGACCCATCCCACGTGCGTGGCATGTGGACTCCTGGGGCTCACTTGTGATGGTTACGACAAGAAGCGGCCGATATTCATGACAGATCCGCAAGTCAATCATGAGTACCGCCAAAAACTTGCTGAGATCGTCAAGAAACAGCAATCTTAATTTCGTTATCTCGATTTGTTTTAGTCTAAAATGTTCTTACTGATGGGATCGTGTTTTCCGATATGGAGCAGAGAGATACATACCATCAATAGCAGTGAACTAAAGCATCAACAGCAGTGAACTAAAGCATCGATAGCAGTGAAAAGCTTGAGTCCAAAGTTTCAAAAGGAGACAACAATAAAGAAAGTAAGAATATAAAGATTTACAAAGCCTTCAGATTGCGAGGCTCAATGGAGCCGTTTCCAGGAAGCTGCGAGGATCCCTCGAGGAAGTTGTCGACATTGCGAGCGCACTGGCGACCTTCCTGGATACCCCACACGATGAGAGACTGGCCACGACGGCAGTCACCAGCAGCAAACAAATTGCCCTCAGCATGGTAGTTGGACGGAGTGGCCTTGATATTCCCTCTGCCATCGCGAGATACACCAAGGTTGTCTGCTTCAGGACCAACAAAGCCCATCGAGAGCAGAACCAGGTCCGCAGGGAAGAACTCCTCCGAGTTGGGCACCTCAGCCATCTGCCAGGCACCAGAGTCGGACTGCTTCCACTCCACGCGAACGGTGTTGATTCCGCAGACGTTGCCGTTCTCGTCGCCAACAAAGTCCTTCGACATGATCGAGTACTGGCGAGGATCCTTTCCGTAGTGAGTTGCGACTTCAGCGTGACCATAGTCGACGCGGAACACCTTAGGCCACTGTGGCCAGGGGTTGTCGCGAGCACGCTTGTCAGGAGGCTGGGGTAGAAGCTCAAAGTTCGTCACGGATTTGGCTCCGTGGCGAACAGCAGTACCAAGACAGTCATTTCCAGTATCACCACCGCCAATAACGACGACGTTCTTGCCCTCAATGAGCTCACGGACTTCAGGAAGGAAGTCGTCAAGAAGAGCCTTGGTGTTCCACTTGAGCAGCTCCATGGCGAACTTGATGTTGTTGAGCTCGCGTCCAGGAATGCGGAGATCGCGTGGAATCGTCGA
The DNA here is from genome assembly GCA_022577725.1 of Wickerhamiella dianesei. Taxonomy (NCBI): domain Eukaryota; kingdom Fungi; phylum Ascomycota; class Dipodascomycetes; order Dipodascales; family Trichomonascaceae; genus Wickerhamiella; species Wickerhamiella dianesei. Next base: position 92,167 of record JAKIRV010000018.1, on the reverse strand, counting down.
ACCAAGAGCCAACACCACAGCATCGTTGCTAGCACGAAGACTCTCGAGAGCCACGTCCTCGCCCACAGTCGTGTTGGTCACAAAGTCAATGCCGGAATCAGCCAGTAAGTCAATACGACGCTGTACAATATGCTTGTCGAGCTTCATGTTCGGAATTCCGTACATGAGGAGACCACCACAGCGGTCGGCGCGTTCGTAGACTGTGACCTTGTGGCCGGCTCTGTTCAGCTGGTCTGCACAGGCTAAACCAGCCGGTCCAGAGCCAATGATGGCCACAGACTTGCCAGTACGGTCCTCAGGAACATATGGCTTGATCCAGCCCTGTTCGAATCCGTAGTCGATGATCGCACACTCGACACTCTTGATACCAACGGGATCTTCGTTAATTCCGAGAACACAGGCACCTTCACAAGGAGCAGGGCAAACACGACCAGTGAACTCGGGGAAGTTGTTGGTCATGAGCAGTCTCTGGAGGGCATCGTACCACCGGTCCTTGAACACGAGTTCGTTCCACTTTGGAATCACGTTCGAAATCGGACATCCAGTGTCGCTCTGGCAGAAGGGAACACCGCAGTCCATGCATCTTGCCGTCTGGAACTTGAGGTCCTCCTTCGTCAGGCGACTCGACAATTCTCTCCAGTCCTTTGTGCGGTCAGTGGCAGGACGGTACTTTTCGGTACGACGCTTGTACTTCATGAAGCCACGCATCTTGTCGAGGGGACCAGTCCTGGTACGAGAGGTGTCGAGAATGCTGTCCTCGACATCGTCTACCTTGGGTTCAGGAACAGGCGTGGACATGCGAGACTTCTCTTCAGCGAGCTTGTTGAGGGCCAGACTCGACTTCTTCATCTTGAGGACCTCGCCGTTAGTGGCATCAGCCGATGGATCAGTCTTGAACGGCTGGAGGAAACCAGCTTTGGTCTTTTGACGACTCTGTTCGAGCTTGGCAGCTTCCTCCTCCAAAACCTTCTTGTAGTCTGTGGGCAAAACCTTCACGAACAGGGGCAGAATGCGGTTGAAGTCGGCAAGGACACGTGCAGCAACGTCAGAACCAGTGTAGTGGCGGTGGTCTTCGATCAAACCACGAACAAACGCGATTTCGGCAGGATCGGTCACCTGGCTCAACTCAACCATCTCCGTGTTGACGTTCTCGCTGAACTCTTGGGCCACGTCCAGCACGTAGGCAATACCACCAGACATACCAGCAGCAAAGTTACGGCCAGTAGAACCGAGGACAACGACGCGTCCACCAGTCATGTACTCGCATCCGTGATCACCAACACCTTCAACAACAGCAGTAGCTCCAGAGTTACGCACAGCGAAACGCTCAGCAGCAATTCCGCGGAAGAAACACGTTCCAGAGGTGGCTCCGTAAAGACAAGTGTTGCCAATCAGGATATTCTCCTCAGACTTGAACGAGGACTCCTGAGGGGGGTAGATGATGAGACGGCCACCACTCAGGCCCTTGCCAACGTAGTCATTGGCATCTCCCTCGAGCTCGAGAGTGACTCCGGGAGCGAGGAACGCACCAAACGACTGGCCAGCGCTTCCACTCACGTCCACATGGACAGTGTCGTCTGGTAAACCATCCTCGCCGAACCGCTTTGAGATTCTGTAGGAAAGAGTGGTTCCCAAGGCTCTATCAGTGTTGATGATCTCGCACTGGATCTGGACAGGCAAACCACGGTCAAGAGTGATCTCAGACTCGTCAATGAGCTTGTTGTCCAAACGCACATGGAGTCTGTGGTCCTGTTTGCGAACGCGACGCGTGGCCACACCAGGACGGAGGGTGTGGGCAGGAGTGAGAATCGGACTCAGGTCGAGGTTCTTGGTCTTGACGCTGCGGAGATCTTCGCGGACACGAAGCTTCTCTGCTCTGCCAACCATCTCGTCGATGCTCCGGAAACCGAGTTTGGCCATAATCTGGCGAAGCTCCTGCGCAATGTAGTAGAAGAAGTTGATGACGTGCTCCGGGGTTCCGTCGAACTTCTTGCGAAGCTCCGGATCCTGCGTAGCAATGCCAACAGGACAGGTGTTCAGGTGACACTTGCGCATCATGATACAGCCCATGGCAATGAGTGGAGTGGTTGCGAAACCCCACTCCTCAGCACCAAGAAGACACGCAATAGCGACATCGCGACCAGTACGCAACTGGCCATCCGTCTGGACAGTGACTCTGCCACGTAAGTCGTTGAGCACAAGCGTCTGGTGGGTCTCAGCAAGACCCAGTTCCCACGGAAGACCAGCGTATTTGATACCAGTAAGGCGAGAAGCACCAGTACCACCATCGTGGCCACTGATGAGAATGTGGTCAGCCTTGGCCTTGGCGACTCCGGAGGCGATGATACCCACACCGACTTCGGAAACAAGCTTCACACTCACGCGAGAACGGGGGTTCGAGCACTTGAGGTCGTAGATGAGCTGCTTGAGGTCCTCGATCGAGTAGATGTCGTGGTGAGGAGGAGGCGAGATGAGACCAACGTTTCTCGTCGAGTGACGCGTCTTGGCGATGGACGCACTCACCTTGTGGCCAGGAAGCTCACCACCCTCACCAGGCTTGGCACCCTGAGCCATCTTGATCTGCAACTCGTCAGCGTCACTCAGGTACAGCGACGTGACGCCAAACCGGCCTGAGGCGATCTGCTTGATGGCGGAACGCATCGTGTCGCCGTTCGCAGGGTTCACGACAGATCTTTCGGCATCCTCACCACCTTCTCCCGTGTTGGACTTTCCGCCTAACCGGTTCATGGCCACAGCCAGTGTCGAGTGCGACTCCATGCTGATAGAACCGTAACTCATCGCACCAGTAACAAATCTGCGCACAATTTCCGTCCAGGGTTCGACCTGTTCGATGGGAATCTCCGCAGATCCCTCGTAGTCAAAGTCGAGCAGACCACGGAGCGTGCAGTTCTTGACTGCTTCGTACTCTTTTGCCGCATATGCGTCGTACGCCTTCTCGTTTTTGTTTCGGACAGCGTCCTGGAGCTGCGCAATTGCCTGTGGCTCGTTGATGTGCGGCTCTCCACCATCACGCCAGTGGTACTCGCCGGTTTCGGGCAGAGACACTGGTTTGACGGTGTGGCGAGTCGGATACGCATTCTCGTGCCAAGCCAAAGCGTCTCTCGCAATAAAATCAAAGTCAACTCCCTTGATACGCGATGCAGTGCCCGTGAAACACTGGTCAACCACCGAGTTGTCGATACCCAAAATCTCAAAGATCTGCGCACCCTTGTAGGACGCAAGAGTACTGATACCCATCTTGGACATGACCTTGAGAATACCTCCGTCCAACGAGTGGATGTAGTTGTCCTGGACCTGGCGTGGGGTGAGTTCTCCCTTGAGCAGTCCCTCGTTGTTCATTTTGAGCAGCGTCTCCAGGGCCAAGTACGGGCAGATGGCATCCACACCGTAACCCAAAAGGACGCACATGTGGTGAACTTCACGAGCTTCGGCAGTTTCGACCACCAACGCGACACGAGAACGCTCCTTCTGCTTCACGAGATAGTGGTGAACAGCCGCAGCAGCCACAAGAGAGCTCACACTGACGCGACTGGGGCCAGTGTTGCGATCCGTCAACACAATCATTTTGTTTTTCGCCGCAATCGCCTGCGACGCCTCCATGCAAATACGGTCCAGAGCCCGTGTGTAGCCCGCAACGCCCTCAGTCCTGTCGTATGTGATGTCGATGGTCTCGAGAGTCCACGAGGGATAGAACTGCGGCAGAGTCTTGATGGCCTTGAGCTCCTCCAGCGACAAAATCGGGCTCTCGAGGTGGAACCGGTCGCACTGCTGGGGCTTCATCTCTAACACGTTGCCCTGCGGTCCAATATAGCAGTCAAGCGACATGACAATCGCCTCTCTGATCGGGTCAATCGGCGGGTTCGTCACCTGGGCGAACAGCTGTCTAAAGTACTCGTACACGAGTTTTGGCTGGACAGTCAGACACGCAAGTCCGGCATCGTTGCCCATGCTTCCCAGAGCCTCTTTTCCGTCAATGGCCATTGGGGCGAGAACCATCGACACCTGCTCAAATGTATAGCCAAAAGCAAGCAGACGCGGGTCGGATTGGACGGTGGTGGTGTCGAGTTTGGGCTCGAGATCGAGCTGCTTCTGGCCTGCCTTTGTCAAGAGATCGGCCATGCTAATCAGGTGGCCCTGAAGCCAGCTCTTGAAGTCGAATCTAGAAGCGACTTTTTGCTTGAGTTCGCGGTCGTCGACAATGCGGCCCTCTTTTGTGTCCACCAACAACATTCTGCCTGGTCTCAAACGACCCTTGTGGGCGACAAGAGCAGGGTCGATGGGGATCACGCCCACCTCAGACGCACAAATCATTCTATCGTCCTTGGTGACGTAGAACCGGCACGGACGCAGACCGTTGCGGTCCAAGTTCGCACCGCAGTAGCGACCATCGGCAAACGTGAACAGGGCAGGACCGTCCCATGGCTCCATCAGACACGCCGCCCACTCGTAGAAGGCACGTTTCTTGGGGTCCATGTTCTTGTTGTTCTGCCATGCCTCCGGGACCAGCAACATGACTGCCTCTGGAAGCGAAAGCACGCCATTGATCACGAGCAACTCGAGAACGTTGTCGAACGCTGCAGAGTCGGAACCACCCTCCTCAATCACGGGGTAAAGCAGGTCCAACATGTCGCCAAACTCCTTACTCTGCATCACACCCTCACGGGCACGCATCCAGTTCTTGTTTCCGCGTAACGTGTTGATCTCGCCATTGTGCGCAGCCCATCGCAGGGGCTGGGCTCTGTCCCAACTGGGGAATGTGTTTGTCGAGAAGCGAGAGTGCACCAACGCGAAATGGCCCTCGTAGTCCACATTCGTCAGGTCGTAGTAGTACTTGTACACCTGGACAGGCGCCAGTTGGCCCTTGTACACAATGTTCTTGTTCGACAGCGAACAAATGTAGAACCAGTTGTGGAGACCAATCGAGTGGGTCGTCTGTTTGCGCAGAACGTACAACTGGCGCTCGAACAGCTTGCCATACTTGGTCTCAAAGTCGTCTGTTCCTTCCTGCGCATCCTCAAGGACCACCACCGGCTGGAGAATCACCGGTTCCCTGCTCAGGGCAGCAGGTCCAAGAATAGACGAGTCGCGGGGAACTTCACGCCAGCCAAGGACCCTGAGCCCTAAACTCTTGGCAATGCGCTCAAACGTCTCCTTGGACCGCGCCAAAACACCCTCGTCGTTCTTGAAGAAGACGTTACCAACGGCATACTGGCCCAACGGCGGCAACGCAACTCCAAGGAAACCAAACTCCTTCGCCATGAACTTGTGCGGAATCGACGTCATGACGCCTGCTCCGTCGCCATCGCGAGCATCAGAACCAACAGCTCCACGGTGGGTCATGTTGCACAACAAGTAACACGCATCACTCACAATCTTGTGGGATACCTGGCCCTTGATGTGGCAAGAGAAGCCCACTCCGCAAGCATCTTTCTCGTACTCAGGATCATAGAGACCCTGCTTCACGGGTAAAGCTCCTGCCCATGAGCTGTTGCTCTCCTCCTGGTACGGATACGGAACGTACTCGTCGTCAGCCATTGAATGAGACAGAAAGTATCAAGGATATGGGGAGGATTAGGTTTATATATTGACCCCGCCCGAGGAACATGCCTTTGGCCCTGCTATCAGCTCAGTTGGGAGGAAACACCTGCTTGGCGGTTACGGCAATTGTTAGAGTCACTCTCCTTCTCACTGCGACCCTCGCCCTGGGAAGATCAGACTGGCTTATCCGGCCAATGGCGAGAGCGGCGATTACGGTCGTTCCGTTTCTCGACGATACGACGCCAAACATTTGCATTTTTTGGTCGCTAATTGTAGTTTCATGGGAATGAAATAGATTTGGTCTAATTTTGCCACTGATTTTCGGCGTGCATCCACCCTTATCTCTAACCACTCACGCACACCCTAAAGTCATACATGTCAGGTTTCATGCACGTGAACGCTGGGGTATCCGAGGGAAAAATTTTCAGCTCTTTATTCTCGTCAAAACAAGAGCGATCACGTGCCAACTACGTCATATGTTTTGAGTTGGTATTGCGCCACAATCAGCATTTCTATCAATTCCAAATTTGGGTAGTGCGTCTTAAATTCGTTCTTCTAATAAATAGAGCCGCCGCCACCGATAAACCTCGCTTTCATCAGGCACGGCTGCGTCCTCTCTCGCTTTAAGCGCAGATCTCCTGCCTTACGTCAGGGGCATGCCGGCTGATAGACTGGGTCTGCCGATACCGCTTCCCCACTTCGAATCACGTTACTCCGCCACTCCATTCTCGTCCTGAGTTATTCGTGCATTAAGTTTTTCAGGTTCGGTTAGGTTATCGGCATGCATATTTTACTTTCGGTTCCCATTGGCTATCGAACTGTTTGGCCCTGCCTTGGGGACTTCTTTTGAAAAAGAAGCAAAACTTTTGGGTTCCAATTGGCTATCGCCAATTGACGTCCGGGTTTTTATTTACTTTGTACTGTTGTAAAATATTTGGAGACTTCTTTTAAAAAAGAAGCAAAACTTTTGGGTTCCAATTGGCTATCGCCAATTGACGTCGACACTTTTTATTTACTTTGTACTGTTGTAAAATATCTTGGTCACGTCTACTTCGTATCCTCGCCGTAGGGATTTGAATTTTCCGTCTAATTGACCATCACCATTCGTGTTGCATTAGTGCCTTCTTTTTCGATAGCAGGATCCTACCCTTGTCAGAACCCACTGATCTGAAACGTCTATCGAATTATAGCCCACAAGCCATGAACAAAAATCACAATTGGCGGAGCCAATTGCCACAAAAGTTTTGCTTCTTTTTCAAAAGAAGTCACATCAAGAGAAAACCTCAGCTATGTTATTAGGCTCAAATGTATTGTCAACCAAGTTATGAATACAAGACACAGTAAAGTCACAAATGAAAGAAAGAAGCCAATTGGTATATAATTGGAATAATAAATTAAATATCCTCTTCGTCAACGATATCAACCTCCACATCGTCCTCTTCCTCCTCCTCATCGTCAGAGTCAGGCTGGGCAATTCGTTCGCCAGTGGTCGCAGGAGCATCCTTGGCAACGGCTTCGCGAACGGTACGGTTCGAGAACACGTCCCAAACCTTGAGTTTGGATTCGCTACCGGCGACAACCACGCGTCCACGCGTAGCACGCTCAGGTCCAAACTGGACAGAGAAGACCTTGCCAACATCCATATCTCTTGACAGAAGCATCGAGGGCTTGTCATTAGACAGGTTCCACAACTTGATCTGTTTGTCAGTCGAAGCAGTGACCATGAAATTATCGGTGAACTGGTTGATGCTAAAGCTGGTAATCTCGGAATCATGAGCCTGGAGAGTCCAAACTGGCGTCGACTCTGATCTCGCATCGAATTTTTGAATGACACCCTGGTCAGTACCCACAAAGAACTCGTGTTCAGCGCGACCCCAGGCGACATTCTCAATATCGCCAGTGACCTTGAACTTGCGGCTTGATTTTTCGAGGTCGTCGCTGCGGAGATCGCCAACTCGCGCATATCCATCGTAGCCTCCAGAAAGCAGCACAGTGGCATCGCTGGGATGCCATTGGAGAGAACTGACCTTGTTCTTGTGGTAGTTTACAAAACTGGCAGCAGCCGTTTCGGGCTTTTCAAGGTCCCACAGTTTGATCGTCGTGTCCGCAGATCCAGATGCAAGCAGATTGACATGATTTGGGTTACTGGACAGGGCCAGAACTGCATCAACGTGATAGTCGCCATTGGGCTTCTTCATCTTCTTCTTTTTCTTGCCGGTTCCACGAGCCTCAGCCTCAGTTCCAGGCTGACGTCCTCCGAGAATGGCAGAAGGAAACACGCCGTCTACAACATCAAGGTCCCACAGTTCGATTTCAGGCTCAAAAGTACCGATTGCTACAAAGTTTCCCTTCTTGGCAGTCTCAAACGGACGCGTAGGGACCCACTCGAGACACAGTGGGAAACTGGGGATCATAAAGTCATGGTGAACATACAGTCGCGCTTCGCTATCGTCGTAAACGTAAACCTCAATCAGGGACACATCGTCCTCGGTCTTGGCTGCCAGCACCATGTTATCCGTGGGCAAAACCTTGAGGTCCTCCTGTTCCTCCTCAATCTCTTGCTGCGAGGGCAGAGTCAGATACTCGTCCTCGTCGTCATTTTCATGGTACTGGAGAGCGTGGACACCTCCAATGGCATCGTCTTCATCCGCGTCGTAGTTTTTCATGTCGTATTCTTTGAGGTCCTCATCGTCCTCTTCGTCGCTGCTAGAGCTGTGGTCAATCATCGCTGGAGGAACCGCTTGGGCATCAGCCAGATCTTGCTCTGCCTCTTCGAACTCAAGTTTCGCCAATTCGGAAATACGCGTCATTTCGGCCTCATCCAAGTCGACCTTGACGGGGTTCTCAGCAGCAGCGCCACGAGGCACCCATTGTGCTGCCGAGATCATTGTTGTATAGTTTCCACAAACAAAAAAAAAAAATATTAAGCTGAAAAATTAGAACCACTTTACAAGTCACGTGTTTGATCTTCAAGGAAGGTCAGAAGTCAGCATCTGCCTGACGTTTCTCCACAAAAACGGTTAATGGCGGACAAGAAAGAGGTCGCAAACAACCCGCCAAAGGGCGAGGACAAGAAAGACAAAGATGATCCGTTACTGAAGATGCTTGCTCAGCTTGTAGCGTCGTCTCAGTCTGCCCCTGCCAACGAGAAACCTCCGAAATCCATGGACGAGTACAAGTTTTGGAAGACGCAACCAGTTCCGCGTTTGGACGCCAAGGATAATGGTGGCGATGGCGCCATTGAACACAAAACCACGGAACAAGTTGCCACTACTGCGCAAAAGCTGCCGGCAGGTTTCAAGTGGACGCAAATAGACGTGTTGGACGATGCGCAGCTAAACGAGGTTTACCAGCTGTTATTCGACAACTACATCGAAGACTCTGCGGAAAAGTTCCGTTTCAAGTATTCCGTTGAGTTCCTCAAGTGGGCTTTGCGGCCTCCTGGATGGCAACCTGAATGGAGCGTCGGTATCCGTGCCGAAGAAAGTAACAAGCTGCTTGCATTCATCAGTGGTGTTCCTGCAGAGATGTCTGTACGGGACAAACACGTCCATGGCGTCGAAATTAACTTTTTGTGTGTCCACAAGAAACTCCGGTCGAAACGTATGGCCCCTGTCCTCATTAAAGAGATTACACGCCAATGCAACCTTAAGGGTGTCTGGCAAGCTCTTTTCACTGCTGGAACTTTATTGCCAACGCCAATTGCAACCACTCGTTACTTCCACCGTCCTCTCAACTGGCAGAAACTCTACGAAGTTGGTTTCTCGTTCTTGCCACCCGGTACTACCGCGAGTGAGCAGGTTAAGCTCCACGAGGTGCCATCTGAACATTCTCTAGAGGGATTCCGGAAAATGACCAAGGACGACATCCCGGCTGTCCACAAGCTGTACAATGCGTACATTAGCAAGTTCGACCTGTCCCAGGTGTTCACTGTGGAGGAACTCGAGCACTACCTGATTAGCGACTGTGTACACGCATATGTGGTCGAATCCAACAATGAAATCACAGACTTTGTGTCGTTCTACGTGATTGAGAGTTCTGTCCTTGGAGACCCGAAACATGACCATCTCACTATTGGTTTTGCATACTACTACGGCACCACAGCCCCGAAGGAAGACCTACAAAAGCGTCTGATCGAGCTCCAGGGTGCTGCACTTATCGAGGCCAAGAACTTAGGATTCGATGTGTTCAATGCTTTGTCGCTACTCGATAATCCTTTGTTCCTGGAACAACTGAAGTTCGGTCCTGGCGATGGCCTTCTCTACTACAACCTCTTCAACTTCAAGACTCTCCCGATCAGTGGCGGCATAGATGCTAAAGGAGAGCTTGCCAGCCCTGGTGGCATTGGTATCGTACTTCTTTAGATGTGTAGTTAGAACATTTTGTTGACATTTGGTAGAGACAGGAATGGTCTTTTGAAAAAGAACCAAAACTTTTGTGGCGATTGGCTCCGCCAATTGGGTCACACACTGATGATCTCTGATAACTTATGTTTCTCCAACATAATTGGCGAAGCCGAATGCGACAAAAGTTTTGGTTCCTTTTCGAAAGAAAACCTACTTCAAAGGGAGTCAAAATAATTCTATTATCTAGTTCATTAAATGTTGAATGGTTCGGTTAGTTCATTAGAGTTGAATCGGGGGAGGGGCTTAGAACATGCCCTCGATCTCACCATCCTTGTTGACTTCGATGTTGAGGAAGCCAGGGTGGGTGGGCAAACCAGGAATGGTCATAATCTCAGCTGCCAAAGCGTAGAGATAACCAGCACCGACTGATGCACGAACATCACGGATCGGGACCACGAATCCCTCAGGACGTCCCTTGAGGGAGGGATCGTGCGAGAGAGAGTACTGCGTCTTAGCAATGCAAATAGGCAAATTGCCGAATCCCTGGCGCGTGTAAGTGGCGATTTTTTCTTTGGCAAGGTCGCTAAGTTCAATACCAGAAGCTCCGTACATCTTCTGGCAGATCTCCGTAAGCTTCTCCTCAGGACTGAGATCGTGAGGGTTGTACAGGAACTTGAACTGGGACTTGTCTGCCTTTTCACAGGCACTCACAACGCCGTTGGCGAGGTCCACAGCACCTTTTCCGCCCTCAGCCCAGTGGTTGGACACAATGGCATCAACGGCACCAGCCTTGAGCGACTCCTCGCGGATGACCTCGTGTTCAGCAGCAGTGTCAGAAGTCATCTTGTTGATGGCAACAACCACGGGAATGCCATAGGAACGCGCATTCTCGATCTGCTTCGCAAGGTTCACGCATCCGGCACGAAGAATGTCGACATTCTCTTCAGTGTAGACTTCAGGCAAAGGAGCACCAGGCTTGACCTCAGGGCCACCTCCGTGGCTCTTGAGAGCACGAACAGTGGCCACAATCACCACACAGTCCGGAGACAGACCGGAAGCACGGCACTTGATGTTGAGGAAGCGTTCTCCGCCCATGGTGAAGTCGAAACCAGCCTCTGTAATGACGTAGCCCTGGTTCGCAGGGTTCTCAGAGCCTGCAAGTTTGAGAGCAACACGGTCAGCCAGTACAGAATTGGCACCAATAGAGATGTTGGCAAAAGGACCAGCGTGGACGAGGACAGGAGTACCCTCAAGCGTCTGCATGACGTTAGGCTTGATGGCATCCTTCATGAGAGCGGCAAGAGCACCTCCGCAGCCAATATCGTCGGCAGTAATGGGTTCACCAGCCTTTGAAGAAGCCACCACCATGTTTCCAAGACGTTCGCGCATATCCTCAAGAGAACGGCTGAGCGTGAGAACAGCCATGCACTCGGAGGCAACAGTAATGTCGAATCCAGTCTCACGGGTGAATCCCTTTTCAGTGGGAGCTTTACCAACTTCGACTCCACGAAGCATACGGTCATTGCAGTCGACAACACGACGCCAGGTAATGGTCGCAGGGTCGATATCGAGACGGGCAAACTTAGTGATTTCCTCAGGAGTGAGGTCGTCAGGGTTCGTCTTGTCAATACCAAGCTTCTGGAGACGCTTGAACATCACAGGACTGAACGTACGCTTGCCCTTTTTGGCGGGAACCAGTCTCTTGTAGAGAGGACCGTCCTTTTGGGTCGACTCGTGGAACATACGCGTGTCAATGGCAGCAGCCAGCAGGTTCGTGGCGGCTCCAATGGCGTGGATATCACCAGTAACGTGCAAGTTGAACTCGTCCATGGGAATCACCTGCGAGTAGCCGCCTCCAGCAGCTCCACCCTTGATACCGAAGGTGGGGCCCATGGAGGGCTGACGAACACAGGCGAAAGCAGGCTTGTGGAGATGCGCACCAAGAGCCTGGGCCAAACCAACCGTCGTGGTCGACTTGCCCTCTCCAAGAGGAGTAGGCGTGATACCTGCAACAAGAACGTACTTTCCGTTAGGGCGATCCTGGAGACGGTCGAGAACCTCGAGTTTGACCTTGGCCTTTGTAGAACCGTAGGGTTCAGTTTCTCCGGGCAACAGACCCATTTCGCGACACAGCTCCTGGATATCCTTCGGGGTTTGCGAACGCGAAACGTCAATGTCACTGGGAACAGGAGTCTCGAGAGTGAGAGGAAGCGGTTTGACGACAGCAGGACGGTTGTCACGCTTGTAGGCGCGATCAGCAGCCTCAAGAACATTCGCCATGAGCATAGCAACTGTCATCGGACCAACACCACCGGGAACAGGCGTGATCAGGCTCGCGCGTTCAGCAGCAGCGGCAAACTCAACGTCGCCAACCATTCTGTAGCCCTTAGCCTTTGAAGGATCGTCAACAAAGTTCGTTCCAACATCGATGACAACAGCACCAGGCTTGATCCACTCGCCCTTGATGAACTCCGGCTGGCCAATAGCTCCAATCACAATGTCGGCTGCCTTGACGATCTCGGGAACATTACGCGACTTGGAGTGCAAAGTCGTGACAGTGGCATTCGCTCTACGGAGAAGAGCAGCAACAGGACTTCCGACAATGTCGCTGCGACCAAGAACAACCGCGTAAGCTCCCTCAAGCTCCACACCAGAAACCTTGAGCAGATGCATAATACCTTTAGGAGTGCAAGGAATGAACAACGGCTCTCCACCACGGGAAGCAAGAGCGCCAATATTTCCGTGGCCAAAACCGTCCACATCCTTCTCAGGTGCAACTGCAGCAGTCACTTCCGCCTCGCTAATGTGTCCTGGTACAGGCAGCTGCACCAAGATACCATGGACTTTCGGGTCGTTGTTGAGTTCGTGGACACGGTTGAGCAAAGCCTGCTCAGTCACATCCTCAGGCAGTTTCTCGATCGTGCAATCGATCAACGCCTCAGCAGCCGCCTTCTTCTTCATGTTCACATATGTGGTTGAGTCTTTACGATCCCCAACCTGGATGATCACGAGTTTCGGGTCAAACCCTGAGACCTCCTCACGCCTTTCGGCAATCTGGAGTGCGAGATTCTCACGCACGGACTTGGCAATGCCCGCACCGTCAATCAAACCCATTCTGTACAGTGTGGTTTGAGGGATGAAATTTTGGACAGGTCGCTATCTAATCTTGGCGGGGAATGTGTGTCGTACAGTCATGTAGGGGGAGATGCGTCACGTGTATATTGTACCGTTTTTTAGGCGACCTTTACCGGTAAATTTTGAAGAAATTTGGGGTCGTTTTGGAATATGAGTGCTGTAGGGAATTCAAAGAAACTAAAAATTTTGGCGAGATGGGTCGAACTACATTTGCGGTTGTTCGAATCAAACATCGCGAACGCGGACATGGAACCGGCCGATATAACCGAGGGTTAGGTTACGGTAACTGGTGCTAAAATTGCCGATCAACCTAACAAAAAAAATAAAATAGATAAATTAATACGCAGGACGTTTGGATGGTTTTAGGAGGGACGATAACTGCATCTGCAAAAGGATGAGGTTCGCGTCCGTCCTCAGACCATCATCTAGCAATTGCCTGTTCAGCTGGTCAAGGAACTGGAGTACTGCATCCTCGAATCTCGTTTGGAACTCGTCAAGACTTTCCTCGAGCCAGGCCATCAAGTCGCCTGGAGTATACGCCTCTTGGTCTGGTGTAAGCACTGGATCTAACAAATCGCGATCCTGTTCTGGAACCGTAGCTGGATCGATCCATGCGATACTTGTACTGCTTTCCTTGACAAACACAGAAAAGTCTCGGCAGACTGCCAGCAGTTGTGCCTGGGTGTGAAGCATCGCAGGATAGGTCAGGAAACAGCCCGATAAGCATCTCTGAACAAATGTTGCATGGTCGCGTCCAATCTGCTGAACATCGTCAGCCTTTTCGAGGGTTTTGTCAAATTCGCGCCAATTTGCTTGTACGACGGTAACAGTGGTGTGGTACAAGAGTCCAGCCACACATAAGGCCATGCGACTCCGCAGTTCTCGTGCTCCACACCTAAACTCTTCCATAGACCTGCCGCCAGCCTTCCAGGGATTGACCCACTGCGCAACCTGGGTTTGTTCGAGCCATGCATTTTGAAGGAGTTTGTCTGTCCACTTAATTTCGGCAATGAGCCTGAACAGAAACTGGTACCGCATAATAGCATTTCGGGAGAGAATAAGGGATAGGGGGAACTCAATGGTGAAATCGAGCTTCATGGCCTGGATTGCGAGTAAATTCGGGGTGCTTTTCGTTGTTTCATTAATCTCGACATCGAGCAACTCGTCCCACAATGATAATTCAGACAATTTGACTTGGCACTCGTCGACAAACGGCTCGTGTTTGGAAGCACTGTTTGGATGGGAAAGGGCAACCTCGAGCAGAGTTTGGAGTCTTGGAGCGAGACTGCTGTGGGCAGGTTGCATGAGTTCTGGCAGTGCCATTTCGAGGAGGATGGGGAAGAAATCGCCATTGTCAAGAAAGAAGTAGTGGTTAAAGCTCACGAGTCGTTGTCTAAGTCCAAACCTAGACTTTAGCAATTCCAAAAGTCGTGCGTTGGCGACATCGTAGGCGGCATTAATAGCAACAATCACGCGGTGGTCCTCGATATCGTCTGCTTCAGCGAGTATATCGTGGGATGGCTCTTGAAGGTCAGTAACCCCACACTCGCGAAGCACATTCAGAAACTTGCCAGTTGTGACCAGCTTGTTCGTGATGCCAGAGTCCTGGAACTGCAGCGGCAATTCCAGTTTCCGCAGTTCATATCTGAGGTCCCAGAACGTGTCTACGGCGGCATCAGTCTGGCGGTATTTCGGGTTGGGTTTTGTTTCTCGAACTAAAAAGTCCTGCCAGGGGTCGTCCAAGTTGCCATTATAGATCCACGAACCAAGCATCTCGATATACGGTCGCGATGCAGCCTTTAGGAGTTGTTTCAAAAGCTTTCTGCTCTGGGCATTTCCTCCGCGTTTGTGGATAAGCTCAGCAAGAACCCTGAGAATAGAGCCGCCTCTTAGATCAATTATGGCTTCATTGTCGTCGTGAACAACGAGTTCTTCCTCTTGGCGTACAGCTCGATCCTCAAATTGCTGTTGGGCGCGGATATCGGACTCTTCGTTTACCTTGAGACTTCGACGCGTCCTCGACTCATCTTGGAGCGCAGACACGACAGTATACGCATCACTCAATGGTTCCTGGAACGTGTGAATGTGTAGCCACAGTTTGTACAGTGAGAAATCCGCGTCAGTTTGCGTGGCTGTCTCGATTTTCGCGACTTGAACAACAAAGTCAGACGTGAGGACTCGCAGAGCCGCACTCAACGCGTTATTAACGCGTCCATAGTCTCGAGAAACATAACGGTCCACAAACGCACGCACTGCGAATTGAAAACGCGCAATTTCGGCTATGCGAATCAAGATATTCCGCGCACCAGAGTCGATTGCCCTATGGAACCGGTAATCTGGTCCACGTATCCGATCGTCAAAAAAATACGGATCAAAACTTTCGGAAAACTGGACGTGTTCGCCCTCACAGCCGGCCAGCAGCTGGAGCGCGTCTTGGATTAGTTGGTGTTCTTGTCGATCTCTATCGGCATACAACGGCTCTGGTGGAGGTGCCTGGCCCCTCAACGTATCTGCCTTGGGTGGTGGTACAAGTGCAGACTCGAGGGACGCATACGGAAGCTCCGTATTGACTTCGGCCACAAGCGGCCAGTCCATGTTTTGTGTGTACAGTAGTATCTAGTTTACCAGTAAACACACACGTGACCATCCCAATAAGTGGCTGTATTGTAACACAACGCTTTGAACACGTGACTCTGGCTCGAGATATGGCTGACAGTGCGAGATTGTGGAGAGGCCACTCTACCAGTACAAGTGGCGACATGTTTCTCACGCGTAGCGAGTACGACAGAGGCGTCTCGACGTTCTCGCCAGAAGGCAGACTGTTCCAGGTCGAATACTCACTCGAGGCAATCAAGCTTGGTTCCACTGCCGTTGGCATCAAGACGAACGAAGGCGTTCTGTTGGGAGTCGAGAAGCGGGTCACTTCGCGGTTGCTTGAACCTGCCAGTATTGAAAAGATCCAGGAAATTGACTCCCACATTGGCTGCGCAATGAGTGGTCTCACGGCAGATGCCCGGACAATGATTGACCATGCGCGAGTCGAGTCCACCAGCCACAATTTCAACTACGATGAGCCCATCAAGGTCGAGTCTGTGACCCAGAGCGTGTGTGATCTTGCGTTGCGATTTGGTGAGGGTGTCGAAGGCGAAGAAAAGGTCATGTCTCGTCCATTCGGAGTGGCTCTCCTAGTAGCAGGTGTTGACGAGAACGGACCCCAACTTTACCACACTGAACCCACAGGAACTTTCTACCGGTATGACGCTAAAGCGATTGGTTCTGGTTCCGAAGGTGCGCAGGCTGAACTCCAGCAGGAGTACCACTCGTCACTGACTCTTGCCGAAGCAGAACTGCTACTTCTCAAGGTCCTGAAACAGGTTATGGAGGAGAAGCTCGAGGCCAAGAACATCCAGCTCGCAAAGGTCACAGTTGCGGACGGATTCCATGTGTACACCGACGACGAGCTCAACGACGTGGTTACTCGGCTGGCCGAGACGGTACCTGCGGAGACGGAGAATGAATAAAATAAATAAAAATAGCATTAATCTCGTGGTTTCTTTTTAGGCTTCTTCTTTTAGAAAGAAAACGAGCCTTTTGGTGTCTTCTTTTGAAATAGAAGCGAACCTTTTGGTGTCTTCTTTTGAGAAAGAAGCAAAACTTTTGGTGCCTTCTTTTGAAACAGAAGCAAAACAAAAGCGAAACTCTTTTGACTTGACTCGAATATACATTAAGATTCAGCAAGATGCTCATACTCGGGGAACTCACGCAACTTCTGGTTGAAGAATTTCTCAAGCTTGGACGCGTTTTTGTAGTACGTCGTGTTCTCACCATTGTACTTTCGGCAATTGTCGAAAATGAGTTGTGCATCATACGCAAACGAGTCCATGGAGTCGTACTGGTCCTTTTCAAGTTTGCTCTCCATTGTACTAAGGTCCATTGGCTCCTTGATGAGATCATAGTAGTCGGGTACATCTTCACGCGACACCGGAGTGACAAATGGCCACGCAGATGGATTGGCCTGCATCTCTGATAACAAATGCTGCATAACTGCAAACTCGCCTCTTCGTTTTGGTCTTCGCGCCAATGCGTCCATTGCAGCTGTCCAACCTGCTTCTCGCACTCCGGGAATACTCATTGGGTCAATCTCGTCAGGAGGATTATCGCCCTTGAACACCTCGAGGCCCTTGTGGACAATATGTGAGCGGGAGATCTCGCGAATCTTCTTGTTAATTGCAGCTTTTTGCAACAGCAGAATCTTCGCTCCGTCGAGATATCGTATTCGTGGCACCATGGTGCACTGCATGAGCGTACCACCCTCATAGTCCTTGATGTATCCCATCCAGACCTTCTTGGGAAGGGTGATGTCCTTTGTGAAGCCCTGTTTCTTGAAGTAGCCAATAGCATAGTTATCTGCGTAGGTCAAAAAGTGCATGATCTTCGTCGTGTTCTTGACATAGTCCTTGAGATGGTTCATCATGTGCGCACCATATCCACGAACCTGTTCCGTCGAACTCACTGCACAGAACACAATTTCTGCAAATCTGTGGGACTCAAACGGTCGATATGCGATGCCTCCAACAACAGTCATGGGCTTCTTGACAATTGCAATCGACACATGGCTCCGATCATACACCAGTCGCGAAATGTATTCCCTTGGCATCTTGGGCAGTTGTTTCTGGAAAATGTTCTTGAGGCCAGTCAATATAAGGAAGCTCTCTTTTGATCCATCGTTGTTCACGACGCGGAATTCGATCTTCCCTTCGCGTTCAGCGACAACTGCTGGTCGCTCCTTATAACTGTATTCGACACCGTCATACTCGAACAGGCAATTGTACCGCTCAGTATCTTCTTCGTCCTGATCTTCAGCATTTTCCTCGTGCTTTTGTTCTTCCTCCTTGTCTTCTTCGACAAATCCTGCCTCGATTTTATCAATGGCAGAGCCCACTGCTTTCTCAATCACGTCAGCTTCACGTTTCGCCTCGACAGATGCGCCATCGCCTTTATCAGCGGTTTCAGGAATATCTTTGGATTCCTCAGCATCCGAATCATCTGCCAACTTGATGCGTTTCGCCTCAGGCTCGTCTCCAGCCATGGTCGAACCTGCACGACTTCAATGTGTGTCTGGGGTGAACTGTCACGCTGAGCTTATGTCACTCCTCAGCCGTGCGAGCCAGTCACGTGTCAACTCCCTCAAATCCATCTTCCAAGCTGTTTCCAAGCTGTTTCCAAGCTGTTTCTGCACTCCTCCAACTCGGGATAATAGAAAATGTTCGTATGCTAAATTACAATTTATTCAAAATCGTCCGATGAGAGTGGCTCGTCAAAGTCGAGCTCCTCAGTTCGTCGTTGCAGCTCGCCAAGTCCAGACAGTTCAGTCACGTATTCCCGGTCGTTGAGAGCCTGTTTCACAAACTTCCATCCGTGTTCTTTCCATTCATCTACAATGGCAGGACCACAGCCGGAGCAGTTCTTGAAACTCGGGCCCCAAATGGATGCAGTTTCGTGTCGACGCAGGAATCCACGAAGTTGGTGAGGAACATCGCCAAATACAGTTTCGGCATCCGCAGGGGCACGAGCCTTGAGTGGGTGCTGAAGAACTTGCGCAGTTAGCTCAATTGCCTGGCCAGACGATAGCATGGCAACTCCCGGTCGTGTTACAGTGCACATTTGATCCAAGGTCAGTTTCGACTGAGAATCAATTGGAGCCACGACGTCATTACAGTAATAGCATCCAAGTTGACTTGGCTCACCCTCAGGTCCAGGAACGCCATGCCTCATCACAAGGAACGAGTCAAAGCCAATAGCGACGTTAATAACAAGCTTACGCTTCGCCTGGCATATGACTGTAGGAAGCCATCGGCTTTCGCGACTGTCCATCAACAAGAAAATCACGTCGTTTTCGTCAATGAGTCGCACTAGTTCGTCATACTCCTTGTGCTGGCGTTCCTCACTCGTCACGGGGTGTCCAGCCATCGGGATCTCCATCACATGTCCCTGAGCATCGACACCAGGGAAGATATCCTTGAGAGACTGCGCAGCAGCCTTTGCCTTGAACGACGCATTGACACTGTCCTCGTGTTTAAACAGGCTCTGGCGTACCGGGTTCGAGTAGGAGACCCTTCCGCTATCTACAAACGTGATCTTGCGCACACCCCATGCGAGTAACCCACGAGCAACATAACATCCTAGGGTTCCAGCGCCAAGAAGTAGGCACTTGGAGTGCTTGATGCAGTCCAGATCAATGTCAGGAGCTGCTCTCCATTTCATCAGCTTCAGGTTCAGATCCACAGCCTGGTCAGCGAGGTCCACGGGGTTGATGAGCGACGACAAATCCGTCAGCTTCGGAAGAAGTTTTCCTTGGCTATTTCGTTCCCATCCATCGTTACCAGTCGACGATGTTTCGAGGTCGATGTCGAGCCAATGGCTGCGTAGTCTGCCAGTGGCGTGAGGAGCATCGTTAAACACATAGACCCGGACAGACTTGAGTTTTGTGTGATGTTTAACCAACGCAACCAAGTTGCCGAGGTAGTATGGAAGGCGATCTGGTACAGTTCCAAAGTCTACTAGTCCAATCTCATGCGTCACAGTATCCAAAGAATCGACCGCAAACCCCTCGTCAGTGCGATGGATTGCAAAGAACATTTGCCCAAACGATTCAATTGCCGCATTTAGGTCCTGAGAGGGTTCGTCATTCAAGGAGCGCACTCCGTCCCATCTTAGAGCAGGAAACAGAAACCAGTAGTAGAACTTGTACTTTTTGAGGTCGGCAAATGTGATGATGCGGAAATTTGTGATCGATTCTGGTGTCGCCCATGTTTTGGGGTCTGCCAAGTGTTGCTTGAGGCTCTGTATGGCGTCGTTTGCGAACGCGATCTTGTTGAGATCTCGGAACGCTTCCAGGGTGTTGTAATTTGTCAATGTGCCCTTGAGTGTATACTCGAATGGTGATTCGACAATGCCCGCATCCGAATCGCCCAAACTCGATCCAGTGATTCGTACAGCTGGGGGGCGATTGCCTGATGCGGGAACAGTGCAAGAGCCAGTAACAGCAACGCTCTCTTCACTCAATTTCGCGTCATTGAGTTTCCATTTTGCGAGTTCCGCGAAGAACGGCGCATCTACAAACGATTTCAGAGGTTCCGGGTGTAGATCCGAAGCCATTGGGGGATAATGCCAAGTCGGATCGTGATGTATGTGTGTGTGTGTGGATGTAGTTATCTCATGAATGGGGGTGGGTTCATGCAACATAACATATCGTCAGCAAAAACTGCAAAGTCATGTGACTTGATGGCTAAGTTGGAGGTCATGTGATGCGACGTTTGCAACTGATTAATTAACTCGCCTGGAGGCGCCAGTTGAAATTTAGGACCTTTCCTCTCCACAACCAATCACCAGCCAAACAAATGGTTCAGGTCCATTGCAGCCGGCACGAGTACAGCCACCCCTATGAAACGGCGACGGCTGCACTGTTCCAGAAGTACTCCATCACGAATAATCCGTTCAGCAGGCACGTGGAGTCCTGCGATATAATCCGTGCCGACCTTGAACCACGTGGTCCTGGTAAACGTCAAGTCCTCGTGGTGGAACGGTTGATTCACAAGATTGGAAGCCTACCAGCAATCCTGAAACCGTTCTTGGGAAACATCACGCAGTCGTATATACTGGAGACATCTGTTGTGGATCCTGCCAACCAACGTATGCAGAGCTGGACTCGCAACATTGACCATCGGCGGATTATCCACGTGGAAGAAGTGGCTACATTTGAAGGAAAAGGCGGACACACCATCGTGGAGACTAATGTCCGGTTCCGGTCTGGACTCCGGTTTGGATTGCGAGATCGGATAGAGAAAATGTGCCACCAGCAGTTCACAAAGCGACTGGCTAGTTCGCGACAGGGAATGGCCTATGTTATGGAAAGCCTACTGACGCGGTCATCGCGAAATGTTGAGTAGATACTGTAAGTAGTTTGTTAGGTAAAGCGGGCGGGACCCTTTTACATTCTACCATGAAGCTATTCAAGAGGACTCCGGCTAGTGTCGCAGCAGTGAAACGCAAATATGCCACAGCTCGTCCGGTACTTGTAACTTTACTAAAAAGTCAAGCAGATTTGCTGGATCGTGCGATAGATGGGTCAACAAATTACACCGAACAGGACCTTGCAGCGGTTCTTGTGGCAGCGTCGAACTTTTATCAGTTTCTCAAACTGCGTGGGGCCCCCAATGGCGAGCTACTCGGACTACTTGGATATGTGAGTCCAGTATCGTCGAGACCAACATGTTTTGGCAAGTCGTGCCAGCACTTTTACGACCTTATCACTGCGAGTGATGGCAGTCCGATGCAGGCGGTCCACTACACATCGCTACGTAACCTTTTACTGTACTTGCTGGTTCGTATAGAAACGCTGTAACGATAATTTATTTATAACCATAACTCAAGGGCCCTCAAGGGCCCACTAGTGAACGTGATGCTTGATACCCCTCACGAAAGGCGCATGGACAGGGACTAAAAGTCACCCCACTAATCCCAAGTGTACCCCTAAGCCAACGTGCCGAAATTGTACTAGATACGTAATGACATCTTCTCGCAGTAGTTCTCACACATTATGAACCGTAATAGTCACCACGACTACAAAATCGCCAGTGTGCTTGGACGAGCCCTAGCCCTGTGGGTCAGGGTAACACCAGGTGAATCGTGCATTAAATGTGACTAATCTGTCGCCTATCACCCAACAACCCCCCAAACGCCAGACGACACTTTAATAGGTGCCGTTTAGGCGTTGCTTTGTTCGCCTATCTCGAAGCCTGTCGCAGCGATAACAAATGTTACCGTCGCTGCACACGCGTCCGAGACCCACAAGGCGGAAAAGTAAAGATGGCGACAATAACGGTTCTGTGTATGGCACCAGTAGCGAGGACGAGGGACCCAACGCCCATGCGAATCAGCATATCCCACATGTCGACTTCTTTCTGGACGACCATCTCCCCCAGGAGTTTTTCAGACAGGATGTGATTAAATTGACCCATGATCTGCGAATTGCCGGGTGGAGTGCTGTGGAGGAGTCCATGGCGGAGGACTTGCTCATGGAACGCATTTCGGGAGCACTCACAAACTCCGTCTACCGTGTCCGACCACCGCCATACATCAAAGAGAGTATCAAGCGTCAGTACGAAGGGAAACCGTACCACCACCGCCTTCCGCAGAGTTTATTGTTGCGAGTTTATGGACCCCATATTGGCATGTTGATTGATCGGGACAAGGAACTGAGTACCGTTGCGCATCTCACAAAGCACAAGGTCGGACCACGACTTCTTGGCACTTTCACCAATGGCCGATTCGAGCAGTTTTTGAACGCAAAGCCCCTGACACGCCAGGATCTGCGCAATCCCGATATGAGTGTGCTCATTGCGCGTCGAATGCGTGATCTCCACGATAACGTGCCGATTACCACCGAAGAACGTGCTGCTGGTCCTGTTGTGTGGCTCAAGATCGACAACTGGAAGCCGTCTGCCCTTGAAAAGCTCGCAAGCTTCGAAGAAACGGCTCCAGGATTCTCGAAACATGTCGTAGGCACCGAACCGGAGGTTTTGTTCAAGGAGCTCGACAGGCTCCATCGCTGGATCGACGACCAGTACAAGGGTCGAGTCAACGAGTATCTTGTGTTCAGCCACAACGACACGCAGTACGGCAACATTTTGAGACTGGATCCTCCCAAGGGGTCCCCACTGCTCCGACCCCAGAATGAGCACCGACAGCTGGTTGTGATCGACTTTGAGTACTCTGGACCAAATACCCGTGCATTCGACATTGCGAACCACTTCAGCGAATGGATGTCCGACTACCACCATCCGACGATGTCGCACCACATCTGGACGGAAAAGTATCCCACACTGGAGGAACAGCGGCGGTTCATTACCAGTTACGTTGAGCATGGCAGCACCGACTTTGACGACGCAAAGATGGACGCAGAAATAGATCAACTACTTAAAGAAGTAGAGTGGTGGAGACCAGTGGTTTCTGCATCATGGGCATTGTGGGGAATCATCCAGACTCCCACCGACCAGGAGAACTTGCTGCGCGAGAAATTCCTGGTCCAGAACAGCAAATACGAGGTGCTTCCAGGATCCAACCAGTCGTCCAAGTCGCCCATCGAGGCAATGCGGGAACTCAGTGTTTCCGATCCCGAGTCCGACGAGGGCTCTTTCGACTACGCCTCCTATTCCGCCGAGAAATTCGCTCTCTTTTGGCGCGACGTGCGTTCTTTACATATCGATACGTAGCTATTCAACGCTTTTACTTTTGTTACTTTTTGTTAGACTGGCGTTTTGACTTTGTGGAGACTTCTTTTGAAAAAGAAGCAAAACCTTTTGTGCCAATTGGCTTCGCCAATTGTTTCGGCTAGATAAACGGCAATGAGTACTATTGTGACTTCTTTTGAAAAAGAAGTTAATTAAATTCAGTAGCATATACCAAAAAGAAGTCACAGACTCGGTATAGGAGAGATCAATAAAGAACCAGGAATTCTAATTCACGATAAGTTAGGTATAATTGAATTTAGAACAGAAGCATCTTGCGGGGGTCCTCAATAAGCTCCTTGACGGTGCGCAGGAACGTGACGGCCTCGCGTCCATCCACAATACGGTGGTCGTAGGTCAGGGCAATGTACATCATGGGGCGGATCTCGACCTTGCCGTCAATGGCAACAGGACGGTCCTTGACGCCGTGGAGGCCAAGAACGGCACACTGGGGCACGTTGATGATCGGGGTGCCCATCAAAGAGCCAAAGACGCCACCGTTGGAGATGGTGAAGGTGCCACCGGCCATGTCCTCGAGCGTGAGCTGGCCATCGCGGGCCTTCTTGGACAGGTTGACGATCTCGTCCTCGATTCCGAGGACGCTGAGGCTCTCAGCGTTACGCACAACCGGCGTAACAAGACCCTTGGGGGTGGCCACAGCAACGGAGATGTCGACGTAGTCGCGGAACACCATGTTGGGGCCCTCGATCGAGGCATTAACGGCAGGGATGTCCTTCATGGCAAGGGTGGAGGCCTTGGAGAACAGGCCCATGAAGCCGAACTTGGTGCCGGTCTTCTTGACGAACTCGTCCTTGTAGAGCTTGCGCATCTCGAGCACAGCGCTCATGTCGACCTCGTTGAAGGTTGTGAGCGACGCAGCAGTGTTCTGCGACTCCTTGAGACGCTCGGCAATACGCAGACGCATACGGTTCATCTTCACGTAGTTGTCCTGGCGAGACGCAGCGCCACCCTTGACGGACTCAGTGGCCTTGGGCTGCGCAGGCTTGGGAGCCTCCTTCTTTGGAGCCTCCTTCTTCGCCTCAGCCGGCTTGGGGGCCTCAGGGGCAGGAGTGGGAGCAGGAGCAGCCTCCTTGGGCGCCTCCTCCTTAGGTGCGGTCTCCTTGGGAGCCTCCTCCTTCGGAGCCTCCTTGGCGCCGCCGGCAGGAGCCTCACCAGGCTCGATCTTGAGCAGGTCCTGGCCAACCTCAACTGTGTCTTCGGGCTCAGCCAGGAGCTCCGTGATCGTACCGGCAAACGGCGCATTGACGCTCACGTCGATCTTGTCCGTCTCAATGACGGCGACTTCCTCATCAGCAGCAACAAAGTCGCCAACCTTCTTTGTGAACTCTCTCAGGGTACCCTCGGAAATGGACTCAGCCATCTCAGGAACCTTCACCACGTCGGCGTAGGTGCGGACAGCGAGAACAGGCCTCATTGCACCAAACGAAGCACCAGACAGACGGCTGCCCGTACGGAGCAACACACTCGAGGTCTGCGCCATCCGTGGGGCAATGGACGCACGGGTACTGAGACACCTGCTGGAGGCGGCAGCAGAGCCAGCGGCACAGCTCAGACGCGAACCGGCGCTTTTTCTAAGGGACGAGCTTTTCAACGCAGCCCGAATCATTTGTGTCAAACTGGGTCTCTAGGTAGTTGGTAACTGGGAAACGGTAGAGACTGATTGGCTGCCTAAGGTTACACCGACTGTCACCTGGCTTTCCTGCCCACTGCGTTAATTATGTAAGGGCATTTTATTGGGTGCTACTGTCGTGGTTTCCGTCCCAACGGTTTGCTGCGTCAGCTCCCCACGTTTTCTGGCAGATGTCAGAAATAACAATGGCGGTGGTGGTGGAGGGAGCTGATTGTCGAGAACAAAAATCTAGAGTGGGTTTGTGTTTGACTCAAAGGGAAAGTTCGTGTTGGTGGTGTGATACGTTGGAGTTGTAGCCTACTTCTCTGTCTTATTTCTGTGGGTCTAATTAGTTGTGGTCCTGCTTCGTATGTAGACAGTGTTCTAAACCTCGATGAACGATTGAATCTTTTACGATGCGCCGGATATGCACGATAAAGTCGATACCTGATAGTCGATACTCGGTACTCGATGGCCTCGATACACCATAGACTAGATATACACGATAGACCAGGATAGACCTAGTACGTACAAAACAACAGTACACACAGAAATTGATAAATGGCAAAATCTGCCTATAGTCGTTACCTTCGCTTTCGCCGTTTGCACCTCTCTATTAGCAATTCACTACCATCGACCTATTTCCCACAACCACTGACACGACATGGCAGTGCACCCAGCTACTAAACGAATTTATTTACTGTTCTAGACAAATACCAAAAAATCACCCAAAAAAATACCCCCACGTCGCCTATATATACTGGTTCCTTACCCTCCGTCCTTCACGTGCAGATCGTTTATCAGCTGCGATTGGGAGTTTACATCTTTCCCAAAACGGACATGGACTTGCATCCTCCGTGTAGGGATCCTTCAGGGACACTAGCTCTCATCGCAAGCGTATTTGAAACTCCAAACAATCAGCACAATAGAAAAAATCTCGTGTCACCACAACCACAAACCGCAAACCACGCCCACAACAACATCAACCACCATCACAACAAACCACAATGTCGGGGTTTGCGGCGGTAGGTTTCCAGGAACCGCATCCCGTAGACTTTGATCTCGACCCTGCAGAGCATCTCTCCGATCCTGGAAGCATCCCACTGCCCAACGGCGACTTTGAGCCCTTTTTTGCCGAGTACACAAACTACGATGCTGCTCTCGAGGAGAGTCTCAGCAGCATTTGCGATCTCGGTATTCCTCAGGCCCTGCCGTCGGACATGCTAAAACACTCTGAACTCCGTTCCAATGACCTGAACAACATTCGACCCAGTGATCTCAAGTACAATGCCTCTCGCTACTACGAGAGCACAGAATCGCTTCTTCTCAAGGAAGCCAGCTCCTCGCCGCTCAAACCGGCATACTTCCAGGACGAAAACTTCGATCCTCCTCGAGCGTTCGAGCTGCCATCGTCGTCGCCTCCCACCAGTCCGTCGCGACCCGTTAGAGGTGGTGGACATGTGCGTATGGACTCCCTGGGTATCAGTGGTCTGCTTGATCCTCGCCCGGCACCACTTTTGTTCCCCCAACCGAGTTTTGCGTCGCCAGAAAAGTCGTCGTCTCCATTGGCAACGACGCCGTCGCCATCTCGGCAACAGAGAATCCGGGCCCAACCTCCTCCCGTTCCGGCAGTACTCCAGTCTCCGGCTCGGCTGGATATTGGGTCTCCGTCCCGGTTGGATATGCATGCACCAGGAACCCCGAGATCGCCAATGCATATGCCTGCAGTTCCCGCGACTCCAATGACGCCTAGTGATCCGCCAATGTCGCATATTTCTCCGCTCATGTCCGTACATCACAACCCGGTATCTCCGTATGCGTATCCCTCGACTGGTTCTCCGGTTCGCCATTCAGCCAGACGGCTGGACATGAGTCCCACGCGTTCTCCACGCCATCTCCATCACGACGATGACGACTACGAACCGGCAACGCCTAGTCCCGAACTCCATTTCGACCATGGCCATGCGATGATGCCCCAGGACAGCTTCAAATGGCAGCCCATCCTCACTGTTCCCCAGGAACAGGTGCAAATGTCTGAGGAGATCATTGAGAGCCAGAGACCACGCAGAAACCTGCGCAAATCGTGTCTTCCACCAGGAGCCGTTGACGAGTATGTCAAAATTCTTGACAATGGCGTGTTTGAGTGTCTGTATCCCAACTGCGGACGTCTGTTCCACCGTCGATACAATCTGCGATCCCACATCCAGACCCATCTAAGTGACCGGCCATATTCGTGTTCGATATGCCAGGCCTGCTTTGTACGCCCTCACGACCTTAGACGACACACTCGCGTGCATAATCAGGACAAGGAGTTCCTCTGCGTCTGCGGTAAGGGTTTCAACCGCCAGGACGCGCTTATGCGCCATCGGTACCGCCAAATATGCAAGGGCGGAATGGAACCGCCAGAGGGCGTCAGTCGGACACTCAAGAGACGAGGACGGTCGAAGGACTCCCCGACTCTTGACGAGTAACTTTTGTAACGATATAATAGCATTCATCTTTTTTTTTTTGTTTTTTGTACCTTCTTTTGAAAAAGAAGCAAAACTTACCTTTGTCAGGTAGATACAATACAAGGATTTTGTTTCTTTTTCGAAGAAAGAGCAGATTTTGGTTGCTTTCGCAACACTTGCCACGTACCTACAAGACATACCATTTGCGAGAAGCCAACCACAAAGTTTTGTTTCTTTGGCAAAAGAAAGAACAAGACAATTTAATACGAATTAAGATACTAATATTAGTAGGGGATACCGTTGGTAATGCGCTGGAACTCGTCGTAGCCCTTGGTGAAGTTGGAGTTGTAGCTGGACCTGATAAGAGATCGCATGAACTGAGCCGCTTCGCGTTCGGTCTTGTTGAGGGCAAAGCGATGGCGGAGTTTGCCAATAGTATCGCCCTTGAAGCATGGCAGGCCACTCTCGAGCATGGGCACAACCATGCGGACAATGTCCTCAGCGTAGACGCGAGAAGCGAGATAAGCCTTGACACAGAGTTCCTCAAACATACGGAACGATGGAGTGTCCTGCTTGCCGCCCATGACCGCAATCATCTCCTTGGTGAGTTTGAAGGGTGCAGCCTCGAACTTGACACCACCAGGCACAATATCGAAGCAGAAGCCAAAGTCGATGTGGATAATGTGGCCGTCCTTGTCGTACATGATATTGCCATTGTGGCGATCCTTGAACTGAAGTAGGTAGGAAATCACCGAGTAGGCGGCCATCGACTTGACAAAGTTGTTACGGGCACGATGGTATTCGAGACTTTCCTCGCCACCAAACTTGGAAAGGAACCACTCCTTAAGGCCGTTGACAGCTTCGCGACCAAGCATATCACGAGAAATGGAGTTGGGCAGAACATCGATCACACCGCTACCAGGAGCAGTGGGCGTGACCTTGTAGGGGAACACGTACACGTCGATGCCAGAAAAGGCAAAGATGCTCTGGAACACACTGATGATTTGCAGCGCAAGCAAGTCCTGGCGACAGTCGTCTCCAACCTTGAAGAGGGCACCTTGCCACGCATCGATCTCGTGCCTACGCTCAGTCTGCAGGTCATCGCCAATGTCGACCTGTTCAGTGCGGATCTTGAACCGGGCAATGAAAGGTGCCTTGGCATGGGACTGCATGGGCCTTCCACTTTCACGATCAATGTCCACCACGACACCGTCAGGGTGAGACGGAAGGTAGGCTCCCTTGGGCAGCTTGACCTTGGCCATCTCCTCGTCGATCTTGGCCTTCTTCTCTTGCTTGGACTTCTTGATATACGGCTTGAGTTTTCCGGAAATGCCCGTCACCTCGTTGAAGAAATCAAACTCCGTCTTGTAAAAGACGCTCTCGGCTTCAGTGAAGTCGTGTTTCATTGCAGCCACAACCTTGTCGAGACTTGGCTTCATAGGGTCCGGACGCGTAGCCTCGTCATCCAGGTACGAGTTGGCATCCATGTTCCAGATGATCTGGTGGGTGAACTTTTGCGAGAACTTGCCTGCTTCCAGGATGTACTCGGCAACATAACCGCCGGTATCGTGACGGAGCTGTTGGACAATCTGGGGCACGTAGAAGAAACACTTCGTGATAGGGAACGTTTCTAAAGACCTCAGAGTGTACTGCAACAAGTACGAGTCAGAACCATACTTGGGCGACAGCAAATTGATCGACTCGATAGGGCTCGTCTGGGCCCAGTACAAGAGAACGTGCTTGAAGGGACTCTTGGCCATGATCGACACAAAGTACTGCAGGGCTACAGGGCACTTGGCCACCCGGAGTGGGTTCTTGGATAGCAGCTCCAAAAATGCTGGCTCGGCACTTTTGTCCGCTGCACTCTGGAGCATCTGGACAGCCAAAAGCGGGTCGATTGCCCAAGCTTCACGAATGTCGTCACCATCGAAGGGAATGACACGGGCTGCAGGAGCATGGAACTCGTGCTTCTTGGAGTCGAGAGGATCGATCCACACCCGCAAGCGGCTTTGTTCCTGAGCAGTGAACTGGAACAGGAGCCTAGCCGCAGGCGTAGGACGCGTCATCGAGCTCAGGTGGGTCAAAAGGCCACCAAGAAGGGTGATAACACGACGTTGGTCAATCAGGTTACCTCCATACGGCCAGCGAGGCGTATCCTGTTTGTACCAGGACAACGCAGCCGACACAACTGCCGCCCGCAGTTCCACAACTCCACGGTGGCTCGTACGCACCAGCGATCCAAGTAGCTCAAAGCCCATGGTGACGATTTCAAGGCGCACATTTCGCGCAATAGGGTGGAGACTCGCATAGCGGCTCACGCCATCAAGTAAAACGCCAATCATGTCGACGAACAACTCGATTCCGGCACCCGAATCGTCGGCAGACGCACGCATGTGCGAACGAACGTATTCGATAAGTCGAACATGAGGAGCAAACTGGCGATTCAGCAACAGAATCTCACGATCCACAGACCGTTTGTCGGACGGAGCATAGTGCATTTCGGCAAACATGGGCTGCTCGCCGTCGAACTTGCGACTGAACAGGCCCTTGCGCTCCTGGACTGTCCGAGTAAGCTCGTGGAACACTTCCTGCAGAATCACCAGTTGGAGATGCGGGACCTTATTGACGAGCAGTTGCCAAAAGATCGTGCCAGTGGCCATGGACGCGCCAGTAAACGTACGGAACGCAAGTCCAACACTGCGTTTGGCGAGCCAGAGCTGCTCAGCAGTGTACTCTTTGGCGTCAAAGAACGGCAGACTCAGGCTGTAAACAGTCCTAATCTCGTTAAGAGACGGCTTGTCGCCCTTGTCGAGTTCCGCAAACCGGCGTTTGAGTTCCTTGAAGTCCACAGAATGCGTGTGACGGAACTGGGTGAGATACTGCGCAATAAAGTCGCCACTGGCAGCAGTAGCAATCTCCAGGGCAAACGAACGACCCAGCGCCGAACGATGAGCACATCCAGCATTGTTGTTGAAGTCGTCATCTCCAGCAGTGACAGGGTCATTCAGGTACGCTGCCAATAAGCTCTTGGCATCAGCTTCCATGTTAGCGAGAACAGTCTTGAACCACTTCTGCGCATGTGTCGACAAGGCATTGAGAGTGGCACGACGCGAGACATACTCATCCGACAGATCCACCACAACTCCAGACTTTGCCGCCCTGAACTTGGACTTGGGCTCGTACTCGTCCTCCTCTGCACCCACACACGACAGGTTCATAAGAGTAAGAAGGTCCAAGAGGGCAAACATCGACGTGCGATGGCACACAGCGGCTGGAACGGCACTAACGACAAGATCAGCCATCTTGAGCGCGACAGTTCGCACTTCGGAAAGACGATGGCAACTCAGGACAAGCAGTTGCTTCAACTGAGTAGCAACCTCGTCGAGTGGAATCAACCTATCATTGACCAAACCAATAAACACCTTGATACATTGGAGGGCAATCGCCTGCATTGAGCCAAATCCATTGCCTTCGCGGAAGTCGGGGTCTTCAAAGTAGCGGGGAAGATCGGCCACAATTCCTGCCCGCGCCCTAAGAGTCTCTAAAAGACCAGTGGACACCAAGAACATCGTCTTGACAGTTCCGTAGGTGGGCTTTAACGGCGTGAACCGGGCTAGCCAATCGCGCTGCTGCTTGAACACGGCAGTGGGCATATCGCGACGAAGAACAGGGTTCAGTTCCAAATCACTTTCGACGTGGTTTGCCGACGTTTCCGACACCAGAGGTGGGGTCGAGCGTGCAATGACGCGGAAATTCAACAGCTCCTCAGGAGTCAGGTTCGGATCGTCGCCTCTGAGACCAAGAACGGCGAGATTGAACCAAACATCACGGAACTTGGCCGTAAGCGCCCAGTCGTCGCCAAAGTCTGCCGGAGTCTCGTGGATCTTGGGAAGAGCAGCAGCTAGAGGAGCAATCAGCTCCCTAACAGACCGCTGGGCGAACTTGCGGCTGTCACTCGCGTCAGCAGAGACGTGTCGCGACTCTCCCTGGAGCACAATCATGTCGAGAATGTGTTTCAGGTAGATCCGGTGGAACAGGGAACCACGCTCAAGTCCATGAGCCAGACTCACCCGCGCTTCTTCAATTGCCTTGACGAGTTTGGAGTTATCTGCCTTCCACGCAGCCCGTTCAGCGCGACGAATCTGGTCGAGAATGCCGTCAAAGTCGCCCTCGCTGAGTTTCGGAGCAAGTAGGGCCCAAGTGCTCAGGATCTGGATGTCGACGCCGGTGTTCACTGTGCCATACTTTTGAGCAAGGATCGACACGGCAAGACCGCAAATCTGGATGTCGTCGTACTCGTTAACAAACGCAACCAAGGCAGACAGAACAGAAGCGACAAATTTGAGGAACGCGAGTTCTCCACCGAGAGCAGCTGCAGATCGGACAATGCACTCATCTGCCGTCAGTTCGTTCACCAAAGTGTAGAGTACAGTAACCCGTGTGGATTCGGACGCGTTCTCGAGTCCTTTCGCAACCACTTTCCCGGCCCTAAACGCCGTGTGGGCACCAAGAGCACCAAAGAAACCAGGCAACAAAGGAAGCAACTGCATACGAACCTCTGAGGAGTCACGAGCACATTGGGCAGCAACACGAGCGACACTAAGTACCTCGTCATTGCCACCACCTGCATCGTATTGGTCGAGGCGCAAGCAATTGGCGGCAAGAACAAAGACTTCGTCGCGATCAATCGCTCCAGCCTTGAGGGCAGCATCAAGTACATCAAAGTGGCTGTACATTGTTGCACACGATACAGGAACGAGATGCGGATTGACAGTCTCTCTAAACTGGTGGCCAGACTCGATTTCCTTGATCTTGGCGGCACTGGCCAACGCAAGCTTCGAAAGGTCCTTGGGGGGAGCAACTTCTGCATACGCAGCATAGAAGCGTGCAGTGGCTAGTGCAATCTGAGCGGGACCAGGGAACCACTGAGAGTCATCAAGGCATCTTAGCAAAACACGTCTCTGGAGAGAGATGCCGGTGTCGTCCCCAGCTTCCTTGGCAACTCCATTGGCAACTCCATTGGCAGTTCCGTTGGCAGTTCCGTTGGCCGTTCCGTTGGCCGTTCCGTTGGCCGTTCCATTGGCCGTTCCATTGGCCGTTCCATTGGCCGTTCCATTGGCCGTTCCATTAGCAGTTCCGTTCGTTCCGTTACTAGCAGGCGTCTCGACGCCAGTGTCGTCGGAACCACCTTCAATGGCCACTAACCGACGATGCATTTCAGGCTGGAATTCAGGGTCAGCCGAAACTGTCTCAATCTGGGCAAATACCACGCGACCAATTTCAGGCGAGATTTTCTTGTCACACTTGAATCCTTGCAAGAATCCCTGGATGGAAGATGCAAGTACAATGATCTCGTCATCTGCCAACATCTTTCGCGCATCCCAGAGTTCTCTAGCACGTAACAGAAACTGTTCAAACACACTGGGAGGTGCCTCAAGTACGATCAGGGCAGTAGTGAGGCGTTTCGCAGCCTCAATCCACGGATTCGGAGCAATTCGCAAAACCAGCAAGTGTTGCACCAACTGCAGAGTCAGACTCGCAGTCAGGTATCGCGAAAACAGCTCCGTGAGAGCTTGTTTGGTGTCGTCAGCCAGAGGCTTCCCTGCAGACACGCCAGACGCGAGAGCAAGCAGTACTTCAAGCTCCTGCGAAGTCATGGGCAGTTCGGCAGAGCCAGGTGTTGGCGTCCGGTTCTCGAGAGCAGCCTGCATCTTGTCCATTTCTCCAGCGGGAGCCTTGGCGTCGATTGCCGCCAGGCGCTCGAGCGCAAGCAGCCGAAGCGACGTCTGCGAACGGTTGACTCCACAAAAGTCCATGGCTAAATGCGGGGGAAGGTGAAGGAGTGAAAGTCTCGTATGACATCTCCTCCTTGAGGCCCTTGCCCTACGTACACATGCAGTCACGTGTGCCGTTTGGTTTACCCCGCCCCCGTTCTCGTGGTTTCATGTCCTGTTTTGAAAAAGATGTGGATACTTCATAAAAGAAGGCTCCACCGATTAATTTAGTCGCAAACTAAATCTAGCTAGGGGGGTTTACGTGGCCTTAATATGAGGAACACCACAAAGAGTGTCTCGCATTATCCGTGGCTAATTTACGCCACAATAACTAAAATTTCCAGTTATTTTTTCATCAGTAGCAGCATGAATGCCATTGCGTGGGATACCCACCGTCGCGAAATAAAAATCCCGGAAACCCTGTTATTAACATTCCGAGACTCTGCGATCGCCGGAGCCCCACGATGCGAAAGGGACTGTTGCGACGACCATCGAGGGATGTCGACCATCCTCCGCCGTATTCTGACAGAACCCCCACTGAATCACCACCCATCTACCCAATTGAGGAGGAATTGGACAACGACGAGCTTCTCTGGAGCTCCGGAGGCGCCCACATTGCAGTCGTGTGTGCGGAATCCAATTGGATAAACGACTCAAAGTACATTTTCAATTGTGCAACAACAATAATCCCTGCATTGGGCCTTCTTATATCTGCTGAACGCTTTACTTACGACAAGGGCTGCATTTTTGTCGACAACGGCACAATTCTTGCTTATGGCTGGCGATTACACGAAATTGTGCCTGATCTGCACGCTTTCACGAAACGAAATTTTGCCATTGATATCACAGGAACGTTCAGAGTCCCGGAAAAAGTCTGCAGTAGTGTGGAAATCCTGCCACAGTCAGGAACCGAACACAAACTTGTCGCCGAACAGACAGACCTCCATTGTGACGATTTCCGTAATATCCAGTTTGTTTTACGGGACTCCCAGACGGTTGACCTGCTGGTCCGTCAAGTACAAGCACTCGAGAATGGACAGTAGCATACAAGAAAAAAAAAAAAAAATTAAGCGTCTACACATGGTAAGGTACACAAGGGCACGAGGAATAAATAAGGCAACGACACAATTAGTAGTAGTGCTCGATGAGCAGGTCCTGGTCGGGAGTCTCGTTGTTAATGCCAAAGATGCTCTCAATGACGTGCAACTCGGGCGCAGTGGTGTCATATCCCACAGCAGCGAGCCAGTCGTTCACGACCATGCCTCCAGCAATCACCGAAGAGCCACGGTTGACAGTTCCGGCAACAATCGGAACCTGCAACAAAGAACTAAGTTCCTCCTGGTCCTGGACACTTGTTTGCGGGTGCACAAGTCCTCCAACGTTCGAGATGCACGCGTACGATCCTACAAGAACATTGCCCGCCACAGTCTGGCGGAAAACCTCTACACCAAGGACATCCGAGATGATTTCCTCGGTCTCACGCTCAATATCAGGGTGTACGAGCGCAACGTAGTCGTTACAGCAGATAACATTGCCCAGAGCACTCAAACGCTCCTCGACTCTTTGGATCTTCACCTCGTCAGGAAGTGTGTTACGGATGTGCTGGAGCTCCTGGTCCGTAGTGGACTCGGGAACAAGCAAACCACGACGGTTTCCAGCAGTCAAACGCCCGAGAATGCGGTTTCCTCCCACAGTGGTCTGGCAAAGTGGGATCTTGCCGCCAAGCTTGCTCTCGAACGCCGAGTAGAAATTCTGCGAGCCACCAATTGTGATCAAACCATACGCATTGGTGAGTTTCGAGAACACACCGATCTCGCTGGAATTCTCAAACTGGGTACGTATCGACATATTTGCGGGTCGACAAGGTGAGGAAAAACTTCTGCTATTTAAGACGCCTTTTATTAGCTAAGGCCAGTCATCGTGCATACGGCCAGCCGTAGGGCCCCCTATATAAATGTTGAATTCTTATAATTTCTAATTTTTGATTTGTCTCTGGATGCGAAGCCCGTTTTTTTATCTTATTTTTCAAGAAAGAATATAAAGATTTGTGGAAATTGGTACCATCAATTGAGTTTCGCACGCTGAAAAACTTGCATAGATTAACAAATGTAAGGACTGATAGCTATCGCTAACAAGATTTGGCAATTTTCGAAGCCATGGCTCCAATGTACATCAGAACTTGAGTTGTTCGAGAAAGTGTATATAATTAAGGGAATAAATAATGACCAAAACTAGGCCCACTCAAAAAATTTGCATCGGAATGCCGGGTCGTTTTCGGAACCTTGGGGACGCGCACATGACCAGAAAGACCGTCCGCGGTTTGGTCCTGCTTTTTTGGCCTTTTGGAGTACACATGGCTCGTGATGGTTGCACAATGGCGCAGCTTTTTTCTTGAAGATGCTCTGCCATGACTCTGAGCTCTGCACTTTGCCGACACTGCTTGGAGGCGATGGAGCAGGGGATGACTCTTTTGGTGAATCCGTCACTGGCTCTTTAACTGGCTCCTTAACTGGCACCTTAGCTGGTGAAACTGG
This sequence comes from Wickerhamiella dianesei, assembly GCA_022577725.1. Lineage (NCBI taxonomy): Eukaryota > Fungi > Ascomycota > Dipodascomycetes > Dipodascales > Trichomonascaceae > Wickerhamiella > Wickerhamiella dianesei. The sequence continues at coordinate 56,450 of JAKIRV010000018.1, read as the reverse complement.
CGATTGTGATTTCGAGGAACCAAAGAAGTGGCCAAGTTTCTTTTGATCTGACTTGGGCTTTTGAATACCTTTTGGCTTGGGTATTTCCTTGATGGATTCATCTTTTGATTCTTTCGAGACCTCTTTTGGCTTGGAAATCTCCTTGATGGGTTCAGCTTTCGATTCTTTCGGAACCGCTTTTGGCGGAGTAGAAGAGGCTCGTTTTGCAAACATCGACTTGATATCTGTTCCAAACGACTGTTTGAGTCGCCGTGCAATAAGAGGTAACGGGCGCTTAGGGAGAGCCTCAACTTTGAGATCAGCGTAAATCGGACAATGGTCAGATCCATACAGATCAGCCCAAATGTCTGCTCCTGTACACGTTAAAGCTTTACTTGCAAAAACATAGTCAATGCGCGACCCAAAGTTTGCTGGCCGGGCATTGATCAAAATGTTCCAGCAAGTAAACATCTTTTCACGATTTGGATGCATCTCGCGACCCGTGTCGACCAATCCTAGCTGTTCAACCCAGTCATTGACGATCTTGGAGGCGGGTCTGCCATATTTCCAGTCGTCAACAGTCCAATCGACCTTGTCTTTTTTAAACTGCTCAATTTTCGTGTCAGAATCAACGGGTTCTCTGGCAACATTTATGTCGCCCATTACAACCACGTTTCGTCCTGAGGCAATGATAGACCGAACTCGCTCGTCGAGCAACTCAAAAAATCGCGTTCGATACTCCTCCATGTTTCCTTGAGAGTTTGCAGGACAGTACAAACCAAATACGACGCATCCTCCCAGATCGACAACAAGTGCTCGACCCTGGCCATCAATTTCAAGACCCTCGCTCTTGGGAATATCCGGATATGTACCCAGTGTCGAGTTCTCTCGGTAGGCGGGGGACCCCACAGCCGGTTGAAGCCATCCTGTGATACCCTCTTCTGCATACTGGACACCAATTGAATCTCTCACATAGATTGACACTCCAGAATAGCCCTTGCGATCTCTCGACGACGTGTAGAACGCATTGAAGCCAGGTATCAACACCATGCTCTTGTCTATGTCTCGTTGCTGGAGTTTCGTTTCTTGAAAGCACACCACATCTCCTTCGAGATAGTTGAACATAGATGCATAGTTCCTCTCAGGAACCCACATCGTGGTCGACCCTAGCAACTGCTTCAGTCCACACACATTGAACGATACAAATCGCATGGACTTTCCCCGGAAAGTTTACTCAGCCATGAGCTATACCAGCCATTTAGTGTGTACATGTGGTGACATCTGATGATATCTAGTGTCAACCATTAATTTTTTTTCTTTTTGGTAAAAGAATGTTTACAGTTAAAAAATCATCAGATGACCGCAATTGCGATCACTGCAAAACAAAACTGTCATGTCTCGAACCTCAAGATCTCTTATGGTCAACATAAGTATGCCGACCATAACGTTCCAATTACCATTGCAATATATAGCTTCAATGAACATCCATGTCAATTTGAAGGCCTAGCTTGAGAATTGTGGCAGTGGTTCAAGTGAAACATTCTGAAACGCATGCAGGTTTCAAATGTGTTGCTTAAGATGGCTCCACCCCCGCAAACTCGGAACTAATCATGTTGACGTGCGGGTTTTCCGAAGTGAACCCGTACACCGACCAGTTCGGCTATGAGTCTCGTCTGCGGATGCTTGAGCCCAGAATTCAACAATGGTTGGAATTACCGGATGACACGACCTTGGCAGAGTACGAAGCAGAAGGTCGAAGAATAACTGTGCGCGGCAAAGATCTTGCGCAATTACTTGCCAGAGACGTACTTTCGTCCCAAGCAATGGTTGTAGTATTCGAATACCTGCAGAGTATTTGCGATGATAGGGCAGGGACCCACGATATCGCCCTTATGCATACACTCGACTTGGAGCGATTGCAGAGTGCGGAATTTACCTTCTTACCAGTGTTCCAGGACAACCATTGGTCACTGTTAGTGGTTGCCCGACGTCAAGGACGCTGTCTTGTGTATGATAGTAGCGACGATGACAGGCATCGTGAACTCGCCGCCAACTCCGTGGTTGAACTGAGTAGTGCACTTGGTCAAGATCTCGAAACAGTTAAAATAAGTACTCCTCACCAGACGAATCCTGGCGATGGAGGCGTTCTTGTGTGTGAGATTAGTGCGTTATTGGTTCGGCGACTGCTTGAAACTGCCGAAGGAGAGTATCCTCGCGTGTGCATGGGTCTATACGGAATGAGCTTCAGTGTTGAAGCGGGACGGGGCCATATTTTGACATTAATTGCTTCGCATCCGTTAATTGATCATCATTAAACATCAATGGGCATCGTTATTCTGCTTCTTTAGCGAAAAGAAGCACATATCCCTTAAAAGATCACGGAAGTAGTGCAAGGATAGAATTAAATAACTATACACGGCAGTTGGCGAGCTCGATCACCAAAATGTCCTCAGCACCAGCAGTCTTGAGCTCGTCCATAACATCGGCAACGCGTTTCTGTTCAACCATACTCGAGATGGCGACCCACTCACCGTCGTCCAAAGGCGAGACGGTAGCAGCACGGCGGCCAGGAGTGATGGTAAGAACCTTTTTGAGATCAGAACGACGGGCATTGTAGTTGCACAGAACGTACTTCTTGGAGGCGACCACGCCTTCGATACGCTTGGCCAACATTCTACTGAGATCCTCGAACGAACTGGGACTGGCACCAATCAGGTGGGCGCTGGTGGAAAGCACAGTTCCAATCTGCTTGAGTCCAGCAGCACGCATAGTCTCACCAGACTCGACAAGATCCACAATCGCATCTGCAACTCCGAGAGCAACAGCTGCCTCCACAGAGCCACCAACGTATTTGATGGTAGTGGCGAGCTTCTCGCCAGGCTGCTTGCCCTCGAGATCAGCAAAGTATTTCGTCGTAAGGTTCGTGAATGAGGTCACAATCGTCTTGCCAATGAGCTGTTTGGGCTCAGTGTAGGGACCGTTGGCAGGGACCTGGACCTGGAGCTTGCAGGAGCCGAAATTGAGGTCCAAAATGTCGCGGACAGCAACGCCACTTTCCTCGACCTGGTCAATTCCCGTGATACCAAGCGAACAGCGTCCCTCACCGACGAATCGCGGGATATCAGCCGCCGGAAGGAACACGAGAGCCACGGGAAGGTTGGTCGACAGGGCAATGTCGAGTCGCGACGAGCGTCGGAACTGGATATCTGCGCCGTGAAGGAATTCCTGGCACTTTTCGGCGAGCCGGCCCTTCTTGGGCACGGCAAACAGCAGCCTATCGTCCAAGTGCGATACGAGCTCCATGTTGTTGAAGAGAGAAGTTTCAGATGACTCAAACAGAACGGTTTGGTCCCATTTCGGGATGTGGGCGTGGGTTCGTATCGGGAAGGAGCGAGAAGCATGTGGTCCGTTTTTGAATCGGTGGCGGTTAGTTTTTCGTTCTGATTTATTTTAGATGTTATTCCGACACAGTAGCAGACACAGATGCAGACACGCTATCGGACTACAAGAGTAACGGCAAAACTTAGCCGCGCACACACAACGGTGCCAGCCGGTCTCAGCCGCATGTTTTTTTGTTTTTTTGGTTTGCGGCAATTAATCCGCCCTACAAAAACTTAGTTCGCGGAAATAACCACAATCACTCAAACTCGATATACAACAAGGTAAGGGTTATTTCCACGTGCCCAACGTGCGGCTGCTTAAATCGACATGGAGTCTTATCTACGTCATGTGACCTCCAGTAGAAAGTGAACCGCTTACACATGCGAGCCCTAAAGCGTGACTGCAAATTTTTTCTTCCCACTCCCACTCCCAAACCAAATATTGTGCGTTTGAACAATCCGGGCTTTCAGCATCACGAAATCGCCAGTCGAGAATCCTTCTCCTACCCCATACACATTCAAAATGGACTCCAAGACTCCCGTCAAGCTCGCCAAGGTCACCAAGGTTCTCGGCCGTACCGGCTCCCGTGGTCAGGTTACCCAGGTCCGCGTTGAGTTCATTGACGACGAGACCCGTAGCATTGTCCGTAACGTCAAGGGCCCCGTGCGTGAGGACGACATTCTCTGCCTCATGGAGTCCGAGCGTGAGGCTCGCCGCTTCCGTTAAGCGCTCTCCACGACCACAAAAACTCACAATACACAACTATTTCGCTTTATTTTAGTCTGGACTGTCCTTGGGGCAGTCCTCCAGGACTCGCCAGCGAAACGAGTCTTTGGACCCTGCTTAGGCTGACCTGTGGTTGGCACTATGTATCTATGTATTCAACGCTTGCGTTTATTTGGTCTTCCAGTGCTCTTCTCCAGTGCTCTTTCGCAGTTATGCGACTTCTTTCAAAATGCACTTGGGAATCGCCAGGGGCAGTTGCCTTTGAGCATCTTCTTTTGAAAAAGAAGCAAAACCTTGTGGCAATTGGCTTCGCCAATTGTGGTAACTGTTCAGTATAGTTTGTTCGCTGATGTAGACGCAATTGGCGAAGCCAATTGCAACCAAAAAGTTTTGCTTCTTTTTCAAAAGAAGATAACAGCACCCATAAAATTTCGTCTTTTCACCGCCTCCGTCGCATTCGAGCACTTCTTTTTAAAAAAAGGAGTAAACCGTTGTGGAGTATGTATGTTCGCTGATGTTGAACGCAACGACCTGCTTCTTTAACAAAACAGGATAGCAGCATTAGAACGAAATAAATAAATAATTAAGAATAAATAATCACGGCACGGACGCAGCTTTCTTCTCTGCCCGATAATTGAGCACAAAGTCTGCGTACCGCTGCAGTTCCTCCTTGGGAACCATCAGCCGGAAGTCGGTAAGAAGCAAAAACTGCAGCTCGAGATGGTTGAGCTCATCCACAGGGAGGCCACCGACCTTGGCATAGCGCGAGTTTTTGTAGAAAATGTCGCTAAAGAACTTCGACGCGACAGTCACCCCTGCAATGATGAATCGATGCACATTGTAGCTATCGAGGGCAAACAGGTGGCTCGGGTTCTCGTGTCGCTTTAACCGGTCTGCCTTGGCACGTACCCGGTCGAGATACACAAGAATCGACAAAAACACTTCGGCGGTGGTCGGACAGTACTTGAGAATGCGGTTCAGGTAGGCATTGAGGGTGATCCCTGGAATGTTACAGCCGTGGAACCCCACAATCAAGTCTTTCAAAGCTTCACCTTCGTCATTGAAAGTTGGGGGCGTGTCCAAAGGACGACCACCATTGTCGGGGGGATATCTTGCGTCGTTCATCTCAACAATCTCGGACAGGGCCACGGTGATCATGTCGAGCATATCGGTGACATCGCAGTTTTCAAACTCATAAACGAGATTACGCTGCGGACGTTTGAGTCCTGGCAAGATTTCGGGCTCAAAGTGGAGTTTCTGCAGCGAGTCCTGTGGCGGCGAACTACTCCACGGAGTGGCCAGACGCGTCACCGAGTTCACTGAACCAGCAATTGACCCTGCAACCGATCCGCTGACGGAACCGGCTACGGACCCGTTTATAGATCCCGGAATGGACGCTGCCACCGAAGATACCAGTGGGGTTCCTACTGACCCCGGAACAACAGGTGGAACTGCCGATACCGAGTTGGCTCTCGAACCCATGGTGGCAATTGTCGATGTGGACGGAATTCGCGACGATGCGAGTGACGGTTTCCACTGCGGAACGCGATTCTGGGCTTGCGCCCTTGGAGACGGTGGGCTTTGCGGCGTGGGAGTGCTTGAGTTTGTGGATGCTGCCGATTCGCGTCGTCGAATGTCGTAGGTGGCTGTACTCACGGAAGTTGTTGAGATATCCGTCGTGGCAACTGCCCTCGAGGGCATGGGATGATAAATAAAGAAGCCACTGCCACTGTCGCTGTGAGTTGGACTCGCAACCAGCGATCGCGCCTCGAGCGTCGGAGAACTAGGACCGTAGTCATTTGGCAATGCATATCGTGATTCCTGTCTTGATCCTGGTCGTGACGGGGGTCGCGAGTACGGACCAGACTCACTCGAGCTAAGCCTTCTTAGTGGCGACTGCGATCGGCTCTGGGCAATCATCGACGACAACAGGGACCGCTTCTGCTGGCTGCCACTCGGGTACGGGGGCACAATTATGGACGGCAATGACTCTTTTCGTTCTGAGCCTTGTCCTATTTGCAATTGACCCGGTTGCAATTGGGCTGTCGGAGTCTGACCTTGGAATTGGGAGGATTGGCTCGACTGGGGCTGGGATTGCGGACCAGTCATTTGGCCGCTAATTTGTCCCCCTAAGGACCCAGGAAGCTGTCCGGCTAATGGTCCCGCTAATTGTCCCGCCAGTTGACCTGCGGAGAATTGTCGCAGCGATTGCGGACCCGGAAGGTGCTGTGATTGGTGGTGATCGGCCAAGGACGTCACGCTAGAACGGTGGCTCGCCGTTGGCCAGTGGGAGTAGCTCCGAGATCTTTCGAGATAGGAGGTTGATGGCGTCACGAAACTCGCCGTATTCGGCGCCACGGAGCCCGGAAGACTCGCTGCACTGCGGTACGAAGAGCTAACGCTGTTGGGCTCGAAACTGTGGGGTCTGGGCACAAAGTTCGCCGACGGGGACGCGTACAGATGGTCGTTTGCCGATCCGACGCTCGAGGTTTCTGGCGGAAACGGCGATGGCGATGCCGATAACGCTCCCGGGAGGTACGAATGGGTGCTTGTGTAGCTCGACGATGCCGATGACGGCCAATTGGCCGCGACAGACACGCTTCCTGGCTGGGAAAATGATGTCAGTGGTTGTGGCTGCGCAGTGGCTGAGCCTACAGAGCTCGAAGCAGGCCATGGCGGACTGGGATCGTGTCCCTCAATGTCGGAGCCCTCAATGACCATGACGTCGTTCGTATCGAGCGTCTCGTCTAGCGAGTCGTCGGAGGTATGATCGACCTGCATATTAACGTAGTTCAAGGCCTCAAAACCGACAAGCGCCCTGAAGGCAAGCGTTCAAGTATGGGAGTAATGAAGAGAGTACTGTAGGGTGGAGTGCGTGCGTAAAGGGGGGGTGGATTATGGCAAGGCAGGCAGGAGGCGGGTAAGCAGGGTAGCTACACCGTAAGGCGGGAGGAAAGGGCACGTACCCAAGGGAGCACGGTTAACGCAGTGTAGTAGTAACGCTAATGCAAGGTAGGTAGGCAGGTGGGTAGGCCCAATATGGGAGACCGGTTTCCAGGGTCCCTGCTTACCTTACTTACGACTCGGGACTTTTAGACCTGTGGTGGTTAGGACTCAAAAGAGCCGCATACCATGCACTAGGCGTCAGGAGGGGGGCAACCGAGGCTGCGATCCTCGAGCGGGGCTTTGATGGCCAGACGCTCTACTTGTATTTGGTGGTGCTATGGAGAGATTTGGCGGTGAAATCCGGTGACGATCATCGCTATGCATCTACAATCTTAATAAAGCTGTCAGATTTAATTCAATTTGGGTTTGGGTGTCACCGATACCTTGTTGGGCTGTCGATATGCACGACCGCTCATTGGTGGCCACGTGTGGGGTGTTCGAACCCTTGTTTTTTCTTGAGGTGGTTTCTAACAAAAAGACGAACGGCGCCCTGCAGTCTCTTTGGCACGTCTGCAGACTCAGGTCTCTGCAGTATAAAGTCCTTGTCTCAGGTCTCTGCAGTCTTGGGTCGTTGTAGTCTTAGGTTTTTTTTTCAAATAGGTGACATCCCACGACCATTTAAATTAAAGAAACAATTGGCGATAGCCAATCGGAACAAAAGCTCTGGTTCTTTTTCAAAAGAGCCTACACAAGCCTTCTGCAAACATCCCTAAAATTCCCCAGAATCCGACCATAGTATTATCCGTCACAAGGACCACAACTCTCAACGCGGAGTTGAGACCACAACAACAAGTAACAATTGCCGATAGCCAATTAGAACCAAAGTTTTGCTTCTTTTCCAGAAGAGGATCTAGCGCAAATCTACTCCGAAAAATCCCCTACCAACCCCACCATAGTAACCACATCCAACCGCCACTACCAACCACCACCTAACAGAATTAAGTGGGACCGGAGGAGTAAACGCATATCCGCCCCACAATGTCCACCCGATCCAAGGTCGTGTTCGGCATCTCCCTGCTGTCGGCGGTGACGGTGATTCCCTGGGTCCATTATGTCCAGGACCAGCAGCGCATTGACTTGCACGATGGTCCAGTGAGAGACGCTGCGCGACGCGAGCTCAAGCAGGCCCAGGTCCAGCTCAATGCTGAGCAGCAGGAACGTGCTGCCGAATACGAGCTCCAGAAGGAGCTTCGCGACAAGTATTCCAAGACGCAGGACGTGTCCAAGCGGCCATAGCCGTCTGTACTCGCGGAATCGGTATTACTTGCCGGAAATCTGTACATATATATTGCACATAGCCTACCACCTCTCGTATCTGAACCACGTGATTAGGGCGATGGGCTTAGGGCTCGGACATTTCACGTTCACGTTCTCGTTTTGCCATAGTTGACTAATGCCAGTGCTGCGGACTACTCCACTCTCCCCTTGAATTCACCGGGGCAGTTCGCAAGGTTTATGCGTTTGGGACCTGGAGGCTTGATTATCACGAGACGAGCTGTCCATCGATCTCAGCAGCATTTTTCAGTTCCAACCTTCTCTTTCCACACATACTTCAAAATGGCCGCCCGCGTCACCTTCCGCCGCCGGAACCCCTACAACACCAAGTCTAACCAGACGAAGCTCATCAAGACGCCTGGCGGCAAGATCCGCTCCCTCCACATCAAGAAGGCCGGTACTGCACCCAAGTGCGGCGGCTGTGGCAGCGGACTCCCTGGCGTTGTGGCCCTCCGCCCCCGCGAGTACGCCAACGTGTCTCGCAGCAAGAAGACCGTCCAGCGTCCCTACGGTGGCTCTCTTTGCGGCAACTGCGTGCGTGAGCGCATTGTGCGTGCCTTCCTCATCGAGGAGCAGAAGATCGTCAAGCGTGTCGTGAAGGAGAAGCTTGCCCAGCAGGCTGTGGCCGAGAAGCGTGCTTCGAAGAAGTCGAAGAAATAAACTATTTTATTATCACCCCTTTAACGAAAAAGCACAATTCGTGCGCCAGAACCCGTGGCTGCACATAATTATCTATTAACTCTGCCCATCCTGGCTTCTAAACCTACCGGCAACTTCATTTGTAGATGCTGTTTGGAAAACGTTTGGTTGGTTTCGTTTGGGGCCTTCTTTTGGCCACTGTAGCTGCATCTCGCTGATGACTATGTAGCATAGCCATTCGAGAATAATGCCGGAGGGTGCCTTCCTGAGTTTAACCATCATTGAACTCGTACAAGTTTGCCTAAGCGCAAGTTTCTAGCCTACAGTTTTTAGATTATCCCGTTGGACATATCTGTTCCTTTCAAACTGGCCAGTTGGCTAACGTCCATTCGCAAGTCCTATTAGACTCGCCTGCAGGAGCAGGTAGTAAACAATACTAGCTCTTTAACTTGACGAGTTTTTTTAGTCGGAGCGAATAGTTCTCTAAGTGCAAGGTCGTTATTGACTTGGTACGTCAATGCCATCACTAGGTTGCGCGCTTTGGCACAGCTAGTACAGGCAGACACAACCTGGAGCTGATACCCCATATCTGCAGCCCAGGTAAGTTTTGAGCCATCAGGGCTTTTTTGGTGGAGGTAAATACTGATCTACAAGCAAAGAGGATATGTAGAAACTTCGGCTTAGAATTCAGTTTGTACGATACACGCTGGGTTCGGAACTCACACTCGTCTCTCTTCCGGAGTTAGACCTCATGTTGGATCCTGGACTCGCACCCGTCGCTCTTCCGGGGTTGCCTATTTGGCAGACTCGCAAAGCGACTAAGAATACTCTCCAGGCATGCCCCTTGCTCCCGTAGAAATTGTCACATGCACGGTGGGTCCGGAATTCACAACCGTCGCTCTTCCGGAGTTAGACCTCATATTGGATCCAGGACTCGCATCCGCCGCTCTTGTGGAGTAAGGTCCCGTGTTCGATCCAGTGTTGAGGCTAATTGTTTCGGCGTACGGCTGTATAGTTCCGCTTCGGACGAGGTATCACAAGGCGCTTGTAAATCTCCTCTAGTTCTTGTTGCCCGTAAACGTGATGCTGAGCTATTCTCAAGGAAGAATACGCGCCAATTGCACCTGCAGCACCTATTTGGCACACTCGCAAAGCGGCTAAGAATACCCTCCAGGCATGGCCCTTGGTACCGTAGAAAATGTCAGTGCCTACAATCACGATGGCATTTAAAATGGCGGCTGGAATTGCAGTACTGCGGAATGCACGCCAATGCCACGCGTAATCACCGGCCACGAGGGATGCATTCACTGAGTTGACAGTATTCATGACTGAGGCAGCAAGTACAATGATGGTCAGTGCGTCATTGAGAGCCATAGTTCCGATCTCGGGGTCACCGGGAAGAGAAAAATATGCGTGGATGCTTTCTGTTGCCAAGAGCAGGAACAGAGACGATAAACAGTGCTCTTCTAGCTGATACGACGACGAAGCTGTTTTAGTCCCCATTGAAAGCGGCGTCGGTGACATTGCATTGGGGGACGCAGTTTCAGACAGGCTACGAACAGTAGCCAATCGGTACCGCTCAGACTCTTCTAGGGTTGCAGCCACAACCATCAGAGATATACCTAGAACCGCAGCAATACCAAAGGTGAACGGTAAAGAGTCTTGCTCTTCCACGAGAATAGGGAGCCTGTTGGCAACTGAGAGAACGCCAAGTGCGATCTCTACGAATGAAACTACCGCCGTCAAAACCAGTGGAATGCCCCAATATTCCACGCCTGTCTTTACTGCGACAAGCCCTGCAATGCCTGGACCAACAATGAAAGAGAGCGGCAACCACAAACAATATCCAATACACGGGCTGTTGAACAGAAACAAGTCGCCAATAACACTCAACGCCAAACTTGCGATGCGATAAGTGCCAATTCCAATCAAAATTGCGTATAATTGGCGCAGCGGAACTTCTTGGTATGTGATTTCCGGGGCACGGGCCCAAACGCGACTGCGCACGTGGATGTCATTGAATTTCCAACGCTTGTAGTAGCCTTTAGCGAACTCCGATTGAGAGGGACTCATATTGTAAAGTTTGCACGTTCAATAAGGAACCAGATGAACATAAGGTTTGGGAACATCGCTAAGGTTTTTGAAATGCGCAATGTGCGGTATCTGAAACGATACCAATCAGCAAGTACCAGGCACTTTTTAGAAACTGTACTTTACGCGCTTGACAAGGCAAGTCCGGTATGGGCTGTAAGCCCAGCCGAATGCACTTTTGACAGTCATTAGCTCTAGCTCAAGTGTCGACAGGTCATTCTCGCCAAGTCGCGTGCGATAAATACTCGAGAGTAAACACTTGCTCTCATCTCGAAAAAGCAACCAATGACTGGGTACGTGCGTATGGGTGTTAGATTATGACAATTGAAGCAGGAAGCATCGTACAGAGAATGGCCCCGTGTGTCGACGAAAAACACCCCGTCATCTCATCTCATCAACAATCAGGATATGATACAAAAACTAGTGAAATAGTACATGTAGTTCGTGAAGAAAAGCTTGGCGTAAGCCCTAGTCGGCCTGCACAGAGACGCATGGGTCGGTTGTCTCGTCGCTTTGAGCTTTGTCGGCTTCGTCGGCTTCGTCGGCCTCGTCAACCTTCTTCGGACGAGGTATCACAAGGAGCTCGTATATATCTTCTAGCTCTTCTCTGTTGTAAACGTACTGCTGAGCCTTCCGCAGAGCAAAGTAGGCGCTTAGCGATCCTGCGGCACCAATCTGGCAGGCTCTCAAAAATGCTGCGCCTACTCTTGACGCGTGTCCCCCAGTCCCCCAGATTAGGGCAATGGTTACAATTACAACGGCATGCAAAATGACAGTCGGGATTGCGGTAGTGCTAAATGCACGCCAGTGCCACGCGTAGTTACCGGCAATGAGCGATGCGTTTATCAAATTGACAGTGATGATCGCTGTGAGGGCAAGGACAATAATGGTCAGTGCATCCTTGAGAACTACAGTCCGAAGATCCGGAAATTCAGAACGAGACAAGTATGCATAGACGCCCTCTGACGCAACGAGCAAGACGAAAGCCAATGGAGAGAAATGACCTGATAGAGACGACAGTGGTGACAAGCTACTAGAGAACTGCGATTCAGTCAGACTGCGGACGCTACTCAAGCGGTATTGCTCAATGGAATTGAGGCCCGAACCTACAAATAGTGCCATAAGCATGAAGTACATCATTCCCATGATAAGTAACAGCACAAGCGTATCCTGCGTGTCCTTACCAACAACAGGAAGCTTGTTGGCAAAGTAGAGACGGGCAACATTTCCACCAAATACTGCAGCCTCGCAGACGGCAGTCGTTACCATTGGAATCACCCAAAATTCCCCGCCTAGCGGCTTTGCAACTAGCCCTGAGATGGGGATGCCAACCAAGGCTGAAAGAGGCCACCATATACAATAGTAAATAACTGGGCCGTTGAACAAAAACAAATCGCCCAAAATTCTCAAAGCGAAAGCAGCAAGACCGCCAGCACCTAATCCGACAACAATAGCGTACAATGGCCAGGCAGGAACCTCTTGGAAGATAATTTGTGGGACGCGAGCCCAGACGCGACTTCGCACTTCGGCGTCATCTAATCCCCAACGCTCACGATAATTTTGAGTAAAACCCGGTAAAAAGAAGGTCATTATTCAAATTCTATTGGGTTCAACTTATACTTCTTCTACACTCTGCGAGGGGGAGATAAGAGGATGAATAAGGGAGCGCTGTGTTCGCCGTTAAACGATACTGTGAATAGGCCCGAATATGCCGAGAGCTTAAATCAAGATCTTTGCAGACTACTGACGAATTTGATGAAGTAGGTCTCGCACAGTAGCCATATAGCTCGTTGTTGTATGTTACTTCTTCCTTTCTGAGAGCACCTTGCCACATTGCTTGAAAGAAGAATTACTAGCTGGAACTAGAGCCAGCCACTTAAAATTAATGACTCGTATATTTGTCGACAGGTGGCACTCTCCCTCATACTGGGCAATAGCTCCTTGTTGGCGCTGCGTGTCTCCTTATCGAAGAAGGACCAGCGTCTCGACGTGTCATAGCAAATGATGCTCCTTGTAAAGAAGCGGTTGAAGCAGGAGGCATTGTGAAATTCAGGACTTGTTTATCGGGATTTTAACTCTATCATGCAGGTTTTATGAAAAATTGAATTAAAAAAAATGATCTGAAATGGTAAGGGGTGGAATATGACTTGGTGGTATTCGCTCTACTCAGCCTGCACAGAGACGTATGTATCTGTGGACGCGTCGCTCACAACTTTGGTGTCCTTGTCGGCTCGCTCGGCTTCCTCGACCTTCTTCGGACGAGGAATCACAAGACGCTCATAGACTTCTTTCAGCTCGTGTTCGTTGTAAACATACTGCTGAGCATTCTGCAGAGCGAAGTAAGCGCCAAGGGATCCTGCGGCACCAATCTCGCAGACTCGCAAAAATGCTGAGCATACTCTTGACCCGTGCCCCTCAGTTCCCGAGATTAGGGCAGTGGCTACAACTACAACGGCATGCAAAATGACAGCCGGGATTGCAGTAGTGCTAAATGCACGCCAGTGCCACGCATACTTACCAGCAACGAGAGACGCAATTACCGAATTGACAGTAATTATCGCTGAGAGGATTAGGACAATAACATTTAGTACATCCTTGAGGAGCATATTCCCGATGCTGGACGACTGGGAGAGGGACAGAAGTGCATAAATGCTTTCTGTCACCACGAGCGTGAATACAGATAGTGGAGAAACTCCCACGGTATGAGACAATGGCAACACAGGAATGGGAGACCCTGATTCAAGCAGTTTGTGGGCACTGGTCAATCGGTATGACTCAAATTGGTCCGCGCCTGCAGCCGCAAATATTGGAAACAATATGAAGTATAATATTCCCATGGAAAGACACAGTACAAGCGTATCCCTCGGGCCCTCACCAATAGCAGGAAGTTTGTCGGCAAAGTATAGACGGACAACGTTAGTGGAAAATGCTACAGCCTGACAGATAGCAGTCATGAATATTGGGATTGCCCAAAATTTTCCGCCTAGCGGCTTTGCAACAAGCCCTGAGGCGAACAAGCCAACCGAGGACGAAAGTGGCCACCACAAACAATCGTAAATGACTGGGCTGTTGAACAAAAACAAGTAGCCCAAGATGCTCAAAGCGAAAGCAGCAAGACTGTTAGCACCTATTCCAACAAAAGTCGCGTACAATGGCCAGGCGGGAACCTCTTGAAAGATGATTTCTGGGACGCGAGCCCAGACGCGCCGACGAACTTTGGGGTCGTTGAGTCCCCAACGTTCATAGTAGTCGTGAGAAAATCCCGATAGAGAGAAGGTCATTATTGCAGCTCAATTTCGTTCAATTGGTCTTAACTTTATGCTTCAAACAATGAAGATAAGGATGAAGATACGGCGAAGGGGCTGAATAAGGGGGCGCCGTTCGCCGTTGGCAGTTGGAAGATTAAGAGTCCGGAGAGGTGATATCAAATGACTGTTCGTGGCCACATTGCCGATATTTTGATATTTTTTCAAAGAAATTGAAAACCCGGTCTCGCCTTAGACGGCTCAACTGAGCTTGACAGGAGCAGAAATGGGTAGGGGTTATGTCACGTGCCATACAGCGTTCAACCGCCAGAACATGGGGTGATAACCGAAAGGAGGGATGTGAATGTTGAATGCACCCTGACACGTAATGGTTGGCTCTGTCTGTCAGCTGCGTTGTTTTGTAGTAAATTTCAGATCAAGCATCTACTACAACTTTGCTGTATCGGGCTCAATGGGCTTAGTCTCAAATTAGGTCCAGTACCTTGTCGCATCAACTGAATGTACAGCCAGAGTAATGTTCTTTGAGCCATGAGAGGCCTTAACAGGCCAATTCGCTTCGGGGAGAAGCGTGGACCACTTATGCATGTCCATGCGCCATCCCATAGCTCCTGGGCGAGGGTTCAACTGTGGCCATGTTTCAACTAGCATGGGTCATGAAACCGGGGTTCTTTACGCATCGCCAAGCGAACCGTCACGTGGCTAGGTCACGTGGTTTTATGCATGAGCACAGCAGTGGCTATGCATATCCCTAGTCCAATAACCCCCACGCAAAGAAACAAAAAAAACAGCGCTCCCGAGGACGTCTGGGCGCGCTGATTTTGCTCCCCAGTTTTAACTAGTGCGACGTGGTTCGCAAGTCGGCATTGCCCTCAGACCCCCTGCGGTTGTGCTGCGTGGCTGCACATAATTATCTATTAACTCTGCCCATACCTGGCTGCCCATATCTGGCTGCCCATATCTGGCTGTCCACAGCTGGCTTCTAAATTTACCGGCGGAGCTTTGTTTGTAGATGCTGTTTAGAAACCCTTTGGTAGGTTTAGTTCGCGGCCCTCTTTCAGCGACAACAGCTATGCCGCTAATTAGCATAGCATTGGCATAGTCGTTTGCGTTGGATGCTCAAGTGCGCCTTTGTGCGACACTAAATCGAGCTTCTCTGTCGCCAGTTGACTACGTTCCATTGGATCGAATCACGAAGATGAATGAGACGCACTTTTGAGAGTGGGCGACAGCCGACACTTGTTTCCATGTACTTGTTATTTCGAGCAATTATTTAAGTTAAACTCGCTTGTGGTTTGGTATGTCAATACAGGTATGTCAATACAGGTACGTCAATACAGGTATGTCAATACAGGTACACGTAAAGTTGCGTGATTTGGTAGCCAATGCAGAGAGCTCTACGTTCAGATCCCTCCAATAACTCGGCAGTCCAGTTGAGTATTCGGGCTACAACGGCTTTCTTTAACAAAACCTCCAAAGCGCAATCCAAGCTAACAGATGTAATACGGCGTCAAACAAATCGTAGCCTAGACTTTGCTTTGCCGAGTACCAACGCCCGTGTTGGGTCTAGAATTCGCAGCCGCCACTCCTCCAGGGCCGGCTCTGGTTTGGGTGCCACTGCCGTTTAATGGTTGGAGCTCGATGCTCCTCGCCGGACGCGGGCTTAGAAGGCTCTTGTAGATCTCCTTTAGTTCTTGCTCACTGTAAACGTACTGCTGAGCCATTCGAAAGGCAAATTCTGCGCCAAGCGATCCCGCGGCACCTATTGGGCACACTCTAGAGA
The DNA here is from genome assembly GCA_022577725.1 of Wickerhamiella dianesei. Taxonomy (NCBI): domain Eukaryota; kingdom Fungi; phylum Ascomycota; class Dipodascomycetes; order Dipodascales; family Trichomonascaceae; genus Wickerhamiella; species Wickerhamiella dianesei. Next base: position 40,367 of record JAKIRV010000018.1, on the reverse strand, counting down.
CCAGTGGCACTGGCACAAATCCTTTTTTTTCAGTCCTCAAGATATAGTTGACGGACACGAATACACCAGCATGTAAAATTGCGACTGGAATTGCAGTAGTGCTGATTGCGCGCCAACGCCACGCGTAATGGCCTATCACGAGGGATGCATTTACACAATTGACGGTAATTATCACTGAGAGGGCAAGGACAATGACGGTCAGTGCATTCCTGAAGGTCACCATTCCAAGCTCAGTGTATTCGAGAAGCGACACAACTGCATGTACGCCTTCTACTGCCATTAGAATAGTCATAGCTAACATAGAGCTTCTCATTGATCGAAACGATGACGCTAAAACAGCACCTGGAGACACAGAGTTAGATGGCGATGATTCATTCCTGAGGGGGCCAGCTTGAGATGACTGTGATGGCGATGACAACGTACGGGAGGCTTCAGATTGGGGCGATAGAGGTGTTGCTGTCCGGGGGGACTCAGACTCAGACAGGCTACGGGTGCTAGTCAGTCGGTACCGCCTCCTATCTACCGTCCAAAGAAAAAAAAATGACGTCAAAACCACTGCTATAAAAATCACAATAACCTCTTTGTAGGGATTCTGCATTTCATTGTCCACATTGTCACGAAGCCCAGGAAACTCATTGGCCCTGTAGAGGGGGAGGACCTTGAATAAGAACGTTGCGCATAGGCAGACCCCAGTGAGCAATACCGAAAAGCCTGCCGCGGGAGTTCCGGCGACACCATCTCCGCATGTCGAAACCGTGGCTCGTGAAGTCATAAAGAGACCAAAAACAAACGAGGGAGGCCACCACAGAAAATAATAAATAGATGGGCTATTGAATGAAAACAAGTCACCTAGGGCACTTAATGCAAATACTGCAAGACAGTGAGCACCTATCCCAATAAAGGTCGCGTGAAGTAGCGGGTGTGGTATTTCTTGATGGACGATTTCCGGGACGCGTGCCCACACGCGACTACGTAGCTTGGGGTCGTCGAATCCCCACTGCTCATAATAGTCTTGGCCAAGAGCCCATAGAGAGTAAGCCATTTTCTTGAGGTTAACGACGTTCGATTCAGTCACTTTCTATAGTGCGACATGAGTAAAGTTGAGATTGGCCCGTGAAGGTTAAGATTTTGGAGCGTGCGGCTACCAGCAGAGGGCATATTCCGGACAACTTTAAACGAACTTTAAAGAGCGGACGTGATACGGTCAGCGTGGGCGCAATAAAACTATGTGGCTCGCGGAACTATGATGCATCCTTTGCGGCGCACTTTTTAAAAAAACAACAAAAGATCAAGCACGTGTCGATTCGTGCTAGTCAATTTAGCGGACACGGTCGGTAATACTTGCAAGGACCTAGGGGGCAACACTCAACCTCTTAATCGATAGCGTCATTTGGAGCATGGCGTTCAACTCGAAAAACAGGACATCAATGCAGACAGTTAGGTTGCCGGATGTGACAGTTATCTATCTACTCCGAGGAACTTAATATCTCGGCGTGTCAACAGGCTCAAACAGGCTTGGTGTAATCAGGAAATAAAACTACGAAATAATAAGAGGTGAAACATAAATTGGCTTAGACTGCCTTCACAGAGACGTATTGGTCGGTTGCCTAGTCGCTTTGAGCTTCGTCGGCTCCTTCAACCTTCTTCGGGCGAGGTATCACAAGGCGCTGGTAAATTTCTTTCAGCTCTTGCTCGTTGTAAACGTGCGCCTGAGCCTTCCATAAAGCAAAGTAAGCGCCAAGGGATCCTGCGGCACCAATCTCAGAGATTCGCAAAAGCGCTGTCCACAGTCTAAATGCATGCCCTCCAGTCCCCGAAATTAGAGCAGCGGCTACAACTGTGGCGACTTGTATCATTGCAACCGGAATTGCAGCAGAGGCAAATGCACGCCAATACCACGCGTAATCACCGGCCACGAGAGACGCATTCACAGAATTGACAGCAGTAATCACTGAGAGGGCAAGAACAATGATGTTCAATGCGTCCTTGAGAGCCGTGGTGCCAATCTCGGGAAACTGGGGAAGAGACGAGTATGCACGGACTGTTTCTGCTAGTACGAGCAAGACGAAAGCCAAACGGGAGAAACGCCCGGATCGAGACGATCGCGGTGACGCGATATTAGAGAATTCAGATTCCGTCAGGGTGCGGTTGCTAGTCAAGCGATACTGCTCAATGGATTCCACCCAGACCACGGATAGCGGCGACAACATGAAGTACATCACTCCCAAAGCAACACACAGTGTAAGCGTATCATCCTTGTCTTTACCAACAATAGGAAGCTCGTCGGCATAGTAGAGACGGGCGATGTTACCGCCGAATACTACAGACTGACAGAGAGTAGTTATACCCACTGGGATTTGCCAGAACTTGCCGCCTCTCGACTTTGCAACTAGTGCCGTAACGATGAGACCAACGCAGGACGTCAGCGGCCACCACAAGCAGTAGTAAATAGCTGGGCTGTTAAACAAAAACAAGTCACCCAAAATACTTACAGTGGAAGCAGCAAGACAGTGAGCGCCTATCCCGGTAATAACTGCGTACAATGGCCAGACGGTAACTTCCTGGAGGATGATCTCAGGGACGCGAGCCCATACGCGACTGCGCACCTTGGGGTCATTAAATCCCCAGCGCTCGTAGTAGTCTTGAGCAAAACCCGATGGAAATAAGGTCATGATTGATAGTGGTTCGCGTTCAATTGGACTTACTTCTGTAGTTGGAACGAGGGAGATAAGGATGAAGGACTTGAAGGGTGGGCTGAGTAAAATGGTGCCGTTCGCCATTTGAAGATTAAGAGCCTCACGTATGCAATGCATGAATGTGGATATCAGTCGACAGCTATTGGCCAATTTGCCGACATTTCACAATCACAGAGTAGATTTCTGCGGACTGAAGAGATGCAGGAGTCAGTTTAGACGGCTCGCCTGAGCTTGACAGGAACGGAGACAGGGGGCCCAGGGTATCATCGCATGCATATCACGTGGCATGCAGTGTCCAACTGCCAAACATGACGGTGATTACCCATAGGCCAAACGTGAATATTCGATGTAACCTGGTAACGGTCGGCTCAGACTGTCAGTTCATATACTTTGCAGCGATCCTCACGCTAAATCATTACGACATAAAAAAAAACGTTTGCTGTGTGGGACACAGCGGGCTGAAACTTTAAATTGGGCCTAGCACCTTGTCGCGTCGAGTGAATGATACCATAGCTGTTTCTTTCAAAGAGTGCAAGGTCAGACCAGGCCAATTCCTTCAGGAGAACAGCGGGGAATACTTATGCATGCCTATGTGCCATCCTATGGACCCTGGGCGAGGGTTAGAATTCAGGCCATGTCTCAACGGCCATGGCCATGGGGGCCCGGGAGAGCAGGGTTCCGTATGCGTCTCGAAAAGTGATGTGTCACGTGTGTGTGTCACGTGGTACATGCATGAGCAAACCGCAGCAGCAGTGGTTATGCAGCAGATACCTGGTCCAATAACCACGCAAGGAAAGAAAAACAGCGCTCCCGAGGACGTCGGGACGCGCTGAAATTTTGCTCCCCAGTCCTAACTAGTGCGACGTGGTTCGCAAGTCGGCATTGTCCTGAAGTCGTCTGCAGTTGTGCTGCTGCAGTGACCGAGAAGCTTCTGCATCCTACTCGAATCTTCCAATGAGCGTCGCATATCACTGGGACCTAAACGAGGCAGGTCACACTCCGCAAGCTGGGGAAGTCTTCGAAGGTTGGGAGATGTAACCCTAGCCCTGGTCTGAGAGGTATATCATCACCACATGGTTCCACTGATCTGATGTTGTTGTCCAACCATGAATCTTAACGAAACTGAGTTCACAGACCGTGCCCGCACCGCCATTGAGCGGGCAATCTCGATTGCTGAAGAGCACTCGAACCAGACTGTCCAGCCCATCCACCTGCTCGCAGCATTAGGTATGGACGATGAGGATGGCTCTCCCAGCTACCTCAAGACACTCACGCAACATGCTAGATACGAATGGCAGACGCTTGAGCGTGAAATCAACAAGACTCTTGTGCGTTTACCCAGCCAGCAGCCTGCTCCGCAGCCGGAGTTTGGCAACCAGCTTGCTCAGGTGATGCGTGAGGCCACAAAGATCGAGAAGAAGCAAAAAGACACCTTCTTAGGACAGGACCATCTTGTTCTTGCTCTTCTCGACGACCACAGCATCCAGACCATGCTCAAGACTATCAGCCTGAATCCCGAGACGCTGAAGAATGCCGTGTCAGCTATTCGTGGAACCTCACAGATCGACTCTCGCACTGCTGATTCGTCACAAAAGTACGAGTTCCTGTCCAAGTATGCCCAAGATCTCACCGAAAAGGCCCGCGAGGGCAAGATCGATCCGGTTATCGGTCGTGAAGAGGAGATCCGTAGGTGTATCCGGGTTCTGGCCCGTCGTACAAAGTCGAATCCGTGCCTGATTGGTGACCCTGGTGTGGGCAAGACATCAATTGTTGAGGGTGTTGCGCAGCGGATCATTGACAATGATGTTCCCACTGTTCTTCAGGGCTGTCGTCTGTTCGCACTTGACCTTGGTGCCCTCACTGCTGGTGCCAAGTACAAGGGCGAGTTCGAGGAACGTCTCAAGGGCGTCCTCAAGGACATCACCGACAGCAAGCAGCTGATCATTCTCTTCATTGACGAGATCCACATGCTCATGGGCAACGGCAAGGACGATCCTGCCAATTTGCTCAAGCCCATGCTTGCTCGTGGCGAACTCCACTGCATTGGTGCCACCACCGTCGACGAGTACCGTCAACACGTCGAGAAGGACGGTGCGTTTGAGCGTCGGTTCCAAAAGATCGATGTTCCCGAACCCACTGTTAACCAGACGATCACGATCCTTCGTGGACTGCAGAGCCGATACGAGCTCCACCACGGGGTTCGTATCCTCGACAGTGCACTTGTCGCTGCTGCGACGCTTGCATCGCGTTACTTGACGTACCGCAAGATGCCAGACTCTGCTGTTGACCTCATCGATGAGGCTGCGGCCAGTGTGGCAGTTGCACGCGACTCGAAGCCTGAGGAGCTTGATTCTCTCGAACGCGAGCTCCAGCTGGTCGAGGTCGAGATCAGCGCCCTTGAGCGTGATAAGGGTGCTGATGAGGGTGTCAAGGAGCGTCTTGATTCTGCGAAACAACGCAAGGCCAACATCGAGGAAGAACTTGGACCTCTTCGCGACCGGTTCGCTGAGGAGCGCAAGGGCCTCGATGAGCTCAACGACTACAAGAAGAAGCGTGACGAGCTCGAGAACAAGGCCATTGACGCTGAGCGTCGTCGTGATACTGCCACTGCTGCTGATCTGCGGTACTTTGCCATTCCCGATGTCGAACGCAAGATCAAGGAGCTCGAGGAGGAGAACGCCAAGCGCGACTCAACGATGCTCAAGGATGTCGTCGACGCCGAGAAGGTCTCTGAGACTGCAGCACGTTTGACCGGCATTCCTGTGTCGAAGATCTCTCAGACGGAGAACCTCAAGCTCATCAATCTCGAACGGGTGCTCTCGAAGGAGGTTGTTGGCCAGCCTGAGGCCATCAAGGCTGTCTCGAACGCTATCCGACTCAACCGATCTGGTCTGGCGAACCCCGATGCCCCTGCGAGCTTCTTGTTCCTGGGTCTGTCGGGAAGCGGAAAGACCGAGCTGGCGAAGAAGCTTGCCGGATTCCTGTTCAACGACGAAAAGGCCATGATCCGTATCGACTGTTCCGAGCTCAGCGAGAAACACTCTGCTGCGAAGCTCATTGGTGCCGTTCCTGGCTACGTTGGCTACGAAGAGGGTGGTATTCTCACGAACCAACTTGCTCGTCGACCCTACTCTGTGGTGCTGTTTGATGAGCTCGAGAAGGCTGCACCTGATGTCCTGACCGTGCTCCTACAGATGATGGACGATGGTCGCATTCGTGCCAGCAATGGTAAGGAAGTGAACGCGTCCAACTGCATTGTGATCATGACCTCCAACTTGGGCTACCAGGCGATCCAACGCTCAGAGCACTATGACATTGACCGTATCACCAAGGACCTTGTTATGGATGCCGTCAAGGAGCACTTCCGACCTGAGTTCCTCAACCGTATCACATCGATGGTGGTGTTCAACCGCCTCTCTCCACATGCGATTGCTGGAATTGTCGACATCCGTCTTAAGGAGATTGAGAAGCGGTTTGCGCGTAACAACCGTCGCCTGCATCTCGATCTCGACGACAATGCAAAGGCTTGGCTTGCTGAGCACGGATACGATCGCGACTTGGGTGCTCGTCCACTCAACCGTCTCATCCAGACTGAGATTCTTAACAAGCTTGCTGTGCTCATCCTCCGTGGAGCTGTTCTCGACAAGGAAACGGTCAAGGTGCGCGTAAGCTCAGACAAGACCTGTCTCGACGTGCTTCCGAACCACGAGGGAATCGAGGAGGACGTTGATATGGCCGACAGCCTCGATAATGAGAGCGAATTCTCTGATCTCGACTAATGATGATGTGATACTTAATTAGCGTACATAAACTTTTAATTGGCATTTCGAAAAAACGACATTGATCTAATACTTTTTGGTGGTTAGATGGTACACTTTGGAAAATTTATGGGAGTTGATCTTCTTTTGAAAAAGAAGCAAAACTTGGGTGGCAATTGGCTGCGCCAAGTAAGACACCGTTGTGTTCAACAATGGACGATAGGTTGTGTCGTAGTTTGGCTAAAACTATCTCTCGCTAATAAATTAATGCATAAATCCCTAGTTGGGCCAATTGCTACAGTCTAAAAAAATGTTCTGAAGCTATTCCAGTGTGTCGGAGTAGCTCTGGTATGCGCTGCTGACATCAAACAAGCATTCGCGGACCTCCTCCTCCGACAATTCGTCGTCGATTTTCATTTTGTTAAGATGGATCAGCCACTGTACAAGCTTTCCCCGACCTGCAAAGTCTCTTCCTTCCGTGGCACTACTGATACTCGTTAGCAAGTTGCTGAACAAGGGGTGCAAGTCGTCTTTGGCCTTGAGTCCGAGCTTCAGGCCGTCCATAACCGTAATAAATAGACTTGTAACCTCAAAAACAGCCTTGGCAGACTTGGCTTTGCTCGGTGCTGTGACGCTCGAAGCTGATTCTGGGGCAACCGGCGTTGTGGCGACCTCTGCCGTCGCAGGAATGCCAACTTTGATTCGAGCAATTCCTGTCGACTCGTGCTCGAGTTTGTATTTAGCCGCAAACGCGTCTATATCGTGGGCTAACGCCTCGATCTTGGGATCTTTGAGAAGCGCATTGTACTGGCCCAACAACCGACTACATACGGCTCCATAGTCTGCGCTGCCAATGGAATCACGAATGTAGGCCCGTTCCACCTGGTCAATGCACACAATGAGCGAGTACACCTCCGCTAGACTGTCGAGCTGGCCATCCTCCGCCATTGCTAGGTGAGCTGTGTCAGCTGACCTGACAGTTCTATATTCGACAGTACTACACTACTACAATGCCATTCGAGGTTGAAGAAGAGGATTATATCTAGTTTACAAAAAGTATCTAAAAGAGGCTGAAGAGGGCAGCAAGAATGGCACCAACGGCAGGGACAGCAGCATTGGCATCGTTCTTCTTCTTCTTCTTGCTGGTAATAGCAGCAGAAGTCGCCGAAGACGAAGACGAAGACGCAGGGGCACTTGTCTTACTCGGCTTGAACGTCGTCTTGACTGTAGTGGGCACATTCGTCTGCGAGTTGATCTCATACGCAGCCGGGTAAGTGAAGTTCGGCGTGATGATGTTACCGTTAGCATCCTCGATGGTGTAGTTGACAGAGATGTGGGACACATCGACAAGTTCACCAATGTTCCTGTTTCCGCCACCCTTGGTGAGCATGTCCTCATCAGGGCATGGAGGAAGGTCCATGCTAGCATCGAAGTTGTAGTTGTTGAACGCGTCGGAGGAAATAGAAGAGTTCGAGCAAACGGGACCAGCAATTGACGCGTCAGTCTGCTTCTCGAGAGTGAGGGGAGCAGACTTGATCTGCGAGTAAGCCTTCTGCAAGTTCCCGTAGTCCTTGTTGAGCTTGACGTTACCATCGCTGTCAATGTCCACCAAACCGTAGTTGTTAGCCTCGTTCGAGTACTCGTAGATGAGACCTCCACAAACTGTGTCATTGAGCGGTCCGTACACACCCTCGTTCACCTCGGTGAAGGTACGCGGAGAAACGGCATTGCAGCCGTACTCGGTGAAGATTACGGGGATGGACGAGTTGCTAAAGTCCTTCTGAATGACTCCGTATCCACTCGTCTGCCAGTCATTCTGACCAGAGCACCACTGGTAGCTGTTGATACCGTAAAAGTCGGACTTGGACACATCGTCTCCACAGCTCAAGTAGTAGTACATTGCCTCACGGAGAGTCAAGTCGTCAGCAGTCGCGTAGCCGACAGGAATGGACCGGTTCGAGTGGAGGCTAATGTAGTTCTTGAGATCACGCTGGACAGCGCGAACGTAAGGAGGAGCCACAGCGGCAGACTTTTTGTCGTTGACCACTTCGTTTCCGGCAACAAACGCAATCACATTCGGGAAGTTCTTGAACGCGTCGACAATACCAAAGATGTTGTTCAGCAGGTTCGAATTGTAGCTGTTCTGCGGGTTGTAGCGGTCAAGCGACACGGAGGGATTGTTCACATCAAGCATAACATAGATTCCCGCCTCGTTGAACACGCTCATACACTCGTCATGGTTCACCCATGGCGAGACCGCATAGACGCGTACTGTGTTGACGCCAAGCTGGTTCATGAGATACGCGTCGCGTTTGCACGCAGCTCCATCGCTCAGAACATCAGTATCACTGCTCAGAGAGAAACTGGACGCGCCTCCAGGCTGGTAGTCGACGCCAATGATGGGGAAGTTAGTGGCTGGTTTCGAGCCGTCCTCGTTGACCTGGTAGAACCGGTTTCCCGATACAATTAACGGGAGCAGCGCATTAGCACCATTTAGTGCACTGAGAAGCACCAAAGTGGATTTCATTTTTTTTCCTCTTGCAGCTTTTGGAGATGTTCAAAAATGCCGCCGTGCTTCTACGCGTCGAGGGTGAGGGGGAAGGACGTGCATAAGCACCTCACGATCGACATGTCAAAGTCACGTTTTCCAGTCTCCCTGATTACAATATGCGTGTCTGGCGAAGCACTCGTTCCACCCCTGGCTTGGCACCTAGTTTAGTTGGTAGTTAAGCTTGTTGCTCTTTAGCTCTTGTCAATATCTCTTCTATAACGACTTTTTCGTGACAGTCTCTGTTGCGAAAAGAGGCAAGAGCCTCCCAATTGGCACTACCGTTGCTGTTTAAAGTGGTGCCGACAATTGGCGCCAGCCAATTGTAACCATCTTGCTTCTTATATTAAAATGAAACCCTTTAGAATTTCTGGATCGTCAAAAATCTGACTCGACAGTCGACAGATTAAAGGTGCCCTCTCGCTCAGGATCACGTGAGGACCGGAGATGACGCGTCTCTCGTTCAAGGGCGATCGATGTACGGTGCGGTTTCGCGGCTCGATTCCCCAGTGGTCCGTCGAGGCACTTGGCGTCGAATGGGACAATCCTGAACGCGGCAAAAACGACGGATCGCTCGATGGTATTCGGTACTTCAGGTGTCGCGTTCCTGGAGCAGGAAGTTTTGTAAAGTCCACGCGAGCTCCCGACCCCGAAACGTCTTTTTTGGAGGCTGTTATTGCAAAGTATGTCACGGAAACTGCGTTTGAGGAAATCAAGTTGAGTGCGGCTAAAACCATCGAGACGGTTGGCATTCCAAAGATCCACAAACGCCAGGCTCAAATAAATAACCTGCAGATCATTGGTCTAGAGGCATGTTGCGTTTCGAAAATTGGTAGTCTTGGGAGTTTTAATTTCGAGTCACTTTCGCGTCTCGATTTGAGTGCAAACTTGCTAACAGACTTTCGGGAGGTGGTCGAGCTCGCATCAAGCATACCCAACCTGGAGTCGTTGTGTCTCAATGACAATCGGTTCGCTTGTGGGTTTGAGCTGGCGACTTGCACAAATGTTCGCGAACTGGAGCTGGCTCGAACTCTTATTGAACCGTCAGACATAGAGGTGGTGCTCCAAAGCTTCCCAAACCTCAAATCACTCGGACTGGCCCACAACTTGCTCGACGAGCTCCCTCCATCTCTCAAAAACTACCGGTTGGAAGAGCTCGACTTGTCCCACAACAGACTCCAGGGCAGACACATATCAGAACTAAAAGCTGAGCGGGTCAACTTGGCATACAATGATATATCCCAAATCCCGGCAACAGCACACTCTTGCCAAGCTCTTGTTCTCACCGGTGTTTTGCTCGATTGGCAGTCAATTGATAATCTTGGCAGCATAGAGGAAGTGCATTTTGACCATGACACAAACGCGAGGCCTTTTATCATTGGTCGCTTGGAGAAACTGGTCAAGCTTAACGGAACTCTTGTCACCACCGAAGAGCGTGAGGATTCCGAAATGTACACTCTTGCAAGTATCAGCAGGAAGTCCCATCCACCAATACCGGAATCGAGATGGGAACACCTCACGGAAAAGTATGGCGAGCCTACGCGTCCGCCAAATGGAAGTATTCGCAGCCGCCTCGCTATGTGCCAAGTGAACAGCATCGCCATTCGTATTGTCGAAGACGCGACTGTACGCAGACTTGCACATATAGCCGCACGCAGACTAGGGCTAAAGGTTTTTGGGCTTGAGCTGTGGACAGGCGATCGACAGCTTGATCTCGATGCCAAGGTCGGCATTTATACCGAGACTGAGCTAGCGTCTATATATACGCGGTCCTCTTAGATATTTATTTCCAATCGGCTCTAAAACTCCGTTTTAAAAGTAAGGCGGGTTATTTTGTTGGGTGGATCTTCTTTTGAAAAAGAAGCAAAACTTTTTGGCAATTGGCTTCGCCAATTGTGTTTGTTTTAAAGTAGGCCAACAATTGGCGACAGCCAATTGCAACGGTTTTGCTTCTTTTTCAAAAGAAGACTCAGGAGCAATTCTATGAACAAAAGAGAAGAAGATTATTTTAGTGCAAAAGTCTAGTGCGAATCTAGTACGTGTAGCCAATCATGAGTGGGGCTGCAGGCTCCTCCTCATGAGTGTCAGCGACGGATTTGTGCTTTTCAACCTCAGCCTCGAGACGCTTGACGAGTTCGAACTGCTCACGCTTCTGGTTGATGAGGTACGGCATCGTGTAGTCCTTGAGGTTGTAACGCCAGCTGAGCTCGTCGACAGTGTCGGGGGAAATGAGCTCGTAGCAGGCGTACAGAGTAGCGACGTAGCACTCCTTGTTGCCGATATCGACAAAGTAGCGGAGCAGGTCCTCTGCGGTCTCTGTCTTGCCGGATTCGGCAGCAGTGCGGATCGCGTCCTTCCAGAGTTTGTCCTCCTTGGAGAGGGCAATGCTCTTTGTCCACTTCTTGTTCTTGGCGAAGAGGTGGGCAGCGATCTGGCGGAAGAAAATGGTGTCGTGCTTCTCGAGACGCTGGGCGAGGTCGATGGGATCGTAGCGGTCGTAGGCGTCGACACTCGAACGCAGAGCCTTGTAGTCGCCCTCCTCAATCAACAGGTCGTGGTAGGCGTTGTTGACCATGAGCAGGTTCTGCGGCTGGACAGCCACGAGGAACTGCTTGATGAGAGGAAGGTTGTCGCTGGTCTGGAACATGCGAACAACCCGCGACACGTCGACACGAGGCGTGAGAACCGCCAACAGATCGGTGATGAGCTGGGGCTGGTCGGCCATGTAGAACGAGATCGCCTTGTAGTAGATCTCGAGGTTGGCGACCTTGACAATCACCTCCTTGAACGACACATGGTCGAACGCGTCGGACGCGTGCTCCATCATCGCGAGACTGGCGTTGTCGAACTCGTCGTAGTGGCAGTACAGGAACACGAGCTCGGACCACAGGTGCATCTCGTCGCACACGCGGATCACCTTCGGCAGGTTGATGCGGGACCAGAACAGCTTGAGGTGCTCCATGAGACGCTCAGGACGGAATTTGGCGTACACAACTGCGAGTTCGGTGAACATGCCCATGTGGGCGCGCTCAAGGGACAGACCCTGCTCCAGGAGCGAAATGAGCTCGTCAATCGCACCCATGTACTCGTATCTGTCGACCAAGTCGCGCATTTCCTCGGCATGAACAATGAGGTTCAGGCCGCAGATCTGCGCTAGCGAGAACTCGCGCTTGCTGAGACACGCCTCGTTGACCTGGCGCCACACCTTGACGCTCGACGCCTTACGGGCAGCATCGACAGCAGCCTGGTGGTCGCCAAGATACACAAGAGTGGACGCGAGTTTCGCCCAGTTCGATACTGACGAGTAGAGCTTCTTGGCAGCCTCGTAATGGCCCTGGCTGTAGAGATCGTCACCGGTCTTTTCGAGATCGGCAACGTTGTTTCCGTCAACGAGTTCGTTGAGTTCAGCCATCTTGCCCATCTGGGCGTAGCTCACAATGAGCTGGCCATCGACCTCAGGCTCACGCAGCGACTTGCGCGCCATGAGCAGGTAGTCGACGAGTTCGTCGTCCTTGCCGGAACGACGCGAGATCTCGATGACTTCGGCAAAGTTGCTCGGGTCGTTGGCACGGATGTACGACTTGATCGCCTCGGAAACACGCAGGCCGTTGAGTTGCGCCTTGGCAAGTGCACTCCACAGTTCTGGGGTGTCGTGCTTGTCGACAAAGTCCGCGGCACGGTCAAGAGACATGACGTGGTCCGTGAGAACCGACAACGCCTCGAGCAGCCGGTCGCGTTTGACGAAGATGGCAAACGCCTCCTCGTACAGCTCGTGGTCGATACAGTACTTGGAGATCTCGTCGGCATTGTAGCCAGACAGTCGCTCAACAAGATCCTTGACCTTTCCGGGCTGCGCCTTGATCGTCGTGAGCAGCAGCAGGTTCTGGAGACTCTCATTGTCCGAGAAGGGCGACGGCTCCAGCAAAATCTTCTCGAGAAGCTCGATGAGCTCCGACGGCATGTCCGCAGCCATAAACGCCTTCACCACCACAGAGATGTCTTCGGCATTTGGAGATTCCGGCACAGCAACGCCAACAACCTGGTCGACGAGGGCACGGCGGTGGATGTTCTCCTCGCTGAGTACCGACGCCCACAAGTCGAGGTCGGCACGACGCAGCAGGTAGCGGGCCTGGTACTTGTACATGGCGTTCTCGTTCGTGATGTGGACGAGTTCGGCGTCGTTCTGGCCCTTTTCGTAACAAATAAACGCCAGGTACGGGTCGCGCGACTCGCAGTACTTGCCGACCACCAGCGTGTTGTAGAGGTCGTTCTCCTTGAGGAACTTCTCGGGGTTGTTGTTGCTGTCAATGTACACCTTGGCAAGAGTGTCGTAGACAGCCTGGTCGGTGCTGCCCTGCGCAATTGTCTTCTCGAGGAACGGCAGCAGCAGCTTGAGACGGCTGCGCTTCTCGACCTCAGCAGCAAGTTCGCCAACAGGCACCTGGCCAACAGCAGCGTCCAGCAGGCTCTGGATCTTGTCCTCGTCGCAGTCAACGTCGAGCAAACCGGCAATGACCTGCGGCGTCGACTTGGGGTTGACTTCCTGAACGTAGACCTTGATGAACTGGAACTGCTGGTTCTGGTACAGGTACAAAACGAGTTCGTGCACAAAGTCGAACCGGTCGCACAGCGTGATCAGCGGCAGCTGGTCGGCGAGTTTGGCGTCCTTTAAGAAGTTTTTGACCTTTTCGGGGTTGTACACGTTGTTCGTCGAAATGACGCGCTGGAGCTCAGAGAACTGGCCAATGCTGGCTGCGGCCTGGATGTACTTGAACACCACCGTGGCGTCGTCGCTCATGTTCACAATCGTCGACAGGAAACTGAACAGTCCCTCGGCACTCTTGGCCTCCTCGAACAGCTGGATGAGGCGTGGAGCCCCGACAAGCTCAACGTACTTGGACGCGACCTGGACCACCGTCGGCAGGTTGCCCTTGGCGTTCACCTTGAGCATCTCGCGGAGACACTCGACAGTCTGGTCGACAGTCAACTGGCCAAAGTAGTTGACGAGCCAGTCGCTGGGCAGAGGTGCGCTCGTGAGGACACGCTTGATGTCCTTGATGTCGTCGAAGTTCTCGAGAGCACGCTGGGGCAGCCCGGCGCGTTCGGCGAGCGACGCAATGCGTTTGCGGTCGTACTGCGTGAACAGGTGGTTGCTGAGAATCGCGTCGGCGACCTGGGGCGCACTGGTCAGGTTCGCCTCGAGCAGCCGCGTCTGGAGATGGCCGCGTGACGACGAATTGTCCTTGAGCACGTCGAGGAGCACTGCCGTCGCCTGCTGCACAAGGTTTTGGCTAAGGAACACGTCGGCAACGCGCTCGAGATCGACCTTTTCGGCCTGTTCGGGGTCGTTGATGAGCTGCTGCGCAAACTCAGACGCCCTGTCGGGGTTCGAACGCGCAATCGACTGGATCAGCGACACGTAGTCGGGGCGGTAGCCGGACTTGGCGCTGAAGGGAACGATCTTGTCGAACTCGCCGAGCTCCGCAAAGCCCTGGACGACCTTGAACGGCGCACTGCCACTTCGCAAATACACCGCAAGGGCGAGGGTGGTGTCGTACGGCTTGATGAGATCGCCAAGCTGCTCGGTGCACTCGAGCTTGTTCTCGCGGATCCACTTCTCGAGCAGCTGTTTGCGGTCCTGCTGCAGCACAGGAACGGCGAGCTCCATACTCTCGTGGGCGTTGAGCGAGCCGCGGTCGAGCAGGCTGCTAAAGTAAGTCAGGATCGGACTCACTTCGCCCGGCGGCGCCTGGATGTTCTTGAGACGGTTGATGGTTGCTGGGGTTCGCAACAGACCGCGTGGACTCGATGCAGCAACACGCGCAGCGTCCGTGTAGCGTCCCTGGCCCAGCAGCTGCTCGAACTGCTTGCTGTAGAGGTCGTCGGCGCCAGGCAGACCGGCTCGCGACGCAAGCGCGAGCGCCAACGACGCGTTGTTGAGCTTCGACATCGCGTACTGGACGGCAGTGTCCTCGTTGAGCTGCACACTGAGCACCTGGCCCTTGCGGTTGACGACCATGATACCCTTTCCGTCAGAGTACGGCGCAGCGGTGAACACCGGTTCGCTCGAGATGCGGTTCATGAAGATGCACACGCCGCTGTCGACGTCGTACAGGTGAATGAAACCAAACTTGGTCACAATGTACACAATGCCATACACATCAGACACAATGCACGACACGGGGAAGTCAGCCTGCGCCTCTGGCGGGAAGAACACGTCAGTCTGCTTCTTCGGGAACGGCGGGAGGCCGTCCTGGTGGTCGATTTCGACAATGAACAGCTTCGCAGCGTCGTCAACACCGCGGTTCACGAACGCAACCACGTGGTAGACGCCCGCCTCGAGGGTGACGTCGCCAAAGCCGCCAGCGTGTCCCTCGATGGCCTGCGACACGTTGCGCTCCTTCGAGAACAGCTGCATGCGGCCCACAACCTTGCCGTTGTCGCCAGCAGCGATTCCGTTGAGCAGCAGCCACGTTCCCGTCGAGTTCTGCTGGAGATTGATGATCTGCGTACCTGCCAACGTTGGGTGTCTTGCCGTCACCTTTGTGGGGCTGACCTCACTGGCGTCGAACACATTCCACGTGTAGATGCTCTTGTCAGTAACGAGGCCAAGCGTCGTGTTGTTGAGCCACCGCCAGAACACAATGTCCTCCGTCATGACGGTGTTCTTGAGGCGCTGTTTTGTGGCGAGGTTCACCACCTGGACGGTTCTGCCCTGGGCCCTGAGCGCCAACACCATCTCGCCAGAAGGGCTCATGATGGCGCTGTCTGCCGTCATCGACTTGCGGGTCACCTGGTTGCCGTTGGCAAGGTCGACGATGGCGACCTGGTTACCGCCATCGGTGGTTTCGCGTACACACACGAAGTTGTCAGCTTCGAGGGTGCACGAATTGAAGGCGATCGCCGCCTCAGGCACCCCGACCGACGTGAGCTGGAGATGCTCCTGGAACTTTATTGGCAGCTCCGCCATTGTTGGTTGTTGGAGGGGTAATTGATGATGGGTGTGTTGTTTCTGACTACTGCTACGGCAGTTCCGCCTGACTGGGTGGAAGCCACAGCCACCTGGCGGACGGTTAGGTAATGGACCAATCCAAGAATAAACCACCCCCAGATCTGTACCCAAGAAACACGTGACCTGCAGCTGGTGGTGGTGCAATGTCAAATGTGATGAGACAGAGGCGTCAGACTCTGCCAGAGCCAATGCCTGCTCCGACAGAATCGGCAGATGTTCTCCCCGCTCCTCCAGAAGCGTCGCCAATAGAAGCTGCTACGAGGAGCCAGCCGTCGTTCTGGTCGTGGCCTTTGGTGACCGATATCATCTTCCCCAACACCGTTAGCGAGGCACGGGACCTGTGTGCCGGCGAACGCAACTTCCTCATTGGCATAAAGGGTTCTTTTGCCCTCGCCGTTTCTGGGTGTGCCCTTCTCCTGCATCCAGCAGGTACTGCGTCCACGTTCGACGTTGTCTTTTCGTACCTATTGGTATGCATAGCACTGGTTCTTCCGGTTGTGTCGCTGTATTCGTACACGCACTCGTTCGACATGTGGATTGTCAAGCAGGGACCCGTCCACAACCCCAACAGTTTCATTGCCATTGTCATATTCGCAGCTCTCACCGTCTTGGTACTCAACATCAAGGAACTCATCACCGTCACGAATGTGGATATCAACCAGTACTACGTCTACCGTGCCCTAGCGGCGATTGGTGCGGCTTTCTCTAATTAAGTTATTTATTTTACGTTTTTTTGTTCCTTCTTTTAAAAAAGAAGCAAAACATTGGTTCCAATTGGCTTCGCCAATTGATTTTTGTGAAACAACTTAGGTGGTCCTCGAAATCTGTTTTGCGTAAAGCTCTTCTTTTGAAAAAGAAGCAAAACTTTGGTTCCAATTGGCTACGCCAATTGATATTCCTGTGAAAACAAACCAGGCAACTCTTTAAAGGTCATCATTCCAATGTTTTCGTCTGAAAAATGGCAAGACTCTGAAGTCTGTCGACTTTCACGGCGAATGCTTTAGTCCCGCAGTACAATCCAATTGGCTTCGCCAATTGGAACAAAAGTTTTGCTTCTTTTTCAAAAGAAGATACAAAAAGGTAACATGAGAATGAGTTGAGATATATACATTACTTGGAGTTCTCCGGTTCGGGCCATGAAGGCTGGCCGTCGGGGAGGAAACGCACGCGACGGGCGTGTTTTCTATCGTCCTTGGAAGCACCATAGTGGTAGCCAACCTTTCCGACCTTGGCGTCAGTGAACCGCCAGCGGTGTCTGTCGCCCTCGAGCTGAGCCGCATAGAACGAGACCTTGGAGTCCTTTTTGGCGCTGGCAGCAGTATGTGAGTTGTCGTCGACCTCTTCAACGTTCGTGAGCTTCGACAGGATCGTCGCTGCAGGCTCAATGCCAAGAACATTCGCTGCATCCACGGGTCCGAACGGCTCGGATTCGGCAATACTCTTGAAGAACTGCTGCGACACTTCCTTCGGAATGGGAATTTCAGTAAGGTTGTCCACCCTGTGGAGAGGAACACCATCGGCGTCGGTAGGGATGCTGTCAAACAGCGCCGTCATCGTCTTGGAGAACTTGGACACGTCCTTTGAAATGGCTGGATTGGGAGCAAACTTTTGACGCACCTCGTCGAGCTTGATCACAGCCTCCACACGCGGAACAACAATGCCGTACTTGAAACTCAACTTCTGGATGCTCTCACCAGCGTTGTGGTCCCTGACGATCGCTTCTCGGAGCTTCTCGCCAATCAAGCGGTTGGATCTTGTGAGCGGGTTCTGCGCAAACGGCTGTCTTGTACGCTCGACATTCTCTTTGCTGAACACTTTAGTCCAGTTGACCAACTTGTCGTTCTTGTGAGCTGCACGGATCGGGTAACTCTTCAGGTACATCTGGGACCGGTCAAACTTGGCATAGTTTGGGGTCCGCGACAATGGATTCTTGGCGTAGAGTCCCTTGAAGTTCTTCTTGCCCAAAAAGGCGCCGAGATCGCGCTGGGCCACGGTCATTTTTCGAACACAAGGGAGAAATTTCGACTTAGCTAATCGTCAGCCATTTAGTGGCTGTGTGCGTCGAATTGGTGATTTGCCGAAAACCATTCAGTCGTCAGGAAACAACTCGTTTAATATATCAATTATAATGTACAAAGTGTGTGTAAAATGTGATCCAACTCGTCGAGCTTGAATTTGATCACCTCCCGATTGGATTGTTTCCACAACACATGCCGACCTGATTGAACAGAACCAAAACCCACAGACCAAACCTCGAGATGTTGTACTATTTGTACAAGAACACCAAAAAAGTAGTGGGCACATCTGCATCTACGTCTCTCACCCATACCATCTAAAAATTAATAACTTCGCAGACTGCGCACCGGCTCGAGGCCTGCTCTCAGGCTCTGCTCCTTCGTCCGTTCCGTCTCTTTGAGCCCGGACTCCACCTCCTTCTCAATCTCCTTCTCTAGTGGTCCAAACTCCACCTTCTCAAGACTCTCTAGTGCCTGGGCTGCTACAGCCTCTCTCTCAGGGTCGACGTCGCCAAGAAGGGCCACGTTCTCGCCACGAACAACCATCACGCCTCGAGGCTTTTCGGCGTACTTGCCTGGCGCATACAGTCGCTCGTACGCATCCTGGATCACGAGATTGCCGTATGTGTCGAAACTCCGGAGGTATCCGGACACCACGCGTCCGTCACGCAGGGTCAAAATCACCTTCTTGTCAACGAGCTCGAGAAGCGATGCTGCTGTCGTGAACACCTGCAGCGGCACCGTGCCTGGGTCTGCCAGAACATCCGACATCTGCAGTTGGATTCTCGCTCAGGCTGGGATTTGGTGATCTTATCGTATGTAAGCGCCTCCATTTGTATGCGTCCTGATTGTGCTTTCTCTGCATTCGGTGGTTGTTCTTTTGAAAAAGAACCAAAACTTTTGTGCCAATTGGCGGAGCCAATTGATTCGAGATCAAATTTTTAATGTGCTAGTAGACGAGGTTTTGTGTGGTTTTTGGCGAAAATCTATTGTACGCCAATTGAGTTGACATGCAGAGAACATTCAAGTGACGAAGTCAATTGCCGCAAAAGTTTTGCTTCTTTTTTTTAAAAGAAGCGAGATAAAAGATGAACACAGTTGACTCCGTCAAAAAGTTTTGCTTCTTTTTTTTAAAGAAGCTACATAATCTATTTAGTTAGACTGGGGCTTGGCAAAGTACCGCGTGTAGAACGTCTCCCACGTCTCAATTGCTTCTTTTTGCGCTTCAATCGCGTTCTCGAGGTACAACTCGACAGAATTGCGGAGTTCGGCCATCTTCTCCTTGTCAAGACGCTGGAGTTCAGTATCGACGCGGTGGGCAACATCGGCAGCTTGTTGATGAGCCGCATGGGCCTTCTCACTGAGATGTACAACCTCCTCCTCGAGAGCTGCTTGTCTGTCCTCCTGGGTCCGGCCCTTGCGTCGGAGCTTGTCTAGAGATCCCTGCTGTTTCTCGAGTTCGAGAGCAGCTGCCTCTGCCTGAGCGGCTACACGCTGTCTCGAAGACAGGGCATCCCTGGCACTGCCAACGAGTCTGAGATGTTCATCAAGAGTCGCCTCGAGCGTCAGCATGTCCTGTTGTCTCTGGCGGCTATACAACTGGGCAAGTTTCGTGTGGACTTCTCCGAATGCGGTGAGCACTTCACCAAGTTGTCTCGTGGGCTCAATATTCGCCAACGCTTCGGTGGCATTGGCAAAGTCGGCGACAGCATCCGACAACTCCTGGCGTTGCGCACTAACGGCGTCCAGCGCCTTGAATACGCTCCGGAGTTGGGACTCCACCGTATCCAACCGGTTCCGACGTTGCACGAGCCATGCATCAGGCTCTCCGCCTTTGCCCATGATCGCGTTCATGAATCCGGTCGGCTCGGGAGGCGTCTGTTGGGCGGCCACGAGCTCCTCGTAGCTGAGAACGCGGTTCCGCAGGTACTCGGCGAAGTTGTCCTCGGTCAAAAACGCCTGGAGGTCGCGATCCATGTGCAGGTTCGGATTGGCGGCAATTTTACGCAACATCGTCTCGAGAGCCGTGCGACGCTGCTCGACGAAGTCGTCATTAAACCTCCCCACAGCCTGCTTTTCAGGCGGTGGCGGAACAATGATCCCTGGGTGGCTATGCTCCAGAGCACGATACAGCCACCGGAAATCACGGTACCGTCGCAGTACCGACGCCCTCTTCTTGTCGTAGTCGAGATCAGTGTCGGTGTTCACAGTGTACACCGTGTACTGGTTCGTGATCTCTCCCACGCGAGTTGGCTCCGTCACCCGCACGTCAAATTTGTACTTTGGCTTGTCGTCCTCAGGAACAAGGGCAGACGACCATGGCGACACCGACGCGAACGCCATATTCGAGTTGGACGATTTTACCGACGGGGCAATTGACTCTGATCGCGTTTCTGCTGGCGTCTCCATCGCTGTACGCACAGGATCTTCGAGCGTATGCGTCGACATGGCCAAGGACACATCGTCCAAGTCGTCACTCACTTTAAGTGGCTCGTTTACCGGTCCCAACGGACCCAATGGGGTGGCGCCTACGGACTCGCGTTTCGCAGACTTAACTGTACGTCCACGACGTTTTCGCGATTGCGGAGTAGGAGGAGCCTCACTGGATTGGAACGCGAGTTTGTTCGCGCTGTTTCGTTGCGCAGTCAAGTTCGCCAATGGATCATCGTCATCGTTTGAGGCGTGTTCTGGTTCTGGCTCCGGTTCTGGTTCGTCATTGTCGCCGTAAATGGCAGGAGTCGAGCCATATGGCGCAAATACAGACTGGTCCATCGACGTGGCAGTTCCAAACTGCCCGTCTCCGTACAATGACTGCGACACAAAGCCGGATTCGGGCTCATCATGGGAGCTGTTGCCATGGTCGTCCTCATCTCGCTGAGCCCAGGGCGAAACGCCATCCTCAGGGTCAATGAATCCCCCACTACCGAACACGTGGCTAGACGATTCCGCAGTCCCCCATGGAGACTCGTCCTCTAAGTAGTGCGACATGGCGCTAAACGAGGATCAGTTCAGAGCTCAGTGCTTAGCCAGCTATCACCACCAGAGATGGCTGTGATCGTTCCAGCTTAGCCTTCGGGAGGCGATAGTAACCGCATTGAAACGCATAACAACAACAAACACACACTTGTGCGTTTTAACTCCCGAGACCTTTCCATCTTATGGTACACGTGATCGCCGGAGCAACTTTTTCTGCCATGGTCTCGTGATTGTCGGTGGAGAAACCTCCCCTTGGTGGGCGAGCAACAGATAGTGCCGAGAAAATGCCGACGTGTCGGCGATATGTCGGAACAAGACCAGAGACCATACGGGTGGCATGCGTTACGAATCTGCAGTATTATTACGGTGCATGTTGTGCCACATGTAGCGCCGCTCCGATAAGAGCAAGCCGGGGTGGGAATGCGCCTAACCCTAACAAGTTTCGAGTGAACGTGCGTGCGTCCGAAAAATTATTCCCGCATTGCGTTCGGAGATCACGGAACGTTTTAGAATGGGGTCCCAGCGTTGATTGTGCGTTTATTCTGCCGTTCCCACAATCGTCTCCACGATCGTCCCCACAACCTATGCCAGATTAGGTTCGGATCTGGTTCCAAATGCGGTGCGGTTTTTTAATATTCCCCTCATGCGACCTCGGTCGGTATGCCGAAGTTTTGCGTGGTTAACCGTTTCAAGCGTGTCAGCTCGTTTCGGACCGGATAGCTCGGATAAGTCTTCGGGAAGTCACTTGTCGCCAAGCCATTACTATCGTCCCTAAAATCCCGAAATCGCATCCAATTAATTTAATCGTGGCTATATAAACGGAGATGCGACGCCCATCATTGTGCACATGATAATTGCAACGACTTTCTCCAGCGCATTTTGCATGAACGTTTCACGAAGGTCACGCGTTATCGACCTTCGATGGTGCCCAATATGCACCAGAACACGAACCCTGGTGTGGTAACCCTAGTGGGAACCCTGGCACGAACACCGATGAGGACTGTGACGGGAACTTGGTTGGAACCCTGCTGGGAGGTGGGGGCACCGGCAGGATCGTGCGCCAAAAAACATGCGCCAAGATCGCGCCATTCCATTCGCCTGATCGATCCGCGCAAACTGCGAGGCACGACTGTAGACACTCGACATTGGTGTCTAGATTAACTTGCTCTATCTACACCGCCCACCAGTCCGAAATTCCCCGGAGTGCATGTTAGCTGCGTGTCCCCAGTCGAGGTCCAAGCGCATGACCCGAGGCAGGAACGTCTTGCCGAGTTCGCCTCACGCCTCACCTGGGCTGAGGAAACGATGGCTATTTGGGCAAGGGGTCCTTGTGTGGGTTAGGGTCCTGTTTCCTTCCGGTGAGTCAGCCAAGTGGGTGGTATGGGTGGCGGCAGGCGTAATCATCAAGTCGAAAAAGGCGTCGTGGTGAACAACAGCCTGAAAAGTTGCCAAGCCTTGGCTTGTATGCAACATGACCTCGTGCCTTGGCCAAGCCACCCATCATCGATTACCATGATCGATCACAAGAATTGCAAAGCCTCGATCAACCATTGAGACACCACACTATTTTCCGACATACCAGTTGGTAAATTGGGGCACCATTCTGTCACTACCTGACTTTTGATCGCTGCTGTCTCTAGGCAAATCCAGGGAGGGGGGGTCCGTCCCATGGGAGGGGAAGGAAATGGCTCTGTTGTCGTATTTTGCTTACCTTCCACGCCCCATGGGTTCTTTTTTTTTTTCTTGCTTGGGTGTGTGGCCGCCACAGTCATCATGCACAGCACCCTAAGAAGCTGACGAGCCGCATAACTAAAGAACACGAAACTTCAGCTCCCTTGACCTTGCATCTTTCGTTCGATTCTTGTAGATCCTGCCCACAAATGCATCAATCATATTTGCTCATCCAAAAAGAAAATGGCTCCCAATCGGTACTGCGACAATTAGTCGGCGATCGATATCAGTCACGCCTGCGACCGCCACAAGCGGACCATCCATGTCCCCAGTTTCAGACCCTAGCCCCGGACACTGCAGATACCCACAGCGCGCATGTTGAGATACGCTGTTAATTACCCTCTCTTAGTAAAGTATTTGTATCAGCTGCACTGTTATATCTACTCGTCTTGCTTCCGCATAGCCCGGTCAGTGGAAGCGTCTGCATCAGTTCCTAGGGTGGGGTACCCTACTTTTTGAGAGATTGTTTTCTTAAATACTCGGCGGACTTCTCGCGCAATTTCTTCGTTCGCGTCCGAAAACTTGATTTCGACTCGTCTTTACTGTCGAGGCTGGGATTTTCTCAATCTGAACAATCTGAACAATTTGAACAACCTGAACCTTAAACCTTGGCGGCAGGGATATATTCCGGGCTTCGAAAAAGTTCACCATCTTCCAAAAAAAAAATGTCTGTGTCTAAGGGTGCGAACTTGCCAGTGTTCAGACCTGAGTCTCCTTTGGCAACTCAGATCATCGACCAGAGACATCATTCTCATCCAAATCTCTCGCATCAGCTCTCAATAGAGGGCTCATGCCACCCACAGTCGCATTCGCGAGCAATTTCTATCCCTCTTGCGCTTCCCCAGCCCCAGCACCTGTCGCGGCTCCCCTCGGAAATAACCCCTAATACCATCGCTACGGTGGCTCCTTCTCCAGCTGCGATGCCTCCTCCTCCCTATCCGGCTTCGCAATGGTATGGCTCAACATATGTGGACTTTTCGTTATATACCCGGCAGGAACCCATGCCAAGACAGGTCAAGGAGTGGATGTGCTGCCAATGTGGACATGTTGTCCAACCCGTATCGCGACATGACTGTGGCCGTTGTTTGCACGAATTCTGTCCTTACTGTCCCCGACGACGATATGGCGATCCTCCAGATCGACGTCCATCGCAGGATCTCTACTATTGACTTCACCTTGACGCTAACCGAACTTGTCGCCCGACTGACCTACCCAAAGTCACGGCCTCTTAACTTATGGACTGAAATATGCGCTTGCTTTCGTTCTGGCCCACATTTCAGAAACTTCCCTCCATTTAATCGGGATGTACATACCCGACTTGCATATCTTTTATTTATTATGTTACTCATGTTCTCACGTCCACAAAACTCGACCGAGTCCAAAAAAAAGTGTTGTCTATATACAGTATTAGTGCTCATTGTCGTTGTGGTTGTCGTTGTCGTCCTCGTCCTCACTGGCGACCTCCATCATGATCTCGCTAAGTCTCGGAACGGCGTTTTGCAGTTGTGCAATCCCCGAGAGTGACACGTGCATTGTGTCAAACGCAAAGCATATAGGTCCAGACTTGCTTGATATGCCCTCGGAAACGGGAAGTCTTGGATACCGCTGGCTCAGGTGAGTCAAAATAGTGTGTCTTGCGCCCATCTGGTCCGCAACACCAACTGCCTCGCTCACGGTAGAGTGGAACTTTTCGTACGCCTCCTTGCACAGCTCGTCTTCGTGAGTGGCTTCGTGGATCAACAACGTGCTATCCTTGCCTATGGTTTGGGCAAAGAACCGGTTGGGTCGTGTATCTCCACTGAAACTCACCTTGAACCCATTATCGAAGGTTATCGCGCCATTGTAACTGAATGGACAATGAATAGCCCGGCACGTTTGTACTCTATAACCGTCAAACTGCGGCCGGGGTCCTGTAGGAAGGACATAACCTTTCCCAATACACGTCTCAGCATGGTCCACAAACCGGATCCTGTCCAGCAAGATCTCGGTTGCATCTATCGCACGCCAGTCATTGAAAAAGTTCAACAATTGGCCTGGACCCAACACCGTCAGCTGCTTGGTGGGATTACACTCCATCCAGGCCCTGATGAGCTCGAGACAGCCAAGATGGTGATCCGCATGCATATGGCTCACATAGAGAGTATCGAGTTCTTGCAATCGTTTACTGCACTCTTCTGGCCCATACAATCGCATCATGGTCCTGATTGTGCCTTCACCACAGTCGAACAGGACCGACCTCACAGTTTGGTCTTGGGGGACCCGAACCAGCGTGCCAGAAACATTACGGAATTTGGACGGCATACCTCCTCCAGTACCCAGAGTCACAACTTCAGGCTCACTCAGGGTGCCTGGCATCAGGCCACCATTATCAGCCACTGCAAGGTCAGCAGGCGCCTTCTCCTTGACCGCGTCTGCAGTGGGGCAAGAAAGAACATGGCCGATTTTCAGACACTGGGAGTTGGACAGCTCAAGTTCCTTTGCACTCGAGTTAGAATACAATGACGAAAAGTTTTGAGGGAACTCTTTCTTCAAAGCAGTCTCAAAGTCAACAAACGAAGTAAGGATAGGCATATCCGGTGTGTAAAGTGGATGGGACACAATGTGTTTTGTGGAAGACCCAAATGAGGCTGCGAGCTCCGAGAGATCGGGGCATCCTGGGTCAACATCTCTGCCGAGGAAGTAGTACACTGCTGAAACAGCCACCTCATACTCTATCGAATCGCGCTTGCGTTTTCCTCGCGATGTCCACGGCTTGGTCAATGCCATGCCAATATGCTCCTGGGTAGGCAAATCAAGTACCAAGATCCGGCTTGGCGTAGGCGATGGACCCACCACTTCGTCAGGACTCACTGTGGTCCCATTTTCCAGCGTCACCGTCTTTCCCGCTGTAAGCTGGCCAAATAGTGGTCCAGGAGGAACTCCGAGCTCGCGAGCGCGTTTCACGTCAAATTTACCCCGAACAGGCATCAACTGGACAATGAGACTGGTTGCGTTTCCCACTAAAACAGGTTCAATCTCGACATTGGCATCACTATACAATTCCGAAGACACCGTGCCCACGTCGATAGGGGTATGGGTAATGAAACGCTTGAATGAGCCGTAAATTGACTTGAATTTTTCAGGTAGAGCTGTGTAAATTTTGAGAGGCTGTTTGAAAACGCCATGTAGTGAGAGACTGTAGCCAGGCAGACCAGCAATTGACGACCAGCGTAAATCTCCAGTCAAGAAAATGCCTTGTAGCTTTGTGCTTCTGATTTTGTTCTGTCCCAGTGACCTCTGGAAGCCCTCGCCTAGACGACCGAGTATGTACTTGTTGCCATCCTTCGTTTGGAGCATAAGCGACGGCTGGACCACATCGCTGGTGACGTTTGTCAAGACATTAATGAACGGCGTTTGCAGCTGCTGCATGATCTTCTTGACTGGTCCTTTTTGGCGTAAGGCCATGTATCTGTGGTGTGAAAAGTCGAGATGAAATGTGCGTAATCACGAACCTCAACGGCTTGTGACGACGCGTTCTGCACCCACCGGCCAATTGATACAAATTTTCGTCTTCGAAAAGATAGCTACTTAGCCAGTGAATGGCCAAAAAAAAAATTAATACTATACAATATATGCAGTGGCCGGCTATTAGTCGAACCCCCCAGTGACCAGCACTTAGGCGATCTTCCGAGAGGCACTAACGAACCCAGTGCCCTTGAGTGCTAAGATCACATCCGAGTCCTCCTCACGTATTATCGCCTTGGTGCCTCCCCAGAACGAGTCAATGTCCCTGAGCAGCCTAACAATTGACGCGTCGATCTGATCTTTGCCTAACAGAAGTCTGCCAACATCCTCGCTTCCCAAAGCCATCATGACAATTATTAGGGGAAGTGTTGCTCTGGAAACGGCTCCTCGCAAAGACAATTGGTGCAAAAGTCTTCGCGCCGCCAGAGCTCCAATCTCCT
Source organism: Wickerhamiella dianesei (assembly GCA_022577725.1). NCBI lineage: Eukaryota > Fungi > Ascomycota > Dipodascomycetes > Dipodascales > Trichomonascaceae > Wickerhamiella > Wickerhamiella dianesei. Next base: position 13,687 of record JAKIRV010000018.1, on the reverse strand, counting down.
CAGGTACGGAACCAGCTGATGCGACAGCCTGAGCCACAATTGGCCATCCCTGACGCGTTTCGGCAACTAATGTGACACCAAATCCAGGGCTCGCTCCACTCTCGGATCCACGAGTGGCATCGGTATAAATAAATGTGTCCACCTCCGTCGGCTTGAGAACTTTTCGTGCCTCTTCGACAACTCTATTAACGCTGGCAGGACTCACGCGAGTCGAGTAGGCAACACCACGGATTTTATTGACCTGGATCTGGTTTGTGGCATGAATAGTTGACGGATGGAGGACCTGGTGAGGCATTGACAACACTACTTCGGCTCCTCCGCCTGGAGCTGATCCTCGCTTCGCAATACGGAGCTCCGAACGATCAATGCCAAACTTGGCCAGGACAGGGAAGAATGCTGTTCGAATTGCATCTACACTGACGTCGTCCTCGGGCGATGAGCTAACACCTTTGAATGTGATGGTAGTTGGCTTTTTGGCAAACGGTGCCAGCATCAGGATAGGCTCAATAAACCATGCAATTCCAATACTATTAGGGCAATTGTGTGTGAAGGAGCCGCCAATAATGAGGCCCGGCTTGAGGATAACTGTCGTACCGGTATAGGAAATTTCCATGACCGAGCCATTGGTGATGGACTCGATGAGCCTCAGGAACGATACTTCATAGTCTCGAAGACCTGGATTAACATCATCTGACCTGATTCCGGTGATTTTGATCGGTTTGCCCGATAAAACCGCGAGAACGAGCCGGATTCGGAGATCCTCAGCTCCACTGAGAGTGATCATTGTCGAGAGTGAAATATATTACACTATTTTTTTTGGCACCTCTTGGGGAGATATGCGTCAACACACCCCCTCCTAAACCGAGCTGGAGGAGGATTCTTTGCCAAAACTATCCTTACCTAAGCGCATTCCTCGAACTCTAATCCTCCTCGACGTGTCAGGGGTGCCCAAACGGTCCCAGAGTATTTAGTCTCATTGTTGCTTTTCAAGAGACGATGTCGAAACGTGCAGGGCCAACTGACTCTCCAGCATCTAAGCGGGCTAAGGAAGAGCCTGGCTCGACGTCTTCATCGTCGAGTATGCCGCCTCCAAGTACAGCCAGCGCTAAAGGCGCCCAAAAAGCTGGTGCCGATGGCAAAACCGCCACAAAAGAAAGCGGTCCGGCACAGAGTTTGGACCCTGAGGAGTTGAGCGATGCACTTCATTCTGCTGGTGTTGATCTCAGGGAGGAGGAGAACTTGCTATCGTCGACTCTGTCGTCTGGCGCGTCTGGAGCAAACCAGGCACGCAATCACGCTCCAAGAAACACTGATGATATGTTTTTGGACTACAAACGCGTTCAGGCATTGGTTGCAAAACTCACGGGAGAGCAAGGTCTCAAGTACGCAGCAGTTGACCAACAAGACGCCCAGCTCCAGGACCCTTTAGCGCTACTTTCGGCGTCCTGTGAGGAATGGATTGCCGAAATACTGACTGGAGCAGCAATCTACTCTCGACACAGACGCCTCGCACGTAACCCCACCAACATTTCTGAGGCATCCAAGGTCTCAAAGACCCTACGACAAATCATCATCAAGGACAAAAAGGCAGAGGAGGAACGACAGGCATATAAGCGGGAAAGAGGAATTGGCGAGTCCGCAGACGCTGCAGGCGGCGTAGGCGGTAAGGGTAAGCGGGGCCAGATGGAGAACGACGAAACGCAACACAAGGCGGCTAATGACACTGCGCGAATGATGACGCAAGGTAAAAAGAAGTTCTCGTGGCTTCAGACTGGCTCGACTGGCGCCAGCAGAGGTCTCGCAGGTTCAAGACGACAGACTGCTGATCCTGCGCGCTTTAAAGAGGTCAAGGAGGAGCAGGGTATCGTACTACGAGATCTCCTGGCCGCAATTGAAGACAAACATATGGGCGTACGACGAGCCCTCATCAAGGGATACACGCGGTATAACTAATTTTTGTAATTTTCAGTATTGACACGTGACGATCTGTTTTTTTGATGGAGCCTGTTTGAAACAGAAACAAAGAAATGATGAATTCTACCAATAAATTTTAAATGTAACTAACTACCTGAACTCTTTCCTTAGAGATAGCAGAGGAGACGCGGTTATCCGGAAGATATTAAACACGTGACTAATGATCAGTAAGTTGTTTACATCTCAGACATCCAAACATAAAGTTCGATTCACAACATGTTCGACGTGGCTAACGCCTACGCAGAGTGGGTAGCGAGCCACGACGCCTTCATTGGCGAGTTCGATCTTAGTCCGAGCGATGCCATGTCTCGCATTGCCCTCGAGGCTGACTCGATTCTCGATGAGTCTGTCTGGGAGACAGTTTTGAGTAGTGTCAGTGCCGCCTCTGAAGGAGATGGCGACGACTTGGGCGAGTGGCTGAGTGTTATCGTTAGTGGAATGCGTACTTGGGCACATAACTCTCAGTCAGGCAACAGCGAATACTCCTCCTCAACGCTGCGCGAGGCAATTGAGAAACATCTGTTCCTCTCACGAATTGTGCTTACTCGCCTCGATGCTCAACTAGACTCTGAGGACATCCAGAATGTTGCTCCTCAAATTTGCGCTCTCCTGGATGCAGATTCGCAGATTCTATCGTCGGGACTCGAGACTTTGGTTCCAGTTAGTGCATCTGCTGAACGTACGTCATTATCCCTCCTCTACCTCGAGCCGGCCCTTCAGCTACTCCAGCGAGAGGCAGTTTGCCAGAACCAACGGCTGGTGAACCATATCATCAAGCTCGTGTGTCTCGCCGTAAAGCTTCAGCATTTGGTGGCTAATGTCCAATCCCACATCGTCCAGCTCCTATGCTACTATGAACACACTCCCAAGGTACTTGTTCAGCTTCTCCAAGTGCTCAAAGAGGAATACAACCACACTGCACTTGCAGAGTCAGTGTTCCGTGAGTTGTCAATGCGAGCCGGCGAAGAGTCGGCATCGGCAGAGTCTACTCCTCAGGCGAAGGCTCTCCAGAAGTTTTTCCAGGGAATTGTCGCGATTATGCCCAATGTTATCACCTCTCAACTCTCGGCGACTACCCCACTGTTCAATTCCCCGTCGCCACAGCTCCGTCAAGCCGCTATTGAGATGGCTGGAGCGATAATGCAGCATCTCATGAGCACCGAACCCGAGCCTGGTGCTGAGGAAGCTCGCCTCAATATCCTCACTGACCTTTTACAGCTGATTGTGACGCGAGTGAATGACATCACGCACTTTTGCCGGATGAGGGCTCTCCAGACTTTGGCCACGGTAGCAGGCAATCGCATTCTCGTGCCCCGCAGATCGGTTCTCATGGCAGTTGCTTCGGAAAAGATGAAGGATCGTGCAGCTCTCGTGCGAAAAACGGCAATAAAGCTTGTCAAGGTCATGCTGGAAAGTCACCCATTCACCAACTTTGGTGACCAACTCGAACGGTCGCGATGGACGTCGCGATTGGCCAAGACAGAAGAGATGCTCCAATCAGCGCCCCCAGACTCTGAACAGAGCTCACAGCTCGAAATGATGATCCAGTACCACCAGGATGCACTCGCGTTCATGGACCAGGTTGACGATGCCCTCGCGACGGCAAAACTGCTTCTGCAATCCAAGTCGAAATCGGATATTTTGGACTCTATTGATCTGCTAGTCACAGCCGACGCGTTTGGGGTGGAGTCCTCGAAACCAGGCATCCGCCAAATGGTTCACCTGGTTTGGGCAAAGGCTGATAATGACGAGGGCGACTCTGTATGTTCCGCAGTAGTCACGACCTATCACGATCTCTTCATGGTCGCGTCTCCAACTCTGGACCCCCGCACGCGAGCATTCCAGGTAGCCCGAAATTTGATTGGCCTGACGTTCCATGCGAGCCAGGGCGAACTTACGTCGCTCGAACGTCTTCTGTACCTTGCCATGGACAAGGACATGATTGCTCCTGCGGTGATCAATGCCCTGTGTCAGATTTATCAAGGCGATCGCACGAACAGGATGCAGAGACGGGGATGCGCAGCAATTTTGTCAATGCTGGCTGCGTACGACCGTAACATCGCCCTAACAGGAATGGGAGCCATCCAAAGTGTCGGATTACCTGCTGGCGATCTCGAACTGGCCAAATACTCTTGCGTTCTTGCGAGACGATCCGTTGCCGAGGGCAGTGGAGTTGGCATTGGACTCCCTGTGGAGCACAGTTTGTTTGCCGCGATTGTCCAGACGCTATTGGTCCCTGCAACAAGCCTTGAATGGTTCGGGTTCGCGAAAGAGGCGCTCAGAGCCATGGGCACCCTGTGCGATTCTGCGGAAGTTTTGTATACGCACCTGATCAAGGCAATGATTGTTGAAACGTTCGACTTTGATGCTGATGTTAGCCATAGCGGTCTTGATCTCGAGACTGGCCAGGCACGTCAGGCGAAGTTTGGCCAGCTGATTTTTGTCGTTGGAGAAGTAGCTCTTAATACCCTGGTCCAGCTCGAGACTTGCGAGCTGGAGTTCAAGAGAGCGCGAAGAGAGGCTGAGGACAAGAAGCGACCCCAGTCTGCCGCTGCTCCCACTGAAAACGACGAAGAGGAAGAGATGATTGGTGGTGGTGCATCGGTCGAAGATACATTTGTCGACGCTATTAGCGAGATCAAGCAGCGTGAACTGTTGTTCAGTGACAAGGCACTGCTACGACCGTTTGCACGTATGATCCCTGAACTATGTCGAGATGAGCTCCAGGAGGGTCGCCAGGCGTCTCCATTCATGGCTGTAGCTGCTACGCAGACTCTCGCCAAGTTCATGTGCGTGAGCAAGGCGTACTGCGCTGAGCACCTGCCACTGCTACTCGAGTTGATGGACTCACACACCAATAGCGTTATCCGGTCGAACTTGGTGGTTGCATTGTCAGATATTGCTGTCACCTTTAATCACCTTGTGGACCAGCATACTGAGTTCTTGTACACGCGTCTCAACGACCCATACCCCGTTGTACAGCGAACCTGTATTGTTGCACTCACGTTCCTCATTCTAGCTGGCCAGATTAAGGTCAAGGGTCAGCTCGTGGAGATGGCAAAAGCGGTCGAGAATGAGGACCCCAAGATTGCTGCCCTGGCGACAATGTTCTTCCGCGAGCTCGCAACCAAGGATAATGCAATCTACAACTCATTCCTGGATATCCTCAGTGGTCTCGCCGCTGACGCTTCTCTGCCAGAGCCCACTATGATGTCCCTGCTCAAGTTCCTGTCGCAGTTTGTCGAAAAGGAGCGCCAGATCAAGCAGCTCACAGAAAAACTTGTCATCCGTCTCAGCAGATGCGAAACACGTCGCCAATGGAATGCATGTGTTCAGGTTCTCAAATCTCTGCCTACAAAGACCTCAGATGAAGTGCGGGCTTTGATCGAAAAGGGATTCACTCCTATTCCCGGTACTGCGCCTGTTGATGATGATCCTCTTGCCCCGACACAGCCAGATCATGAGTCTCACGACGATGACGAGGATCATGGCGACGATGTCCGTGGCGACGATAACCGTGGCGAGGCTGTGGAGTTTGTCGCAACAGCAATGCACGACTTGAGCATTGTGGAGCCATCCGAACTGCCCGTGGCGTAAACCGCATGCATCTATCTACTCTGGAGGCAACGAGTACCTAGCTAATTTAATTAAATGATGATTGTTCTAATTCTCTGATGGAGGAAGACTTTCTCGTTGTTATTGATGGAACGATCATCATTATCTATTCGCCATGGAGACTGCGATACGAGCTCCAGAGCTACGCAGCTAACTATAATTTAAATTGCAAAATGTTTACTTCATTTTGACACTCCAGCGCTGTTCTTTTGACGGTTATTGCGCTGGCTGCCTCTGGAATTGTGACGGAAATGGTTGATCTTAGCCTTGGCATGTGAATCAACAAGACTGGCGGCTCCAAAACGGTGAATACGCTTAAGACGCTTCTCGAGCTCCTCAGTTGGGTTTCCGGCAGCCTTTTCCTCGGCGATCTTCGTCTCGATCTCGGTAATAATCTGCTTCACAGGGTCCACTTCAACAACGGTTTCGGTAGCTACAACTTCTTTCGCAGGAGCCTCCTGAGCAGGAGCGTCTGCTGAATCTTCAGTTGCGGCAGGAGCAGCAGTCTCAGCTTGAGGTTTTTCAGTGGCCTCTTCGGTTTCAGGCTCGTTGGTTTCGGGGGCCTCAGTCTCAGCCTCTTCCTCTGCAGGAGCCTCTGCTTGTTTCTGCTCGTCAGACTCTTCGAGCCGAGCAATCAGCTCTGGTTTGGTGCCTGAGACAGACAGTTCTCTCTCCTTGAGCAGCTCCTTGAGCTCATTGACCTTATAGTCTTTATACGGTCTCGTCGACATGGCTGGCTGGTACAGGAGTGTGGCCGTTAGTCATCCAGGTACCATGCTAAAAGAGGTCCCGAAATCAGGCCATTTTAGGGAGGAAACTGTCGAAAGATAGGATGGCGACTCTACTTGGCCTAACTATTGTTACAATAATCTAATTCGAAGATCTACTGCGCCTGTATGTTCTCAGTCAACATACTGAAATCCGAAGTCTGCTGTAAGCAGCCCCCGCCTTATTCGAGAAAAACATCTTTCGCGTCAGAAGAACGCGCTTAGACCTGATGAAATCCCAAAAGGACTGAATGGTCATCAATCACGTGGACGGCGAGCCATCTCCCTGCTGCCGTAAAGCCACTCCTCTGGATGACCAGGGAAACTCTAGGAAACCTCCACACTTCAGGATGTCTGGCGTTCTCCAGCTCATTGATGAGAACAAGCAGTTCAACGAAAAGGTTGGTCACTATTTTGATGAACTGGGCATCTCTCGGAATGGCAACAACTACCACGTAACCTCGGTGTTCGGCTCGCAGTCCACTGGCAAGTCGACCCTCCTCAATGCCCTGTTCGGTACCAAGTTTGGCGTCATGAACGAACAAAGTCGTGGACAGACCACCAAAGGAATCTGGATGGGAGAATCTGGGTCGAAGGAAGATCCTCTACTAATTCTCGACGTTGAAGGCACAGATGGTCGCGAACGCGGGGAAGATCAGGACTTTGAGCGTAAAGCGGCGCTGTTCGCCCTCGCCACAAGTGAGGTTCTTATTGTGAACATGTGGGAGAATCAGGTCGGACTCTACCAGGGAGCCAATATGGGCCTTCTCAAGACAGTTTTTGAAGTTAACCTCACTCTCTCCCAAACGGCTGGAGGTCGTCCGCGTCGGAGTTGCATCTTGTTTGTGATCCGTGACTATATGGGACTCACTCCTCTGGCGAATTTGGAAAATACACTCACCGAGGATCTCGAGAAACACTGGGCATCCATCAGCAAGCCGTCTGAGGAGCTCGAGGGAAGTCGAATCCATGACTATTTTGACGTTAAATTCACTGCCCTTCCGCACAAGATTCTCCAGCCGGAAAATTTCGCCACCAGTGTCGATGAGCTCCGTGCGAAGTTTGGCAGTTATATTCTTCCTGAATATCATCGTAACGTACCAATTGACGGCTGGCCAATGTACGCGGAGCAAATCTGGCAACAGATTGAGCTCAATAAAGATCTCGACTTGCCCACTCAGCAGACACTAGTGGCCCGATTCAGATGTGAGGAGATCGCCAACGAGGCGTTTGGCAAGTTCACCGAGGAAATTGAAGCGCTTGGCCTTGATTTTAGCGGTAAGGTTGTCATTCCCCACTTTGGATCTCAGCTCGGAAAGCTGAGGACAGAGGCCCTTGAACACTACGACTCGCTAGCTTCACGTTATGACAAGAATGTCTACAATGAAAAACGTTTCGAGCTTTTGGGCAAGGTCGATGGCATTCTTATTGTCCACTACCAGGCCCAGTTGGCCGCATTGCATCGCGAGACTATCGCGCTTTTCAAGAAACTGTTCCGCGAATCCACCGACAAGTTCTGTGTCAAGAGTGAACTCGCGCGTCTTGAGGCCCAAAAGTACTTTGTGAACGGAGCGAAAGATGGTGTAATTGATCCCAGCTTCTACAGCTTCAGTGTTGAGGAGCGCGAAATGGCGAATGCACTCGAGCAGGAAATCACATCCCAGCGTCACGCAGAACTCAAACAGCTGACTGCCAAGCTTGTCAAGAAAGCTGCCAAGGGTCTGGATCAGATCCAGCTCCATTTCAAGGGATCCACGCCAGATCCCTGGCTTGCTGTCCGAAACTCAGTCGATGGAGCTGTCACTACAGTTCTCGAAGCCTATACCGATGATGGCTTCGGACTTGACGAGACCCCTGAAGAGGCTGTCGATGTTCGTCTCGATGTCGAAGCCTTGACCTGGCGAGCCCTTGAAGCGCGTATCCGTGAACTTGTACGCCCAGACGCAGTTGTCCAGACTCTTCGCGATAGGTTCGAGGATGCGTTCAGATACACTCCAGAAGGATTGCCAATTGTGTGGACTGAACACGACGACATAGATGGGGCTGCGTTGAAGGCACGAGAAACGGCTCTCCAACTTCTCCCGCATTTTGCATCGGCGAAGCTCGAAGATGGCTCGTTCATTGCTCCGCCATTGCTCCGGGAAGAGAAGGACGATGGTGCTGCTGATGACCGACTCGACTACACTGAGTTATTGACTCGCGTACAACGGGAAGATATTGAGCGGAGATTCCTTCGTACTGCCAATTCAATGTTTGTTGACGCGAAGCGAGCTGCAACGTCTTCCATGACCCACATCCCTTACTGGGTCTACATTGTCATTCTTGTATTGGGTTGGGGCAAGATCATGACCGTTCTCCAAAATCCGTTTGCAGTGGTGCTTCTTGCCCTTCTCGGAGGGTTGGTCTATCTGACCTACATCTTCAACATCCCCACCCTTAGCATGATCGAGGCATCTTCGGAGCGACTTTTGTTTACGGCGAAACAGCGACTTCGTGAGTACCTCGCCGAGGACAGCATCAAAGAAGCTCCGAAACAAAAGATCGAATCTTAATCTATGTGTAGCCTTAACCACTTCGTAGCAACAATGTCACGTGATATGCAGGGCAAGGTTTGACAGAACTGGGGTAGATAATCCAGCCAGATATCTGAACTTCCTTCCCCCTTCTTTTATACATAATTCACCCTTGTATGCAATCGACCTGGGTTCCGGCGGCCGCCTATGCGACCGCTATGGGTCTAGCAATTCTCAGTGCCGGAACAAGTATAGTTGCCACACGCGTCAATTGGCTCGTGAACCCTCAAGGTCACAGTATTGCCTTAAATCGGTACTGTGTGCGAAGTTACTGTGGAGAATTCCCGCCCCCGCCAATGTGTAAGGATCATGCCGGGTTTTGCGGTGCATGGAGAACAACTGTATTTGTGTTGATGTTGGCAATTGTTCCAGAAGTACTCGAGTTACTTGCTCTATGGTTCAGTTGGGCATTTAGGCATCGGAAAAAGAGCGTCACGGTCATCAAATATTTGAGTGGCAGCATCGCAATTCTACAAGTGGTGGGGTTATTTATATTCAGCGTCGTATACCCAGATTTGCCTGCCGTCCTCAGCGACAACTGGGTGCTGGTGATCGGCTACAAACTCATAGCACTGTCAATTGTTGCACAGCTGGCACTATTCTTCTTGATGCTACCATTTAGACGAATAGTCAAAGGACCCGACGAACCTGAAGATTACAACAGCGATGAAGAGGCATTTGCTGATGAGGACGATGATGCCGTCTCAGTAGACGAAGATGTTCCTGAAGAAGAGCGCGACTTCTACATTTTCAACAAGCAAGCCAGACGCCGGTACCTCGCCGCATTGTCTCATTAAACCCTTCAATTTAGGGTTGTTATTTATCTATTTAAACCGTTGTACGGAGTACAGTATACAAAAATAGCCACGATATTTTGGCCCACCTTTTCACCTGACCTCCCAGTGTTTACGTACAACTCTGTCTGTGCATTGTTAATCGACACTTTGGGCACACACCAACGTCAGCCCAGCCGTGTTATTTATTGTTGTCAAAAAGGCTTGGCTACTGTGGCACCGGGATCATGGCTGACGACTTGGACGTTTTCGCAGAAGAAGATGCCCAGGGTGTGGAACCTCTGTCGCCCAAAACGCCTCCATTGAGTCCATCGATGGCTCATATCATTCCAACTCCCCGCCGGAGCGATTCCCGAGCATCCCAGAGAAGCAGATCGATCAGCCCTGTGCGGGTGATTTCAGGCGGTCCTGAGTTGCCACCTCCTCAAACTGTGGCTCGTCCAAGTAGTCCTCGAACTTTGAGCCATCGACGAAGTATCGAGGCATTCAAAAAGTCCGAAACTTCGACCAGTATTGCAAGTATGGCATCTACAGTCAGGGCGTATGGTGACTTTGACATCGAAAATGCCAAGTTTGGAGAATCCGCCACCGATGACGATATTCCTGATCACCTTTCTGATGTTCAGGAGGATGAGCATGAGGGCAGTGATGAAGAGCTCCATCGACCTGTGGCTCTCCGACCTGACACGAGCCTCGAGGATGTGGATATTGATGGTCCAGCCGACAGTACTGTGCACCAAGATCATGATGAGACCATGCAAGAAGACTCGTTCGGTAGGATCATTACTCCCACACATGTTCTCTATCAGAGTGATCGCGCTTCGCTCGCTCCTTCCCAGGATCCCCACTTTTCCGGAATTTACTATCCGACCCCGATTCCTGCTAAACTCAAGCTGCCTCCTCTCTTGAGTCGGCGATCGAAGAATGCTGCTACTAACGGCGATACTTCCAGTGCTGACGGAAATTTCGACGTGAAGCGTCGCAGACGCAGCGCTATTCTAAGTATGAATCTTCAAAAGCCACCCCAATGGGGTCCTTCGCCTTTGGAGGCTGAAGTTAGCTTTGAAGCCATGGATGGTCACATGGTCCTTCCGCAAGAAGATTCATTCGACATGGATGATCAGAGCATGGACTCTGATGTCGCGACAATGATGAGTGGCGATGCGGACGAACTCGAATCTGACTTTGAACACGAAGATCGTGATGCCGATGCTGTGGTTGCAGCAAAACGTCAAAACCGGCGTACATGGGCATCTGCAGCTTGGGAGGCGTTCACCGGTAAAACGGGCAGATCCAAGCTGCGTGACGAGTACTATGGCGATGGCCGAGATGACGATACGAATTCTCTGGAAGGAATGAGAGAAGATGATGCGTTTGCTTTCTCTCGATACGATCCCGAAAAGATCCGACAGCATGCTGAAATGTTCAACTCGGGAGGCGTTTACAATAGTACGGTTCCGCGATCTGGTGGCCATACCTCCTTGATTGAGGAAATTGAGATTCGAAAAGCTGGTCGCAGAATGCAGAATCGCTTCCTCGCTCGTGAAATCAATGAACACGAGCGATCCCGCACTGAAGAGCAGGCTCGCAACAGTTATATTCATCCGATGGACAAACCCCATCGTCCTACACTGCTCGAGATGCAACATATGGCAGAGGCCGATTACAATAATCGCGTCTCCTGGCATGCGAATGCCAGTCGTCAGTCTTATGTCGAGAAACAATCTTCTGCCCCCGCAAACGAAACCTTAGCTGCACGAAGGGCTCGTTTGAAGGCACGTCGCGAAGTTAAGGTCTCTGAGACCCTTGCTGAGAGACGCGCGCGTCTTAAGAAGCAGCGTGAGACATTGAAGGTAGTTCCGATCACTCCCCCATCCGACGAAGCTAATAACGACGGTGAAGCCATTGTTGAGGGTGACGGCCATGAGCAAGAACAGGAGAATCATGATTCTCACGAAGAAACGGGTCAGCCAGGGACACCAGCATCTGACGTTGGATCCTTCGACTATGCGCGGGCAATTGCACAGAGAAGCCCTCAGTCGCTAGTCATGGCTGCGACTCCTGTTGTGCAGTAGTTAATTTATTCCACACATCTAAATACTTTTTGCATTCTTTTAGAATGTGGTCGTGTTCTACACCATCGCTCCCCAGTTATCTTTTCATTCGAGCCACTCTGGTCACTGCTCGGATTCCACCGGCTGTCCGCCTCAAAAAAAAAAAAAAATATAGTATCGATCACAATTGGCGGAGTCGAACCACCGACCTAGGGATTATTGGAGTAAGACATTACAGTCCCTCGCTCTGCCAACTGAGCTAAATTGTGTTGGTACGATCACGTGTTGATTTTGATCCATCATCATCTATTCTTCTCCCCTTGAGACTATTAATTGCCTGCATGTATCTGAATAGACGATATTGTATAAGAGCTTTTGCCACTCATTAAAGTTCGCATTACAGTTATATTACAGTAGTCTCACGTTCATGTGCTATGCAAAAATCAACTTGATCCATTCTTCCGCGATCATGTGATGACCACCCAAATTGGGAGCGAGACTGTATCAACACAGCACATGTCTAAGATAGATGTCTATTTGGATCCAGATCCAGGCGCGAATAGTGTGTACGTGCTGTTCCGTATTAAGGACTGTTGAGGAAGAGCAAGAACAAAAAAAAAATCACAACTGGCGGAGTCGAACCACCGACCTAGGGATAATTGGAGTAATACATTACAGTCCCTCGCTCTGCCAACTGAGCTAAGTTGTGTGTTATTGACAGCAATTTGGCCGGTTCTGACTGTGAGACATTTGTGTAACATTTCTTTTGGATAGTCTTGATAGTATGACCTATAGCCTGAGTTTTGCAGTCTAAAGAGACAGTACACGTACTGCAATAAAACCAGAATTGTTTTTCTGTAAGCTTTCTGTATTTTGACAATCACCAGGTGTGTGCCTCAAATTATCAACATAGGTGCAGGCGTATCGCTTCTATTATTTTGCGGAGATGTGGAGGGCACATATTCATTGAAACACAAGTGTTTCATTCCTGGATACAGTCAACTAGGTTCATTAGAGCCGTCATGGAATCGGGGTTCACGTATATAACGTTGACGTCGATGCCACGAAACTGAGGGCATGAAGGGTCTACTTCTCTATGATACGATCAACTGATGATTGATTCATTGTGATATACGGCAAGTCCGTTCTGAAAAGATCCTCCGCGCTCTAGCTGGCTGCAAAGGCTCTTCATTATTTCACGCGCAGCAGCTCTTCAAATATTTCATATCACGTGTCAACGACAGATCAGCAACCCTCGACCAACCCTCGACCATGTGCAGATTTGACGAGAGTGATATAATTATGACAGATAGTCTGACAGGCGTCAACACAGCATACTTGCAGGCAACCTTCATGAAAAGAATGACATCTGTCAGAAGCGCATTAGCGAGACGTCAGATGTGCGAGCTTTTCGTAGCCGAGTTGCACGATGCAGACGTCAAGTAGGGACAACCTCTTGACAGGTGTCACGCAACAAGGACCTCAGTCCAAACAGGACTTCAGAACATTGCGTTTATGAAGACACTGTTGAATTTTGTGGATTAATAGCCGATGGCAATAATTCATAATAATACTTCGGAAGTATACCATGATGGTTAGCCGGCAATTATGCTGTGAATCATTAGAGCGGAACTTCCTTCCAAGTCCACGATGTGAAACATTGTTTCACGGAACTCGACTGGGAAACCCAAAATGGCTATTTGAAGTCTTAGACTGACGTTGCTTCGGTAATTGAGGTTAATGACTCAAATACAATCTAATAACTATGCCTCTTACGAGGCACAGTGCAGCAGTGTTTGACACTGCCGCGCGGTAAAGATAGTTATCTGGTTGATCCTGCCAGTAATATATGCTTGCATCAAAGATTAAGCCATGCATGTCTAAGTATAAGCAATCTATACAGTGAAACT